>OZ020191.1:61959056-62525611 GCA_963971165.1 Philopedon plagiatum
GATGTTTAACGATTTTGAGTGGGGGGATTTGGTGGTGGTGGGATGCTGTAAATCCATGGATTAATGAATAATACTTCTAATTATTTGTTTGACATTTATAAAACATTTATTAAAATACAGGTTTACTTTTGAACAAAAATAACAATATGTTTATCTACATTAGTCTACTTTATGTTTCTATAGCACACGAAACATGATTTCTGGGATACAGGAGGACCATCGAATTGTGTGCTCCAGTCAGGACGATTATAATGAAAAAAACATGGCAATTTAATTTGAAGATCAAAACTTGATTTATAAGACATTGGTAATTTTCCCCATACATCCAAGAGTTCCAAAGGATCTGCATAATTAATTAAATATTCCAAAGGTAACATTTCTAGTTCATCTGTAGTAAAATCCTGCAAGGTTTTCTTTCCGCTTACATGACTAAACATTACATTTGCTGTTGGACAAGACATAGTTTTTCTTTTTTGCTTCCAATTCTTGAACTTTCTTTCTCTGTTGAGTTCGAAACTTTTTTTTAGCACTCTTAGATAGATTGGGAGGTGGATTGATTATTATTAAATTGTTTTCTATGTACTCTTGCGGATTATAGCTTTCGCAATGTTCTGTGTCCCATGAATAATCAATAGGGACTGCTACAGACATCGTTGTGAATCGTGTTAAATACTGTAAATATTGAGAATTAAAGTGGTGTGGCGGGTAGGAGGAATGGATTTGATATAAGAGTGGTAGGATTTGGTAGTGTGAAGAGTGCGTGTTGTGGAATGGTTTTAAGCTCCTGAGAGGAGAGGGGAGAGGAGAGGGGAGGGGAGAGGGGAGCGGAGAGGGGAGCGGAGAGGGGAGCGGAGAGGGGAGCGGAGAGGGGAGCGGAGAGGAGTGGTGTGAAGAGTGGGGGGATTTTGGTGGGGTGAAGAGTGGGGGGATTTTGGTAGTGTGAAGAGTGGGGGGATTTTGGTAGTGTGAAGAGTGGGGGGATTTTGGTGGGGTGAAGAGTGGGGGGATTTTGGTGGGGTGAAGAGTGGGGGGATTTTGGATTTGGATTGGCGAAGAGTGGGGGGAATTGGATTTTGGATTTGGATTGGTCCAGAAACTGTGAAAACTAACTACTATTCTAATGTAAATGAGGCTCCGATATTGTCTCAATACTGTCGTAATTTAGCACTAAGGGTATTATTACGGGGATTAAAAGATCCCGTCGGATCGCTGATGCGTACAAAGAATCCAGGTGATCTCAATAC
Source organism: Philopedon plagiatum (assembly GCA_963971165.1). NCBI lineage: Eukaryota > Metazoa > Arthropoda > Insecta > Coleoptera > Curculionidae > Philopedon > Philopedon plagiatum. Next base: position 61,960,301 of record OZ020191.1, read on the forward strand.
AGCATTAGGCATGTTAACGAACGATTTCCAAATTGAAACGGTTTCTGCAAACTTGCAGAAAATAAAAATTTCTCAAGACATGAAAAACAATAGGGCATTAAACCAATTTAAGCCAAAATCTACTATACCGCCTCAATTAACAAATTTTCCAAATAATTCACAAATGTTTTCAAACAACAATCAACCCCACTTTAGTGGCAGTTTAGGCCCAAGACCCAATGTTTTTAGACCTAACCAAAATCAAAATTTTGAAAAGCCAACGCCCATGACTGTATCAACAAAAAACACCTTTAATACTGTTAAACCACAGGGCAATATATTCCAAAATTATAGACAAAATTTTAGTGGTCCTAACCAACAAAAGTATATTGTCGAAGAACTTTATAACATTAATGACCCACACAACGTAGACAACCAATACGAAACTGATAACAAGTATGACGAAATCAATGCTCAACCTACAGTCGAGCATCCGGAAGAATACGATCTCGTCGATGACGAACAATTTTTTCGAGAGCCAGACTCGGACACGGATTACTAAACTTAGAACTTATGAACCTAACAAACAATGACAGTAAACTACCGTATATTATCCATCATGAATATAATCTTAAAATTTTGATTGACACCGGTAGTACTAAATCATTCGTTAAACCAGAAATTGCCAATAAATATTTTAAGAACTTTGTAAAACAAGATCCATTTCAAATTTCAACTGCACACGGCAGTTCTATCGAAAATTTTAGCACTACTATCCCATGCCCAAAAAATTTTAAAATAAAATGTAAACCGTTAAAATTTTATTTATTTAACTTTCATAAATATTTTGATTGTTTGTTAGGCATAGATAACCTCAAGTTTCTCGATGCTAATATTAATTTACAGAAAAATCTTTTAATAACAAGTAATGCCGAAATACCACTATTATTTCATGACGTAGGGACTTCTGCGAATTGCATCACGGTGCAATCGAGATGCGAACAAATTATGTGTGAAAAACATCCGAAACGGCGACGCGACGTATTAATCCCATACAGAAAATTCGCTGAATTAGAAATGCCTGAGTGTATCGCTACGGTTCCCGATAACCAAACTGTTTGTTCAATTTTAAATCCATTAGAAACGGCAAAAATCATAGATATTTCGGAACCATTAGAAGTCATAGACTTAAACAATTACGAATTTCAAAAGGAAAACTCCGGTAACTATAATAATTTCAACGTGGAAAAAGTAAAATTTGACATTTCAAAAATACGAACGGACCATATGAATTCAAAAGAACGCCATCTTAGCTGTAATCAGAGAATATTCTGACATTTTTCACGTCGAAGGCAACCAGTTAACCTTTACTAGTAAAATAAAACACAGCATCAAAACCTCTGACGAAATACCGATCCATACAAAATCTTACCGATACCCCGAAGTACACAAAAAAGAGGTTCAGGACCAAATACAAAAAATTCTAAAACAAAATATTATAAGGCCATCTCACTCTCCTTGGTCCTCACCAATCTGGGTGGTACCAAAGAAACTCGACGCTTCAGGACAAAAGAAATGGCGCATTGTGATCGATTTTCGGAAATTAAACCTAAAAACTATAGGGGATCGCTACCCCTTGCCAAATATTACCGATTTGTTAGACAAACTAGGCCGCTGTCAATATTTTACCACGTTAGATTTGGCATCGGGATTTCACCAAATTGAAATGTCCGAGGAAGACATACCAAAAACGGCTTTTAACACGGAAAACGGCCACTATGAATTTCTAAGAATGCCATTCGGCCTTCGGAATGCACCCGCGACGTTTCAGAGGGTTATAGATAATATTCTAAGGGGGTATCAAAACGAAATTTGTGCGGTTTATTTAGACGATATAATTATATTCAGCACGGGCTTACAAGAACATACCGATCGACTAAGAAAAGTCTTTGAACGATTACGTCAGTCTAATTTCAAAATTCAACCAGACAAATCCGGGGACACGTTGTCACATCAGAAGGAGTAAGACCGAACCCGGAAAAAATAATTGCTATAAAACATTACCCAATCCCCAAAACGGCAAGCCATAAAAGGCTTTCTTGGACTACTCGGCTATTATCGCAAATTTATTAAAGACTTCGCGAAAATTACAAAGCCTTTAACAAAGTGTTTTAAAAAGGACGCGATTATTGACATTAATGATCCCGGATATATTCAGTGTTTCGAAACGTGCAAAAATCTGTTAACAAATGAGCTAATACTGCAATACCCAAATTTTTCAGAACCGTTTAATCTAACCTGCGACGCGAGCAATTACGCTATTGGTAGCGTTTTATCTCAAGGAAAAATTGGTTCAGATCTTCCGATCGCTTACGCAAGTCGTACCCTCAGCGCAGCCGAAATTAATTATTCTACGATAGAAAAAGAACTGCTTGCTATCGTCTGGGCTGTTAAGTATTTTAGATCTTACCTCTTCGGACGAAAATTTAAGATCATAACTGATCATAAACCTCTCGAGTGGTTATTTTCCCTAAAAGAACCAAATTCTAAGCTGGTAAGATGGCGTCTAAAATTAGAAGAACACGACTATGAAATAGTCTACAAAAAAGGCATTCTAAATAAAACCGCGGACGCGCTTTCAAGAATTGAGTTAAATACAAACGAGACGCATCCCGGGACGAGCTCCATCTTTTCATTAAACAAATATATTCAAGATCTACACGAAACACTCGACCAACAACAACAAGACAATCAATCTCTTATAGCAGAGGCTGGAGACGTCGACAATCCAGAAAATGCGACAGACGACACTGACGCCACCGTACATTCTAATGTAGAAAACCCTATCGTTGGAATTCCTATAGTAGAATGTCCTGTCAACTACGGAAAAAATCAGATCATTATCTCAGAAGTAAACTTTGCTCCGGCCGAACCGACAAAAATTAACCTGTATAAAACGAAGCAAAGAACCCACGTACAATTTTCAAAAACCGATTTTGATAAGGACGTCATAAAATTCATTAAAGAAAATGTTGTACCAAAAACCAAATATTACTTATATTTTGAAGACCCCATATACGAAAAGTTAAGCTGTACTCTTCAAAAATATTTTAAAAATTCAGAAATCGAAATGATAAAATGTACGAAACAATTGTACATTATATCCGAAGACGAAATCAAGCAAACTATACAAAATCATCATGAGGGTAAAACAAATCACCGAGGAATTGACGAAACTTTTAATCGCATAAAAAATACCTACTAGTGGCCAAACCAACAGAAATACATACAAAATTATATAAATTCTTGCGAAATATGCCAAATAACTAAATACGAAAGACGTCCTCTTAACCTCCAATATAATATTACACCCACAGCTGTTCGACCCTTTCAAATTCTTCACGTCGACAGTTTAACCCTTGAGAATTGTAAATTTTTAACAATCATAGACTCCTTTTCGAAATATGCCCAGGCTTATAGACTCAACTCTTCGCAGGGCATTGAAGTGGCAGATAAATTAATAAAATTTTTCTCCCATCAGTGTATTCCCGACCAAGTTATTTCAGACAATGGCCCTGAATTTCGAAATTCTGTAATTCAAGAACTACTAGCAGTTCACCAAATAAAAATCCATTTTATTAGTTCCCAACATCCGGAGTCCAACGGGGTAATAGAAAGGTTTCATTCCACTCTTATTGAACACATCAGACTTCTGAACAATCAAAAGGATTATAAAAATGAACCGATTAAAAATAAAGTTTCTTACGCAATTTTCGCCTACAACAACACTATACACTCCGTTACTAAGCTAAAACCATACGAAATCATAAATGGACATCTACACACAGAATCGCCCTTCAACATAAACCTAGATAACCAACTTATAAACAACTATGTTTCTACACACCGCGATAAAATCAAATTACTATACGAAAAACTAAACATGGACATTCAAAACCAAAAAGAACGCGTGATAAATAAAACTAACGAAAATAAGGAAATTTTACCAGATGTACCAGAACAGGTATTTGTTCACAATAAACAGAAATAAAGCAAAACGACCAACAAATACAAACCAGAAAAAATTACAACTATCGACAAAAATCTTAAAACTGCCAAAATTAACACTACACATGGCAACACTGTCGACAAAATTCACCTATCCAATATCAAAAGACCTCGAAAAAAAAAAATAATAAACCCTAAATTTCAAAATACTTCAGGTTCCTCGCCACCGGACAAGGAACAGAAATAAAGAACATAACGCAAAATCTAGGGATTCTGCCAGTTAACCTGGGTCCCGCCAAACTTCAAAGGACAGAACATACCCTTGTACATTATTATAATTTAGAACCTGTGTATTTAGAATTTGGTAATCTTAACAGGCAATTCAGTAATCTTAAGCTTATTTTTAGTAATAATACACTCCGAGATAGCGATCTTAGCGATTATTATAGAATTGCCAATTTCAGTCAAAAATTAGTTTTCGAAAAAATAGAAAATATTAAAATTCATCATGAAAATCGTACAAAAAGAGGACTAATCAACGGTCTAGGATACATTATAAAAGGGTTTACAGGCAATCTGGACGCTAATGACGGAAACAAAATTTACAAAATTCTTAATCACCTACAAGCTAATGAAAAAAGCATTGAGAATCAGCTAAAAATGCAGTATTCTGTCAATGACGCAATTGTCAAAAACTTTAACGAAACTATTATAAATATACAACATAACGAGTATAATTTAAAATCAAGAATACTGCAACTTAATCAAATTGTAATGAACGGTGTCACACACCAAAATTTGCTTTTTGCCAAAGATTTGTTTAATCAGCTTATTATACTATATAATGCCATCCTAAATACCCTTCAAGACGTTGAAAACTCTATAACCTTTTGTAAATTAGGAATTTTACACCCAAGCATTATTAAAACAAAAGATCTATTTTACGAGCTACAAAAAATTCAACAACACTATAAAAATGAACTTCCTTTTGAACTCAAATTCGAAAATATACTTGCTTTCGAAGACATTCTAAAAATTAATTGCAAGATAGATTATAATCGAATTTCTTACTTCCTCTCTTTACCGATTGAATTCGAAACCAATTTTAACTTGTACCATTTTATACCTATACCTACTAAATATGAATCAGAATTTGTCACAATTATTCCCAATGTAAGATATCTCCTGATATCACAATCTGGTAACCTAATTAAACCTCTAAGTGATATATGTACCCACGGTAAACCGTATCATTGTCCCAGCGTTTTACAAACAACTAGCAACGCCAGCTGTGAAAATGAAGTCCTGCTAAAAGACAACCCGAACGAGTGCACCTTTACAAAATTAAAGATCCTAGAGAATCACGTAGAAATTGTTCCGGAATTAAACCAATTTTTAGCAGTTTTCCCGACTGAAGAAAAAATTCAAACACACTGCGAAAATCAAGTTGAAACCAAAGAATTAAAAGGAATATTTCTTATAAGAAAAAGTCAATGTACATTATTATTCAGGAACCAAGAACTGTTCTTTCAAGAATCAAGTTTTGGAAGCCTATTACAATATTACCTGGGTAATACTATAAGCCCTAGCTAGCACTCGGTGAGATTTGAGATCCGTTGGATCGGCCATGGCTGCTGGCTGGTTCGGTAGTAACTAATATGTGATGTTTTTAATTCTGAGCGCCACTGTTTTTTTTAGTGTATTGTTTACAGGGGTAAAAACGGAAACCTTTTAAAAATATCGCCACTAACGTACCTGAATGTCGCAAACAAAAAGATCTGGGTGCCACACAAATAAACTTTTATTATATTAATAATAATTTGACCCACTTTTTACAAATTTTGTACATTACTTACATTTTTTACATATTTACAGTTGAAGATTTCCAAAAATGATTCATGGTAAATTGGTCTGTACTATTTGATAGAAACTTTAGGTAAATTGTAATAATTACTAACCGCTAGTCGAGATTCATGAATTCGATTAGGGCGCACATTAATTTAGCTAAAATAGTAAATTATGATTGCAACCAATTTGTCATTACATAATTAATGAAAGAAATTTGTTTAAATTACCATATAAAATTGTGATTAAGTTAAATATTCAAATAATTATAAATAAAAGGAACAAACTGGCCTTAACTGCTGTTTTTTCTCGGTCTAACTGACACCAAAGTACCACGTTGCTGCCTCATAAAGACTTCACCCTACTTGTAGTACATATGGTGAATCTAAAGGGTGATTTATCTCAAGGGTGGTGAATTCAAAGGTGTGTTATCCCGAAGGAGAACTAAAAGGGGTGAATCTTACAGGTGGTTCATCCCAAAGGTGATCTATCCCGAGGGTGATCTATCCCGAAGTTGATCTATCCCAAAGTTGATCCCTAAAATGAATTTACACCCTATAATGTCACACGACAAAAGCTTTGGAACGGTGGGCTCAGATAATGTACACTTACCTCCAGTTGAGGGAACCATAAAAAATACAAATCCATACTGGACTTCTAAAGTACCATTACAAGCAATAAAAATATACTTTTCTAATCATCACTAGTTATTTCAATGAACTAAAAAGATGAAACAAATTCTTAGAATAAGGTTTTACAAAATGGCGTTTTACTACTTACAGAAAATCAAAAAAAAACATCCTCAAAGGCATACAGCGACGTTTCTTTTTCTATAAAAAACCATTCAGGAAACAAATAGAATCGCACAATATCTATAATTCTCAAAAACTTCCAAAAATAGTGCTGAAGAATGCCTCCCTGAAATGGGTCTCGTCTACCTGTTTCTTCGCAGATTCGAAATGACGAAAGACCTATTTTCTTTGTCCTTTCCTATATTTATAATCTCTGTTCTAAAAAACCCACATTCTTGAAAACAAAAACCGGCTTCCTCTCCACGTCGTGGCTAACCTCAATTCGATCGCACAGCCAAGATATGTTCTGACAGAATAGTCGGGTTCGTTCCTTATCAAAATATTCTCTGCGGAATGGCGAATTGACGAGATAACATTTAGCGAACTCTCAAAACTACCTATTGATAATGAAGCCAAAAATCATTTTATACCGAGGTGCAATTCTTAAGAAAGCAGAAAGCTATTCAATTTGTTATAAAGACAGACTAAGAAAGTTTTAAAGGACTTAAATGAAAAGGTTTACATAAATAATAACCGTAGTAGCATTTTTCCTTATGGAGAAATATGCGTAAAATAAAAATGCTACACTACCTCTCTCCTAGAGAAAAAAATAGACTATCTTGATAGGCCATTTTGTTAAAGAAAACATTTTTTTAAAAAAATCCTGAGAAATTAAACAGAAATAAGAATTTTTAATTTGATAGTAACATTCAGTCTAACAACGCTATTTGTCACTTTTCTTGGGTTGATAACTATCGCGTATCAGACGCCATAAATGGGGACACTATCGGTAGGACAAAATCGGGGAATGTCACATATCGGTAGGGACTTCCAGGAAAAGGACAAAAGCTTAGCAAGACTAAGTTAAATGATAAACGTGACTTAAAATTTTAAAACAAATTATTAAACTGTTTAAGTTTGACCGCAGACTTAGAAGAGACTATAAAATGTTGATATTTATAAAACTGAAAAGTATAAAAAAATTATATTTAGAAAATTTGTATAAGGTATACAACAAAAGTATCTACATGATATCCTATTCAAAAACTACTCACACACACACATGTATCTACAACGGCTTGAGCTTACGATACTCTTACGGACACTCCTACCTCGGGTTTTTGGTTCTTAACCTCACCAGTCAGCGGCACGGACACTCCATAAGGACACTCCTCTGGCTCGCTTCGGACACTCCTTCGGCTCGGATACTCCCATCCGACATTCTCGACGCCATATAAGTATATCATAACCCCAAACAAACATTCACACTACAATCACAAGAGCTTAGGCTTAGGACACCTTCGCGGACACTCCTACCTCGGATATCGGTTTCAACCTCACCAGTCAGCGGCACGGACACTCCACAAGGACACTCCTCTGGCTCGCTTCGGACACTCCTTCGGCTCGGATACTCCCACTGGACATTCTCGACGCCATATGATTGAGTCTTAATCCTAAGAACTACTCTTTCAAATACAAACACACTATATACATACTTGATATTTATAAAAATGTTTTATGAGCAAAATTTATTCACAGAAACATATCTTATGATATGACTAAAAATTTATATATAATTTTACAAAATTTTATTTATTAATTTATTCGTCTGAATCTGTATCTAAATTACCCTTATAAGGTTTTAAATCTTTTATATGCCATTTTCCGGATTTTGAGCCATCTGACTCATTAACTAAATCATAAACAAGATTCGAAATTTTCTTAATAACTCTTGACAAAATATATCTAGGAGCAAGCTTGGCAGAAAATCTATTTGCAGCATAAGAAAGAACTTAAAGGATGCATCCCTCTTCCTGAGGTTATATGTCCGAGCACCTCGCTCGTATGCGGCATGCAACTTCTCCTTCACCTCCATAAAAATGGGGAATAGTTCCTTCAGATTTGCTGCGTAAGATTCACGGTCTCCTGGCATGACTTCTATATCTTGACCAGCTTCCAATTTCCCATAAAATTTTCCTGATATCGGGGTATGTCTTCCATATACCAAAAATGATGGTGAATAACCAGTTACTTCGTGTTTTGCTGTGTTTATAGCTCGCTGAATTTTTGAAATTTCTTCATCCCAACTCCTATGTTCTTTTACATAGCTCCTTAAAATCGTTTCCATTGTGCGGTTATTTCTCTCTACAAAATTGCATTGAGGAGAATAAAAGGGTGTGTACCAAATTTTTTGAACTTCGTATCTCTCGCACAACTTCTTGAAACTGTGACCAGCAAATTGCGGACCATTATCACAAATAATAATTTGTGGAGTGGCATGTTCTAAAAATACACTTTCTAAACACTTATTAACATATTGAGATTTTGAACTACGTAACGGAAACAACATCACATATTTCGTAAACCAGTCAGAAATGACAAGAATCCACTTGTTACCTTTCTTTGAACGTGTAAAAGGTCCAACAAGATCAATACCTAGAAGTTGAAATGGCATAGTGATCAATTTTTCCTTTCCCATAAGACCCATGCCTGCTGTATTAGGCATCTTTTGCTCACCACAAACTCGACAAGACCGAACGTATTTCAAGACATCGCTACGCATTCTTGGCCAGTAAAACTGCTCTTGAAGCCTTTTCAAAGTTTTAAAAAATCCAAAGTGACCACTTGTTGGCGGATCGTGACAAGCTTGAATTGCTTCTTGTCTTTGTGGTTTCGGTACCAAAATTTTCCATTCTGGAATATTTAAACGCATCATCGTTTTAGAAGGAATATGTTTATAGACAAAATTATTTTCAACTTTCCACTGTGGAAACTTATCCGGGTCTTTTAAAATTTTTGTCCTTAGGTCATCATACCATGGATCTATCCTATCAATATCTATATCACACAGAACAGCAACTTCGTTATCAACGTCTTCATAAGAAATACGGGAAAGTGCATCAGCAACAACATTTAATGATCCTTTCCTATGAATAAGGTCAAATGTGTGTTGACGAAGTTTCACTGCCCACCTAACTAATTTCCCTGATGGATTCTTGAGATTATTCAGCCACAGCAAACTATAATTGTCAGTAATAACATTAAATCTTACTCCTTCCACGTACTGCTTAAATTTATCTATACAAAATAAAACATCTAACAGTTCTTTTTCCAAAGTTGAATAATTTCTTTCAGTACGTGAGAGTGACCGACTGGCATAAGCTATCACATGTTCTTCTTCATCGATGACTTGGGTCAAAATTCCACCTAAACCAGTATTGCTCGAATCACACTGTATAGTAAATTTTTTTGTAAAATCCGGTTGAACTAAAATCGGAGCAGACACCAGTAATTCTTTGATTTTAACGAATGCATCTTCAGCATCATCATTCCATTTAATCGCCTGACCTTTTTTCTTCCCCTTAAGTAACTCGTTAATCGGTGATACCAAACTTGAAAAATCTTTTACAAATCGTCTATACCAAGAACACATGCCTATAAATGTTTTAATTTCTGTGGTTGTCGTTGGCCTACTATAATTAATAATTGAAGAAACCTTGTCTGGATCAGTTCTAAGAGAATTGTTTCCTACTACATATCCTAGAAATTTTAAAGATGTTTTAAAGAAATCACATTTCTCTAAATTAATCGTTAAGTTAGCTTCTCTAAGCTTTTCTTTAACAATTTTTAATAACTCAAGATGTTCTTCAAAAGTAGACCTAGTAATAATAATGTTATCGACAAAGGAAAATATTTTTGGTTCGTATTCAGGTCCAAAAATAGCATCTACCAATCGTTGTTGTGTTTGAGCAGCATTGCAAAGTCCAAATGGCATAGTAACAAAATGAAATTGTCCTCTACCTATGACGCTAAAGGCTGTTTTTTCCTTTGACGCTGGGTCTAGAGGGATCTGCCAAAAAGCCTTTCTCAAATCTATTGAGCTAATATACTTGGCTCCTCTTAAAGAATTTAAAATTCTATCTACATTTGGCATAGGATAAGAATCATATCGGGTCAACTCATTAATGCCTCGTGCATCAAAAACTAATCGATATTCTCCATTTTGGTGAACACCATGGACTATTAGAGGGTTCGATCACACCTACCTTAAGCATTTCATCAATTTCATCATTCAAAATTTTTTGCATATAAGGTGACATAGCGAATGGTTTTTTCTTGAAAGGTTTTTCATCACCAGTATCTATCGTCAAAGCTATTTTGTTTGTTCGGCCTAACCGATCTTCACTAGTGATTTCATGAAATGACTGCATAACTTAATCAGCTTGTTTTCTTTCTTCAGGAGACAAATCTTCTAACGAGTATAAAAAACTATTTATGTTACACTTGTTCTCAAATCCGGAAATAATATTTATATCACAATTCACTAAATCACTCTGGACACGCCAGGTATCATCATTAAAATTCACTATCACTTTAAATATTTTTGCAAAATCACAACCAAATATAAAAGCTTGTGGTAGAGATGGTACAACGAAACACTTTATAATTTTGCACAAATTGTTAATACAAATGGGCAAATCGACAGTGCCTAGAACCTTTTTTTGAGATCCATCCGCAGTACAAATATTTTTTGAAGTATCAGAGTTAATTTTTGACTTAAATTTTTTCAAAACTGACATTCCATCAGACCCGATTACTGATGTCGTAGCACCTGAGTCAAAAAGAACTGTAATATCTTGATCAAAAAGTTTAACTGAAATGTATGGCCCAACATCTGGAGGCTTTTTTACAAATATAGGAGAGATTTGATTATTAAAGGATTCATGATTTTTATAAAAATTTGAAACATATTTCAACCACTCGTTCCAATCCTTCTTATCAAAATATTTACAACCAAAATTTTTACTAATACTCTTTTGTGGCCTTATAAGTGGGATTAGTATGTCGGCCAGTCCGCATACTATCCCTATTCAGTTTTTTGAACATGAACTACAATCTTTGGATTTTACATCAGGTTTTCCACATTTAAAACAAAAAACTTTTCTTTTGGCTCTACAGTCATGATAGGTATGGTTGGCCAACCCACAGTTCCAACAATTAAGTGACTTTACGTTTGAACTTGTATCTTTTTTCTCTACTTTTTTTGAATCTATATTAGTTTGACTTCTATGAGAAAAATTTAAGTTTTTATTTTGGAAATTATTAAATTTAGAATAATTTTTAAATTTTTGACCTTGACTGTTATTATAAGAAGTAGATGGACAAGGTTGTTCTTTAAGTTCTGATACTTCATGTGACCTGTTTTTATTTTTCAAATAATTAGCTTCTTCTAACTTCCTACAGTAAGTCATTAAGTCAGTAACAGACACAATATCTGATAAAGCAAGTTGTGAGATAAAATCTGGTAACAAATTTTGTCTAATAATTTTTACTTTCGTTACCTCAGCAGGTATACGAGGTAATCTGCCAAATAAAGTTTGCATATGAGCAACAAAAATTGAGACTGTCTCATTTTTCTTCTGTTTACGTTGCTTAATTTGTTCCCAGATTTGATCTTCAGCATCTGAATGCAAAAAATCTTTTTTCAATAAAGCAACCAACTCTTCCCAATCGGTTACACTTGCCTTATTACAACGAAACCACGCGAATGCATCGCCTACAAAAAGTTCTACTGCCGAATTAAAAAGATCTGACTTAGACACTTTACGCGCCTGCGCCAACTCGGGAACACGTTCCAAAAAAGAATACAAATGTTTACCATCCCCGTTAAATTTGACACCCCATTCCGAGATTGGTATCGCACTACCTGAACACGAGACAATAGGTGCAGCAACATTTATAACAGGAGTAGGATTAATCACTGAAGTAGTAGGGTTAGGAATTTTTATACTATCATACAGATCAGCTTCTAACTTTAAGCAAGTAGCATACGATTCTTGAAAATAATTAATAACTTGATCTTTTAAATCAGCTTCAACAATATCCGGAATAATACTTTGTCTAAATTTTTAACTCTTAGAGTAGCATGAATAATTCTAGATTTTATTCGAGAAAAAAGGCTATCTTGTTCATCGCCACTGTCAGAAAAATCTATTATGGCCTCAGTAACTTCATAAAAGGTTTTTTCTATTTCCCGTTGTTCTTTTAGAAAATCAAAATTATATGAACACAAGTCTATCGTAGCTCCCGGTCTATCTTTTTCTTTAGCTAGCAACCGTCTTAAAATTTTTCTTTGATCATTAATATTTCGTGTTGTTTTGGTTTTACGAATTGCCAACTCATAAGCTACTTCAAAATCATGTAGATGGTTTACTTCAAATATTTCTGATTCCATTTTAAAAATTTATTTTTTTTTTAGGAAAATTATCCTGAAGAGGCAAATAAAAAAGATTATAGATCAAATACTATAAAAAGTTTATATATAGTTTGGTGTAATATATAGAAAGCAGAAATCAAGAAATATGCCACTTGACAAAGTCAATGTTAAAAACTTATTCAAGTTTTAATATGCAAAATAAATCACCGTAAAATACCTATAATTACCTGAATGAAGTAAATTAAATATTAATTAAAATTCCTTACTATCAGTTCCAAATTCAAACTCAAAAATAGAAGTTCACCTTAATTTATGTGTTCAATACTTTCACCAGACCCTGTAGAAAATATTAGACCTTGTGTCATATGCGAGACAACAGTCCATTTTTGTTATAAAAAATGTAAACAAGTACAAATTTGTATGCAAATTCAAGCACGTTATGGATAAGTTCTACAATAATGACTAGTATTTAAAAAATTTATTATAAATGGAAAATTTTACACGAACAAACTTAGCAGCCTCAAGTTGAAACACTTGCACCACGTTGGCAGCGCCAACTTTATTACAATATTACCTGGGTAATACTATAAGCCCTAGCTAGCACTCGGTGAGATTTGAGATCCGTTGGATCGGCCATGGCTGCTGGCTGGTTCGGTAGTAACTAATATGTGATGTTTTTAATTCTGAGCGCCACTGTTTTTTTTAGTGTATTGTTTACAGGGGTAAAAACAGAAACCTTTTAAAAATATCGCCACTAACGTACCTGAATGTCACAAACAAAAAGATCTGGGTCCCACACAAATAAACTTTTATTATATTAATAATAATTTGACCCACTTTTTACAAATTTTGTACATTACTTACATTTTTTACATATTTACAGTTGAAGATTTCCAAAAATGATTCATGGTAAATTGGTCTGTACTATTTGATAGAAACTTTAGGTAAATTGTAATAATTACTAACCGCTAGTCGAGATTCATGAATTCGATTAGGGCGCACATTAATTTAGCTAAAATAGTAAATTATGATTGCAACCAATTTGTCATTACATAATTAATGAAAGAAATTTGTTTAAATTACCATATAAAATTGTGATTAAGTTAAATATTCAAATAATTATAAATAAAAGGAACAAACTGGCCTTAACTGCTGTTTTTTCTCGGTCTAACTGACACCAAAGTACCACGTTGCTGCATCATAAAGACTTCACCCTACTTGTAGTACATATGGTGAATCTAAAGGGTGGTGAATTCAAAGGTGTGTTATCCTGAAGGAGAACTAAAAGGGGTGAATCTTACAGGTGGTTCATCCCAAAGGTGATCTATCCCGAGGGTGATCTATCCCGAAGTTGACCTATCCCAAAGTTGATCCCTAAAATGAATTTACACCCTATAATGTCACACGACAAAAGCTATGGAACGGTGGGCTCAGATAATGTACACTTACCTCCAGTTGAGGGAACCATAAAAAATATAAATCCATACTGGACTTCTAAAGTACCATTACAAGCAATAAAAATATACTTTTCTAATCATCACTAGTTATTTCAATGAACTAAAAGATGAAACAAATTCTTAGAATAAGGTTTTACAAAATGGCGTTTTACTACTTACAGAAAATCAAAAAAAACATCCTCAAAGGCATACAGCGACGTTTCTTTTTCTATAAAAAACCATTCAGGAAACAAATAGAATCGCACAATATCTATAATTCTCAAAAACTTCCAAAAATAGTGCTGAAGAATGCCTCCCTGAAATGGGTCTCGTCTACCTGTTTCTTCGCAGATTCGAAACGACGAAAGACCTATTTTCTTTGTCCTTTCCTATATTTATAATCTCTGTTCTAAAAAACCCACATTCTTGAAAACAAAAACCGGCTTCCTCTCCACGTCGTGGCTAACCTCAATTCGATCGCACAGCCAAGATATGTTCTGAGAGAATAGTCGGGTTCGTTCCTTATCAAAATATTCTCTGCGGAATGGCGAATTGACGAGATAACATTTAGCGAACTCTCAAAACTACCTATTGATAATGAAGCCAAAAATCATTTTATACCGAGGTGCAATTCTTAAGAAAGTAGAAAGCTATTCAATTTGTTATAAAGACAGACTAAGAAAGTTTTAAGGGAATTAAATGAAAAGGTTTACATAAATAATAACCGTAGTAGCATTTTTCCTTATGGAGAAATATGCGTAAAATAAAAATGCTACAAGCCCGCTGGTGATAAATACACGAAACCTGAGGGTTAAGCCAGAAAACATACTTAAATTCCAAATCGAGTTAAGGAAACTAAATTTCGCATCTCCTCACTTAAACCCAGTCACCCAGTCAGTCCCATCTATGATGCTGCTGCAGAGAAAATATACACACCCAATTTATGGACCATGGCACTATACTTAGTTCTAATAAGTGCAGCAGGCACTTATTGCATTGCAAGGAGAAGAAGTATTCAAAAATTCCTTATAAGAAGGAATTCTAAGTAAATACACCAAACTCCCGAAGACATCAAGCTCAATCTTCCCAACGATGCCTCATTCTAACAGGGGAGGAGTTATGGGTTCACTACCCATTATACATAAGTATAATTTCCTAACATCAGAAGATACCAGAACAACGACCCGAGCGATGACCGCAATAGCGACCTGGCACCGTCAGCAAATTACGTGTCATCAATTTACGTTACATTTGTTTTATTTAATTTAATAGAAATTAGTCTTGTATTATAATCAATTGTAACAACTAGTAATTTTGAAATAAAAAATTTTTGTTTTTTAAAAAGGACTTTTTGACAAAACTATTTTTAACTTATATATATATATATATATATATATATATATATATATATATATATATATATATATACAGGGTGTTTCAATATTGTACCGACAAATTTAAACAGGTGATTCCTTGACCAAAAATAGTGAAAAAAGTTCCAGACAATATAGGTACGAAAACGTTTCGTTTCCAAGATACAGGGTGTTAAACTGTTATTTTTTTATTTATTTATTTATTTCACAAAAATTGTTCAAAGTTCCTTTTATGAACATGCTTTTATCGTTAATATGTTTTGTAATGACTAAATTAAAATTTATTAGGTAAATAAATTATTTCTTATCTGACCAGATTTAAAATTTGGCCCTACTTTAAATCATATTTTGCCAAATATCAGCCAAACCGTATAAGATATGAAGAAAGTGCAAATGATGAAAAAGTTAAAAGATAAACCAAAAAAGTTCTTTTCATACAAAAGGATAGCCAGTGCCGTATCAAAAAAAGTTCGGGGGGTCAAAGTGGTCGTGACCCCCCAAAAAAATAGCACCCTGTAGATAATTTTAAATGGCAGTAGGCTAATTCTGTAGGTACTTTAATATGTAGCACACGTACAAATTGTGAATAAATAATTCTTAAGCGCGCATTAAATAAATAAAAAAAACGAAAAAAAAAATTTAAGTTTAACACCCTGTGTCTTGGAAACGAAAAGTTTTCGGACCTATATTGTCTGGAACTTTTTCAAATAACATTTTTTGATATCTCGTCAACTAACCTCACTTTTTGTAAATTAACAATTTTTTTTTTAATTTGACGCTATACCAGTGGTCACGTGACGTATGTCAAAATTGATTTTTAGGTTATCGGACATGCAGAACCGATCCCCCGGAAAAGTTTTTCCAATACTCTCCTAATAAAAATTTTTCCCATATGTTGCGAACTTTTTGCCGGTCACTGTATATATATATATATATATACAGTGACCGGCAAAAAGTTCGCAACATATGGGAAAAATTTTTAAAACTTTCCCGGTTCTGCATGTCCGATAACCTAAAAATCGATTTTGACATACGTCACGTGACCACTGGTATAGCGTCAAATTAAAAAAAAATTGTTAATTTACAAAAAGTGAGGTTAGTTGACGAGATATCAAAAAAAGTTATTTGAAAAAATTGCTTAGAATTAAATTCTAGGTCCTTCTGCAAAATTTTAAAATTTTATTTAAAAAAATTGGAAAACTCAATTTTGTTTAAATATTTTTTTAACGATTTACAAATTTCCAGTTTTTGCCGTTTAGATAGCTTGCCTAATGTAAAGCCCATGTATCTGGATGAAAATAAACGAATGTAGTAGTTTTTTCTACAATTGACAGGACAAAATTAAAAAAATAGGGTTTCGCCGGACGCTAGCTGTTGCAATGATTTGTATCTAGCAGCAGTGTCAAAATTTTAGAGACATTTCAATGAGATTACATTGAGAAAACCTTAATCGTCTTAAATATATCTGAAGTTCGACTTTTTGTAAAGTTAAGGGGATTAAAATAGATAATAAACAAAAAATTACCTGTTTATTTAATCGAAATTTTATAAACGAAAACCAATGTAAGAAAAACTTAAAAGTAGTCAAATTCTGTACTAACAACACAAAAAATCATTGTTTTTCCTTGGGTGCACAAAATTTAAAACTCAGTATGACCACCATTTCTCTCCATACATACTGTTGTTCTCGAGCGCAACTCTCGATTAACATTTCGGAGCATTTTACGATTTATTTGCAATACACAATTTATAATGACATCCTCTAAATTTTGTATATTCCTAAAGGGTCGATGTTTGTACACAGGGTTCTTTAGGTATCCCCACATAAAAAAATCTAACGGAGTCAGATCTACAATTCTACAATTGACAGGACAAAATCGAAAAAATAGGTGTTCGCCGGACGCTCGCTGTTGCAATGGTTTGAATCTAATGAAATGACTGTATCAAGATTTTATTAAGATTTTTCGCACATAAATTTAACAACCAGGTCTATTTAGTTGTACTTAAAACTACCAAAGCAGGCTCTGAAATTAAAACAACCAAATAATCTAGTAGGTTAAAAACAACAGAAAATGTCAAACAAATTATAATTTGTTTGATTTCAACCTATGTCATTGGTTTATGTCTCGCATCTTACTAAGTTTGATATTTTACATAAGTTTATTAATATTTTATTCCTTAAAATGGCACCCACACTACTTCTTCAGGAAAAGAAGAAATTATTTTAATTTCTGGAGATAATTACAAAAGCCATAGAGAAACAGCAGCAATTTTTAATGAGAGGCACCCCGATAAATCCCTCCATTATTCCACAGTATCTCGTCTAGTCAATAAATTTAAAGAAACGGGATCGGTAGAAAATCAGTATAAAGTTTCCCATGAAAAACCGGTAACAGGTGACGAAGGTTCTCTGGATGTGTGTTTGTCGATCACAGAAACACCCCAATTAGCAGTTAGTCAAATATCGGAGATCACTAACATTCACGAAAGATCTGTGCGGAGGATATTAAAAAGAAACAAATTTCATCCGTACAAACCTAAATTTGTACAAGTATTAAAAGATAGGGATTATGACGCCCGCTTCGATTTTTGTGCCTGGTTCCAGGGTATGATTGAGGAAGATTTTAATTTCCCAAAGAACGTTTTTTTCTCGGATGAAGCTACATTTACCTCTAACGGAACCGTCAGTTCACAAAACTGTAGATGGTGGGCCACCGAAAACCCAGACTTTGTAATTCAGAGTAAAGACCAATATAGTTTTAAGGTTAATGTGTGGTGCGGAATTTTCAACCTCAGAATAGTGGGACCGTTTTTCTTTAGAGACAATTTAAATTCAGAACGATATTTAGAATTTCTACAAACTGAGATATCTGACTTTTTAGACAATTTGTCATTAGCCGAAAGAAGAAATTTATACTTTCAACAAGACGGAGCTAGCATTCATTCCACAAATGAGGTGAAGAGATGGCTGGATCAAGAATTTGGAAACCAGTGGATAGGACGGTTTTCTGAAAATCCGTGGCCTGCGAGATCACCAGATCTGACTCCGTTAGATTTCTTTATGTGGGGATACCTAAAGAACTCTGTGTACAAACATCGACCCTTTAGGAATATATAAAATTTAGAGAATGTCATTAGAAATTGTGTATTGCAAATAAATCGTAAAATGCTCCGAAATGTTAATCGAGAGTTGCGCTCGAGAACAATAGTATGTATGGAGAGAAATGGTGGTCATACTGAGTTTTAAATTTTGTGCACCCAAGGAAAAACAATGATTTTTTATGTTGTTAGTACAGAATTTGACTACTTTTAAGTTTTTCTTACATTGGTTTTCGTTTATGAAATTTCGATTAAATAAACAGGTACTTTTTTGTTTATTATCTATTTTAATCCCCTTAACTTTACAAAAAGTCGAACTTCAGATATATTTAAGACGATTAAGGTTTTCTCAATGTAATCTCATTGAAATGTCTCTAAAATTTTGACACTGCTGCTAGATACAAATCATTGCAACAGCTAGCGTCTGGCGAAACCCTGTTTTTTTTTAATTTTGTCCTGTCAATTGTAGAAAAAACTACTACATTCGTTTATTTTCATCCAGATACATGGGCTTTACATTAGCCAAGCTATCTAAACGAAAAAAACTGGAAATTTGTAAATCGATAAAAAAATATTTAAAAAAATTGAGTTTTCCAATTTTTTTAAATAAAATCTTAAAATTTTGCACAAGGACCTAGAATTTAATTCTAAGCAATTTTTTCAAATAACTTTTTTTGATATCTCGTCAACTAACCTCACTTTTTGTAAATTAACAATTTTTTTTTTAATTTGACGCTATACCAGTGGTCACGTGACGTATGTCAAAATTGATTTTTAGGTTATCGGACATGCAGAACCGATCCCCCGGAAAAGTTTTTCCAATACTCTCCTAATAAAAATTGTTCCCATATGTTGCGAACTTTTTGCCGGTCACTGTATATATATATATATATATATATATATATATATATATATATATATATATATATATATATATATATATATATATATATATATACAGGGTGTTGCATTAAGGGTGATGAGGTACCATATCTCAGGAATTGATACGCCAGGAGCTTTGGAAAAAAAATCCTATGAAGGAAAGCGGCCAAGAGAAATTGCTGGAAATAATTTTTAAGTTCCTAACTCTGCCGCTAGGGGGCGTAATTGCTGTGGTCATGTAAGAAAAGACATTTTTCTGGAAATTATCCCTATAAAAGCTATCAAATAAATATTACACTGATAATTCTACTAGAATTCTACATCTTTTTGGTTTAACACTTTTTGCTGTAAGATGTAAAATTAGGGCGGAAGAGGAGGGGGAAAGTCTACTGATAAAAGTGTCCATAACTTTGGTTTGACTCAACCGAATTTGATGAACTTGGTCTCGTTTAAGAAAGGAAGGCTTGCTAATTTAAACAAAATAATGGCTGTGTTACATTGATTTTCGCGGCACTCGCTAGAGGGCCTTATTTGAGAAACTCTTTGTTTTTCCAATTTTTCTCCAAAATTTTAAATGGAATGACATAGTTATTATATCATAATCGAAAAGTAGAATAAATTTGCAAGAGAAAATGTGAAAAATTCGATTCGATATCTTCATTAGTTTCGGAGTTATAGCCAAAAGAATAATTAATATCATGTTAATTGAAAAAAGCAATTGTTTTTATAGGTCCGTGGTCAAGCGTGCCATGGAAAATAAAAAAATATTTTAAACTTTTTATTAAGTGGTTTTTTTTTCACTTTTTACTCCATTACTATTGCCTTTAATTTACTAACCTGACGTATTATTAAAAAATTACCTAGTAAGCCATGAAACAAAATCGGCAGGTTGTCAGGGAAACAAACAAATTGAAATGTCACTTTAATCAATCTTTAAGTATCTCTCAAGATTTTATCTTGGATTTTCTGTGAATTTTGAGTTCATCGTTATTCAACTTTTGTGCTGCATCTTTCAAAAATGGCATATACCAACGCCGAGGCTTACGATATGCTTGCCGTATATTTTCAGTGTTTTGAAAATGCTCCTCTTGCGGAACGTGAATATGCTGTCAGGTATCCTGAGCGAAGACCCCATAGTAGAAATGTGTTTCGGCGGTTGGCAATACGTCTTAGAACAACGGATAGTGTACGTCCCATTCCAGTGCCCATCAGGAGACGTTCAGTAAGGAATGAAGACAATATTATAAACGTTCTCGCGTACGTGCAACTGGATCCGCACTTGAGTATCAGAAACATTTCTTTAGACTTAGGTATAAGTTGCACTACAGTGTTCCGAATTTTAAAGGATTTTAAGCTGCATCCCTATCATGTAGTTTTACACCAGGCCCTTTCAGATACTGATTTTGATAGGCGGCGGGATTATTGTTATTGGTTAAGAGGTATGTGCAACGGAAATTGCCAGTTCCTCTCCTTGATTTTATGGACAGATGAAGCAAATTTTACTAGTTGTGGTAGAGTCAATGTGCACAATATGCACTACTGGTCAGAAACAAATCCTCATTGGATGCGGGAAGTTGATCACCAAAACAGGTGGAGTGTCAACGTGCGGTGCGGAATTTTAGGAAACAGAATTATCGGACCGTTTTTCTTTCATGGCCACCTAAATGGCGACTCATACTTAAACTTTTTACGAAATATCCTGCCTATCCTTTTAGAAGATGTGCCTCTTGATATAAGAAGATCCCTATGGTATCAACATGATGGATGCCCGGCCCACTTTTCTGGAAGAGTCCGTGACTTTTTAGATGCTAGTTACCCAAATCGTTGGATTGGAAGGGGTAGTTTGTTTCCGTGGCCACCTAGATCCCCCGATTTAACCGTGC
This sequence comes from Philopedon plagiatum, assembly GCA_963971165.1. Classification (NCBI taxonomy): domain Eukaryota; kingdom Metazoa; phylum Arthropoda; class Insecta; order Coleoptera; family Curculionidae; genus Philopedon; species Philopedon plagiatum. The sequence goes on from OZ020191.1 coordinate 61,981,814, forward strand.
TAGATTTCTACTTGTGGGGAAGACTAAAAGAGATTGTTTGTCAAACACGACCAACCACACGGGAGAATATGATTGAGAGAATTCAAAATGCCATAACTACGATTTCACGAGCTGAAATTGAAACTGCCGTTTCCAGCACTAGAGAAAAATGTAACACTTGCATTTTGCAAAACGGTGGTCATTTTTAACATTTATAAAGTATTTGTTTGTTGTTTGTTTTTAACAAAATTTCTATGGCTTGATAAAGAACGTGAAGGTGGTTGTGGTTTTTATTGTTGTTTTGGCCCGTTGGCCTTTAAACACGCTTCAAATCTTGCGTTTCGCATGGTTTGGACCAGTCCTAAGCCTGAAGGAAGGTAAACAAAAACAAAACAATAAATAAAAATCATGAGTGTGAAATAATAAAATCAGTTTAAAAATTAAATAAATAGAGAAAAACACACTTAATAAAAAGTTTAAAAATATTTTTTTATTTTCCATGGCACGCTTGACCACGGACCTATAAAAACAATTGCTTTTTTCAATTAACATGATATTAATTATTCTTTTGGCTATAACTCCGAAACTAATGAAGATATCGAATAGAATTTTTTACATTTTCTCTTGCAAATTTATTCTACTTTTCGATTATGATATAATAACTATGTCATTCCATTTAAAATTTTGGAGAAAAATTGGAAAAACAAAGAGTTTCTCAAATAACGCCCTCTAGCGAGTGCCGCGAAAATCAATGTAACACAGCCATTATTTTGTTTAAATTAGCAAGCCTTCCTTTCTTAAACGAGACCAAGTTCATCAAATTCGGTTGAGTCAAACCAAAGTTATGGACACTTTTATCAGTAGACTTTCCCCCTCCCCTTCCGCCCTAATTTTACATCTTACAGCAAAAAGTGTTGAACCAAAAAGATGTAGAATTCTAGTAGAATTATCAGTGTAATATTTTTTTGATAGCTTTTATAGGGATAATTTCCAGAAAAATGTCTTTTCTTACATGACCACAGCAATTACGCCCCCTAGCGGCAGAGTTAGGAACTTAAAAATTATTTCCAGCAATTTCTCTTGGCCGCTCTCCTTCTTAGGATTTTTTTCCAAAGCTCCTGGAGTAACAATTCCTGAGATATGGTACCTCATCACCCTTAATGAAACACCCTGTATATATATATATATATATATATATATATATATATACTCGTATATATATATATATATATATATATATATATATATATATATATATATATATATATATATATATATATATACAGTCAACTTCGGATATAACGACCCCCGCATATAACGAACCACCGGTTATTACGAACAAAAATTATGGTCCGGCCAAAACGCCATAAGAATGTATGTATTTTTTGTTCGTTTATAACGAACCCGGCTATAACGAACTATCGGCTATAGCGAACCCTATTTTGATTAGTTTTTGCTTGTGGAAGTTCGGTTATAACGAACTGTCGAAATTTCACGTACGTATCACTTCCATATTCGTAAAGTAACGGCCGAGAATAGCAACCATAGAGAAGCGACAAAGACAATACAAGATTTCACAGGGCATGTGCGACGATAATGTGGACTTCTGTCTATACCGCATCATTAGTGTGACGAAATATCTTTCTCCGTTCAATATTGTGGATACGTGTCTGCCCAAAGTCAGCAGAACTGGTTACCCTAAATATCAAAGGCACCGACACGTTTTGTCGCTTCTCTATGGTTGGTATTCTCGGATAACGGGTCGAGTAGCGACCTGTCAGGCGCCATTTCAATTTGTAGTTTAATTTCGGCAATAGGCGAGGGAATATTGTTCTAGCATGGAGCAGAGCGCGCCAAAATTCAGCAAGCGAAAAAGCAGAAAAAGTTGACACAATTACAAAACTGCAAAATGGGGTTGTAAATGCCTAAATCTGTAGGGACTATCAGTTACAAAAGTCAAAGACTATTAATATTCGTAAATTTTAATAATAATAATTTTGACAAGAGTGTTGATTGAGTCTGGTGATTACTTACAAATTAAAATTGAAAAACATGTACTAGAAAAAAGAAAAAATTTCAAATTACTGATTTTGTATAAATTATACAAATATGTACGTTTAATAAGTACATAATTTAAAAATACTATTATGTATTGATTATAATAAACGACTCATAAAAAGTACCATACAGTACATAATACATATTTGTTTTATTCTCTGCACTTCGGATATAACGAACGCCCTGCTATAACGAACTGTTTAAAGATCCCCTTGGTGGTTCGTTATATCCGAAGTTGACTGTATATATATATATATATATATATATATATATATATATATATATATATATATATATATATATATATATACAGTGTGTCCGCTTAAGTTCTGTACATATGGTAACCTTTTTTATTATTAATTTTACTAAAAAAAGTTACTCTTTATAAAAAGTTCTGCGTCCTGAGAAAATAATATTAAACTATTCAAACTTGAGATAGTATGTACAGGATAGTCAAAAATTAAAAAAATCAAAATTGACCTAAGAGAGAAGTACCCTTAATTTTAGTTTTAGAGCAAAATGGAATAAGAAAATGTTGCTTGACATTAAAAACTATATCTGCTTATACTCTTAGTATACTATTATTAAAAATAAACTTAAAAAATTAAATCTTAATTCTTAATGGCATGTCCAGTATCTTGACACAATTTCCAACCTGAATTTGAATAATTGCAACTGTCGGCTATGGTATTTGTCTGAAACATCAATTTGACTATTTAAGTAGATAAATATGCCGTTGAAATTGAGTATGCAAGATAAAACTGAAATAATTTTCATTTTTAATAATAGTTAAAATTAAGAGTATAAAGAGATATAATTTTTAAGGCCAAGCAACATTTTCTTATTCAAATTTGCTCTAAAATTAAAATTAAGGGTACTTCTCTCTTAGGACAATTTTGAGTTTTTTTAATTTTTGACAATCCTGTACATAGTATCTCAAGTTTAAATAGTTTAATATTATTTTCTCAGGAAGCAGAACTTTTTATAAAGAGTAACTTTTTTTCGTAAAAGTAATAATAAAAAAGTTTCCCATATGTACAGAACTTAAGCGGACACACTGTATATACCGGGTGGTCCGTAATGAATGCGCCAAAAAGCAAACCTCGATTAATCTCGTGAAAATAATGATATTGAGCCAAATATGTCTTAATCAAATGTTGCTCATTAATGAGATACAGGGTGTTAAAGTCCAGTTCTCAGAATTGTTATTTCTTTATAGCTCAAGTCGTTTTTGAGATATCGACATGAAAAATGGGAATCGGGGGTTTTCAGGGATGGGGAATACGATGGTATTCCATTTATTGACATAACATGTAGAGGGCGCTAGTTACACCTTATACACTCATTATTTCATGCCATAACTTTCTTATTAGTACCGTTCTTTTATTTTTTATTGAAAATTTTGAAAGAGTGACGTTTTTTAAGAAAAAAAGGTATACTACATTTACTTCGATTAAATAAGCCGTTTTCGAAATATTTGCATTTATTTGTTCTATTGCATAGTCAAAAAATATTAAACATTAAAACCGAGATAACAGACTTGACTAACGAATAATGAATTGATCATGCACAAATAGCAAAAAATTACTTCAACAAATGTGAAAAATGTCCACCATTCACTTCTATGCATTTTCTGAATCCCTTCACCAAGTAGCGTCGTACTTGGAATAAAGTTCCTGGCTTATTCCTGATAACATTGGTGGAACCATTAATTTGTTGCAAAAGTTGCTCACGGGTACGGATTTCCTCGGTGTACAATAAAGATTTGATAAAACCCCAAAGGAAGAAATCCAAAGGATTAAGATCCGGGCTACGCGGCGGCCATGGAATTTCATTGCCACGATCAAACCATCTATGAGGCAGCCATTCATCTAGATAGTTGCGAACTGCAACTGGTTAATGGTAACCATTACTTGCAGTTTCTTCAAAATGTTTTGCGGGATCTACTCGATGATATACCCTTAAATTTACGACAAAACATGTGGTTTATGCACGATGGTGCTCCACCACATTATCCAGTTGCAGTTCGCAACTACATATCTAGATGAATGGCTGCCTCATAGATGGTTTGGTCGTGGCAGTGAAATTCCATGGCCGCCGCCTAGCCCGGATCTTAATCCTTTGGATTTCTTCCTTTGGGGTTTTATCAAATCTTTATTGTACACAGAAGAAATCCGTACCCGTGAGCAACTTTTGCAACAAATTCATGGTACCACCAATGTTATCAGGAATAAGCCAGGAACTTTATTCCAAGTACGACGCTATTTGGTGAAGGGATTAAGAAAATGCATAGATGTGAATGGTGGACATTTTTCACATTTGTTGAAGTAATTTTTTGTTATTTGTGCATGATCAATTCATTATTCGTTAGTCAAGTCTGTTATCTCAGTTTTAATGTTTAATATTTTTTGACTATGCAATAGAACGAATAAATGCAAATATTTCGAAAACGGCTTATTTAATCGAAGTAAATGTAGTATACCTTTTTTTCTTGAAAAACGTCACTCTTTCAAAATTTTCAATAAAAAATAAAAGGACGGTACTAATAAGAAAGTTATGGCATGAAATAATGAGTGTATAAGGTGTACCTAGCGCCCTCTACATGTTATGTCAATAAGTGGAATACCATCGTATTCCCCATCCCTGAAAACCCCCGATTCCCAGTTTTCATGTCGATATCTCAAAAACGACTTGAGCTATAAAGAAATAACAATTCTGAGAACTGGACTTTAACACCCTGTATCTCATTAATGAGAGACATTTGATTAAGGCATATTTGGCTCAATATCATTATTTTCACGAGGTTAATCTAGGATTGCTTTTTGGCGCATTCATTACGGACCACCCTGTATATATATATATATATATATGTGATGACAAGGCCCCTTGTCTTTCTTCTTTTCCGCCTTTGACACAGTGCTGCCCCTCCTCAACCCCCGATCTGTTTGTCTCCATCGTTGACCGCTAGACAGTGTACCAGTACCTATATGCGCGGAGATGGCTCAATTGGGCCTAAAACCCATCGGGCCTAAAGTTCAACTGGCCTAAACCCGAGTGTAATCGGCTGGCGTTCGGTTAAGCTCGTATGGCATAATCCGTTTTACACCCATTTGGCCTAAATCTTGACGTGCAGCAAACTATTTTGCAACGAATACTAATTAATACAGGCTATTTTGGATTTTGGGGTTAGAATGGCTGAACAGCTGATCGTAGACGAAATTTCAAATTATCGTCGTCCCATAAAAGAGTGTGTACTAATTTATTTGCACCTTTCTCAGTATGTTATGGATAATTAGTTGTTTTTCTTATTTTGTTTAATTAGCTTACGTTTTAAGAATAGTTTTTAGTGGTTTAATTAATGGTGAATAATTTTAACTGTTTTATTGATTTTTTTGGGATAAAACGAAGAGGTCAGGTCTATTTGTAGTGCGTTTTTACTTCATTTTCATCAGTTTCCGAGTACCTAATATTTTGTTACTTTAAAATTGCATTTAAGTACTTGACTATAAGTGTTTTTAGAGGTTGAACTTATTAAATAGGTAATCAAAAACTAAACTTTAGCAGTTAATACTTATGTCATACAGGACACATCTGTGGAAGAACTAAAAGAAACTGCTATTATTAGTTATTTCACTTATTTCCAGGAGAAAATGGCCGAACAATTCTAATATTTTCTAGCATCTTATGCAACTGGATACTTTGGAAAATTGTTGCCACAGTACTAACTCCGAAGAACTTTTACTGTCAGCGTACCTCATATCGTACGGTGTTATAATGGGTAGTTCTTTGCTTTTTAAGTGTGAAATGATCTAGAATTGTAATTATAATTTGTGTGATAATTTAAAAAATACAAGACACTTCTTTTTGCTTTCCTGCTCTTTCATACATCATGTAAAAATCATGTTTGTCAAGAAATCCTAACCTAACAAAATTTTAAAATAGGCGGGAGATTTAAAATGCTTACATTACCATTTTGAAAAATGCTCGTAATTCTTAATTTTTAACTGCTACAGCAGCTATTTTGCTGCTTTAGCGGTTGCTAGACATCCATTTTAGCTTTGTATAACTTTATATCAATTTTGAAATACCCGGTTTTATCCGCATGACAATTTTACCCGCATAACAGTTAAAAAAAAACGATTTTCGGGTACCTAACTACCCGCAAATCGGCAACACTGAATCATTGACTTCTTTTACTAAACAGTTTTTACTACTGTTCTTTTTTATATAACTTATAATCCTCTCCTTGCTCCTAGCAACTTTTTAGTAGGCCTTCAAACATGGATTTATTAAGAATCCATGCCTTCAAAGGTGTCCTACTACCTATAGGCAGCCACCTACATAAAGACATGTAACAACGGTTGCCTGTGCGTAGTACTAAAATAACACTAAACATTTAAAATAAAAAATTTCAAATAAAACAATGTGTATTATTTATTATTTGCATTTAGCACTGCTTTTCAGGCGTGACCCGTAAAACTTTAAAGTTGTATATCTCTGTTCTACTTATGAGACCCATGGCAAGGTCAGGTTTGTTAACAGTCCTACTAGGAATATTTTGGTAAAGATTTTTTTTTGTAATTTTGCGATAAAAGTTGAATTTTTGAATTAACCCACCTTATTAATTAACACGCTTAGCTATTTTATTTCTTATTTTTTCTAAACAAATTGTAGGTACATCATTTTGTCGACAATTCTTAAATTTTAAGAGAAAAAATATTTGATTTGAAAATTGAATTGAAAATTATTGAAGTTAGTGTAATTTTCTTTGTATGCTTTGTAATTGTAATACTGTTGTAATCACAACACACAAATGAGATCTTAAACAAATAATAGGTCACTTCAGATCTTTAAAAAGACGCTGATCCTGTATTAGTATTCGTTGACGCTACGATGCTAGGGAAGCTGCTTGAGACAAATCTAACCAGCAACTAATCCGAAATAAAATTTGGCGCCAATATCCGAGAATAAAATAATCAATATCACTTGCCAGTCTTGCCACTGCGTCACTACATCCTAAACCGAATAATTGTTTCCATACAACACTTACACCAGTACAATAAAGAAAGTATGCGTATTCCATCCTTGTTTGTCAACTTCTCGAGTGTTAGGCCAATTGCAGAAACGAAGATCTCCGATTGGATACGAAGTGAGCTTCGGGATTAGGCCAGATGAACTTTAGGCCATTTGTGGCTATGCCTATGCGCGCACCACGTCGCCGAGGCGATCCGAGGATGGCCGAATGGTTGCTCAGGCTTGGAAGACGAAGGCGTCATGAGTCAGTCGCGCGCACTATTCTGTTGTCATTACAGTCTATGCTATCTGTACTACCATATGTTTAATATATTGTTTTAAAGATCAATTCTAGTAACAAATGACTTTTACCCTTCTATCTCTAACATCAGAAGTGGGATTGCCCTTAGTTCGTGAGTGCAGTTAAAGAAAAAAAGAATATAACAACTCTAATCTCGGGTGTGTCAATAGCCAACATGGCGGACAAACAACAATCTCAATTCCTAAGTGTCGACCATGAGGATGGTGAATTATCGGAAGACGATATGGAGCCGACAGCAAAGAGGTCAAAAGTTCATTGGAAGGAAGCGTTAGTGTCTCTACTTGCTACCCAACAAGAACAATTAAATAAGTTATCAAATCAACTAAATATGGCGACCGGACCAACACCCAGTTCGTCGACGAGTACAATCAACAACTCACCTGCGCAAGTTCTGACGACATCTACTACGTCTTTTCGATTGGCAGAATTTGATTCCGACAGCTCAGGTTATGTGATTGAAGAATGGTTGAATGTAGCTACGAAACTAAAAGAAGAATTGCATGTTGGCGATGTCTTAATGATAGCCAAGGCAGGCGAAGCACTGAAAGGAAGGGCCCATCATTATTACTGTAACTGGAGGCCTGTTTCGCGAACTTGGAGTGAGTTTAATAAAGACCTTATCGTCGCGTTTCCGGACCGAGAGACTCCCGGTGCCCGTGCTTATCATGCAGCAGTATTACGCAGTCGGAACTGTGAATCATTAAGTGACTATGGTATCAAAAAACTCCGATATATTAAATGCTTTTATAGTGAATTGCCATGGGACATAATACTTAGTATGATAGAATATGGACTAGATCATAATGAAAGTCAAGCTGCTATCCGTATACACAAACCACTGGATGACCGTGAACTTTTAAAACTGCTGAGTGAGTTCGATGCGCGTCGAAGGCAAAATAAACCTTCCTATAATCCAAGCCTAAACAACGAAATTGTGAAAACTGCAAACTTTACAAAATATAACGATAATCGTAAGCAAGTCGCAACTTCGGCAGTTAAACGCGGGTGTTTTAAGTGCCGCAAATCAGGCCACCGAGCAGATGATTGTCGAACGCCTAATAAATGTAGAATCGACACAGCATATAAGACGGGCAGTGAAGCAAGTCAGAGTACTCTACCAACATGTCAGTATTGTAAAAAGATAGGACACAAAGAGGAAAATTGCTGGTCTAAGCACGGTAAACCCACGAAAGTTATGCTGATAAAACGAGGTCGACATTTGACTGAATCATCTATTGCGACTCTTGTTTATAATGATAAAACGTCGTATTTCAATTACTTAATAGACAGCGGAGCTGACGTATCAATTATTAGCAAAACAGCAGCCTTACAACTTTCTGCTGTGATTACACCAATATGTCATATGTTGTCCGGATTCGGGTCACGTACTGTTGATACAATCGGTACCTGTGAAGTGATGGCCATTTTGCCGACAGTGTCACTAGAGATTTTGTTTACTGTAGTTCCCGATGACGTGATGCCTGAAACTTTAGACGTTATTATTGGATGGGACGTTATCAAAAGACGTAATTTGTTTGTAAAAAAAGGGGTCAATGGTTTAGAATTGCATCATGACCTACACAATATTTCCAACGTTATGACTGTGTCAAACGTTAGCAGTCCTGTTACCATAAATGTATCAGGGTTGGATGAGTCCTTGGAGTCAGAGTTGAAGAATTCTTTACAAGATTCATATAAACAAACACCAAACTGCATCACTACAGGGAAATTGATCATTCAATTAAAGGATAATACACCTATTGCTTATCGTCCAAGACGTCTAGCCTATGTTGAAAGAGAAAAAGTTCGACAAATTATTGATGGTTTATTGCAGGAAGGTATTATACGAGAAAGTCAGTCCGAATATGCCAGTCCCATAGTTTTAGTACAAAAGAAAACAGGCGATCTAAGGCTATGCGTAGATTATCGGGACCTGAATAAAAAGGTTGTTAAAATACGCTATCCAATACCTCTTATTCTTGACCAAATAGATGCCCTTTGTGATGCCAGATACTTTACTATTTTGGATATGAAAGCTGGATTCCACCAAATCAGAATCAGCGAAAGCTCTAAACATTTAACAGCTTTTATAACTCCTGAAGGTTTGTATGAGTACAATAGAATGCCATTTGGGTATGTCAATTCACCTGCAGTGTACCAAAAAGCCATTGACAAGGCGCTGGTTGGTTTAAAAGGAAAAAAGGCCTTCGTTTATATTGACGACGTGCTCGTTCCATCTAGAACTATTGAAGAGGGATTTCAGAATTTGAAAGAAGTAGTGAATGCCTTATCCACGGCCGGCTTCCGCTTAAATTATGAAAAGTGACGTTTCTTTGTTACCGAAATTGAATACCTTGGCGTACTTATAAGAGAGGGAACAGTACGTCCAAGTCCACGAGAAGTATGTGCACTCACAAATGCACCTATCCCAACGAATGTGAAGGGAGTAGGTCAATTTTTGGGTCTAGCAAGCTATTTTCGGCGTTTTATTAAGGGATTTTCTCAGATTCTGACTCCAATAACTACCCTTCTAAAAATATCCGAAAGCTTTAAGTGGTCCGAAGAATGCGAGCGTGCTAGACAATTTGTTATCAAGAAACTAACCGAGGAACCGGTACTCAGAGTTTTTAATCCTAATCTAGAATGCGAAATACATACTGACGCTAGTGCACTGGGGATTGGTGCTGCATTATTACAAAAAGAAAATGGTATTACACATCCAATAGCATATTTCAGTAGACGGACAACCAAATGCGAATCAAAGTATCATTCATATGACTTGGAGACCATGGCAATAGTGGATGCAGTGGAACATTTTAGAACGTACTTATATGGACGACACTTTACAGTCTTTACAGATTGCAATTCAGTGCGAGCAACAGCAGTAAAGAAATATTTACATCCAAGAGTGGCTCGCTGGTGGATCAAGCTGCAAGATTATGATTTCTCTATCGAATATAGAGCTGGGCTGGGAGTAAAATGGGCCATGTAGACTACCTTAGTCGCAACCCAGTGAAAACAGTATGCCTGGTAAAGAGTGCTAGTGATTATCAAGCACCCTGTAAATCTCTTCAAGATTTTCAAAAAGCCGATCCATTTTGTAAAAATATTTTTAAAAATCCAGCCAAATATATAGAATATGTTGCCACAAATGGACTTATCACAACTACAGGAGCCAGTCCAAAGCCTTTTGTTCCAATAGCAGCACGATTGTATACTATGCAGTTGTACCATGACAAATCATCGCATATTGGTTGGAACAAGGGTCTAGAAAAAATGCGAGAAGATTTGTATTTTCCAAAAATGGGACAATGTCTAAAAAAATACATCCGGAACTGTAGAGGATGTGTCCTTGGAAAATCACATACTGGACGTAGGAGTGGATATTGGCAACAAGGCGAAAAACCGCAAGACATTCTGGAGACATGGCACATAGATCATGCCGGTCCGCTTGTGAAGTCTCAAGGGTGTACACAGATTCTAGTAGTAGTTGATGCCTTTTCCAAGTACTGTAATCTACAACCACTTAAACAGAAAACTACCGAGGAAACAATCAAAGCATTGTTATTAGTTTTTCACAAAATGGGAAAGCCAAAACGCATCGTAGCCGACAGAGCTGCTGCCTTCACGTCTATTGTATTTCGAAATTTCCTTGACGAGCAAAATGTGGAACTTCATCATACTGCTACTGATATGCCGCGTGGCAATGGGCAGGTAGAGCGAGTAATGCGAACTATTTTCAACTTGCTTCGTGCTACACTTACAAGTGAAAATGAAAAATCATGGGTGACAGTAGTGGCAGAGATTCAAGACAATATTAACAATACAATTCATTCAACGACAGGATACGCACCTTCAATATTACATTTTAGTACTAATCCAAGATTAAAAGCCACAATGACATTTTTACCAAATTCTGTGGTGGCTGATCACTTAGTGGACGCCGAAGAAGCAATACCTACAGCTCAGGCAAATATTCAGCATAATCAAAACAACAAAGCAAAACAGTTTAATTTATCTCGTTACGCAGCTACTTTATTTGCAGTTGGTGACCTTGTAGCAGTCGAGGATTCCCAATTAGCAGGTGGCGGCAAGTTGAAACCCAAGTACAGCGGTCCATATACCGTTAAGGCAATTTTACCAAACGAACGTTATCTTCTTGGTAAGCAAGGAAAACGCACAACCGTAGCTGCTCATGAGCAGCTTCGGAGGTGGCCCTCAAACAATATCAATCAATAAACTGTAAGTAGATTTATCTTTCTTCATAAATACACGCACATACAAATCATATTATCAATAAACAGACAAACAAATAAATAAACAAGATAACAACAAAACTGGCGTCCCCAGTAAGAGAAGTGGCAATCCCACTGAACTTAAAAAAAAAGGATAGTGGCAGTACCACTATGCCTAAGCCTAAATCGTATATAAAGTTATGTGGCAATCCCACTTAACTTACAAAAAGAGAAGTGGCAATCCCACTGAACTTAAAAGAAAGAATAAGATGGCAGTCCCATCGAATAAAGCAAAAATGGGTGGCGTACCCACCGAAAGCTCTCATCAGATTAAAAACAAAATTGGGTGGCGTACCCACCGAAAACCCTTACGATATTAAGAACAAAAATTATTGGTCATTCCAATAGATAAAAAAAATACTAATCTCAGTATTGTATTAAACACGAATAGCAAACACAACAAACATATTTTATGCTCAGTCAGTAGGTCATTTACTATCAACAGCTGAAACGTATAACTAAACAATTGATTAGTGAGTAATACTAATAATATTATAGATGACTGCGACTTTTAAAAACAAGAGCCTTGGTCAAGATATTGTTTCATACCAGTAAAACATTCGACTTAGATGGCTATTAAGAAAACAGTGAATAAACAAATATCACCCAAACTATTAATTGGTATTTATAATTTGATTTTGTTTTAGCATTTCTTTCGGTGCGAGGACGCTCCCTTACAGGATGGCCGTGTGATGACAAGGCCCTTTGTCTTTCTTCTTTTCCGCTCTTAACACAGTGCTGCCCGTCCTCAACCCCTGATCTGTTTGTCACCATCGTTGACCGCTAGACAGTGTACCAGTACCTATATGCGCGCACGAGACGGCTCCATTGGGCCTAAAGTTCAACTGGCCTAAACCCGAGTGTAATCGGCTGGCGTTCGGTTAAGCTCGTATGGCATAATCCGTTTTACACCCATTTGGGCTAAATCTTGACGTGCAGCAAACTATTTTGCAACGAATACTAATTAATACCGTTCAATGATTAATACTAATTTAATACAGGCTATTTTGGATTTTGGGGTTAGAATGGCTGAACAGCTGATCGTAGACGAAATTTCAAATTATCGTCGTCCCATAAAAGAGTGTGTACTAATTTATTTGCACCTTTCTCAGTATGTTATGGATAATTAGGTGTTTTTCTTATTTTGTTTAATTAGCTTACGTTTTAAGAATAGTTTTTAGTGGTTTAATTAATGGTGAATAATATTAACTGTTTTATTGATTTTTTTGGGATAAAACGAAGAGGTCAGGTCTATTTGTAGTGCGTTTTTACTTCATTTTCATCAGTTTCCGAGTACCTAATATTTTGTTACTTTAAAATTGCATTTAAGTACTTGACTATAAGTGTTTTTAGAGGTTGAACTTATTAAATAGGTAATCAAAAACTAAACTTTAGCAGTTAATACTTATGTCATACAGGACACATCTGTGGAAGAACTAAAAGAAACTGCTATTATTAGTTATTTCACTTATTTCCAGGAGAAAATGGCCGAACAATTCTAATATTTTCTAGCATCTTATGCAACTGGATACATTGGAAAATTGTTGCCACAGTACTAACTCCGAAGAACTTTTACTGTCAGCGTACCTCATATCGTACGGTTTTATAATGGGTAGTTCTTTGCTTTTTAAGTGTGAAATGATCTAGAATTGTAATTATAATTTGTGTGATAATTTAAAAAATACAAGACACTTCTTTTTGCTTTCCTGCTCTTTCATACATCATGTAAAAATCATGTTTGTCAAGAAATCCTAACCTAACAAAATTTTAAAATAGGCGGGAGATTTAAAATGCTTACATTACCATTTTGAAAAATGCTCGTAATTCTTAATTTTTAACTGCTACAGCAGCTATTTTGCTGCTTTAGCGGTTGCTAGACATCCATTTTACCTTTGTATAACTTTATATCAATTTTGAAATACCCGGTTTTATCCGCATGGCAATTTTACCCGCATAACAGTTAAAAAAACGATTTTCGGGTACCTAACTACCCGCAAATCGGCAACACTGAATCATTGACTTCTTCTACTAAACAGTTATTTTTACTACTGTTCTTTTTTATATAACTTATAATCCTCTCCTTGCTCCTAGCAACTTTTTAGTAGGCCTTCAAACATGGATTTATTAAGAACCCATGCCTTCAAAGGTGTCCTACTACCCATAGGCAGCCACCTACATAAAGACATGTAACAACGGTTGCCTGTGCGTAGTACTAAAATAACACTAAACATTTAAAATAAAAAATTTCAAATAAAACAATGTGTATTATTTATTATTTGCATTTAGCACTGCTTTTCAGGCGTGACCCGTAAAACTTTAAAGTTGTATATCTCTGTTCTACTTATGAGACTCATGGCAAGGTCAGGTTTGTTAACAGTCCTACTAGGAATATTTTGGTAAAGATTTTTTTTGTAATTTACGATAAAAGTTGAATTTTTGAATTAACCCACCTTATGAATTAACACGCTTAGCTATTTTATTTCTTATTTTTTCTAAACAAATTGTAGGTACATCATTTTGTCGACAATTTTTAAATTTTAAGAGAAAAAATATTTGATTTGAAAATTGAATTGAAAATTATTGAAGTTAGTGTAATTTTCTTTGTATGCTTTGTAATTGTAATACTGTTGTAATCACAACACACAAATGAGATCTCAAACAAATAATAGGTCACTTCAGATCTTTAAAAAGACGCTGATCCTGTATTAGTATTCGTTGACGCTGCGATGCTAGGGAAGCTGCTTGAGACAAATCTAACCAGCAACTAATCCGAAATAAAATTTGGCGCCAATATCCGAGAATAAAATAATCAATATCACTTGCCAGTCTTGCCACTGCGTCACTACATACTAAACCGAATAATTGTTTCCATACAACACTTACACGAGTACAATAAAGAAAGTATGCGTATTCCATCCTTGTTTGTCAACTTCTCGAGGGGATAGCCACAAATGGCCTAAAGTTCATCTGGCCTAATCCCGAAGCTCACTTCGTATCGAATCGGATTCTGCAATTGGCCTAAAGCCGCGTACAGACCAAGTCCCAATCCAAACCAACGCCAACTCCAACGAATGTGCCAGTTGGCGTTGGGATTGGAAACGATTGGAAAGCATTTTACGATGTCGTCCACACCGCGTTTGTAGTTTCGAATTGGATACCGTTGGATACGGTTCGGTCATTTTCTACGGAAAGAGGTATTTTAATATTTCATCTAGTGATCATGAGTGATGAGTCATTATGTAAAAGTGTCGCATTTTTAATTGTAAATTCTTTACTTAACAATAAGAAAAAGAAACGTCGGACGTGGATGACAACGTCGGACGTGGACGTCGACAACGTGGACGGACGTGGACGTGAACGGACGTGACGTGACGTGACGAGACGTGACGTGAACGTGACGTGACGTGAGCGGACGTGGACGTGACAACGTCGGACGTGGATGAAACGTCGGACGTGGATGACAACACCATATAAAATCAGAAAAGTATTAATAACACAAGTAAGTTGCTGGAGGAATTTCGGAGTGATCACAGTGATCATTTCAGAACTTTCTCTCTATTTTTTTTCTTTATTTCAGCAACCTTGTACATAAATTCAGTAGCAATGTTTTGCCAAATATCAATCTTCTTTTTGGAGAGTTTATAATTTATATTGCTAGGATCCCATAATATAGGGTTATCCCGGTATAGTTCAATTAGTTTAAGGCTAAATCATCTGTCCATTTCATATCAAAAGGCGAAATAAACAAAATATTTGTCAAAAACAAAACGCACAGACCCGAGGAATACTTGCCAACGACTGAAAACTTTTAAATCTCGTCCACACCAAATCAAACATCTCTTTGAAGTACCGCTCAACGACCGAACGCAAGCCAACGCCAACGGTCGCCTTGGAACCCGTTGGAATGCGTTGGGATATGTTCGCCAACGCCGTACACACCAATTTACATGCTTCCGAATTTCTAGTCACATGTGCCTTGGTGTGCGTTGGAACTTCGGTCTGTACGCGGCTTAACACTCGAGAAGTTGACAAACAAGGATGGAATACGCATACTTTCTTTATTGTACTCGTGTAAGTGTTGTATGGAAACAATTATTCGGTTTAGTATGTAGTGACGCAGTGGCAAGACTGGCAAGTGATATTGATTATTTTATTCTCGGATATTGGCGCCAAATTTTATTTCGGATTAGTTGCTGGTTAGATTTGTCTCAAGCAGCTTCCCTAGCATCAGCGTCTTTTTAAAGATCTGAAGTGACCTATTATTTGTTTGAGATCTCATTTGTGTGTTGTGATTACAACAGTATTACAATTACAAAGCATACAAAGAAAATTACACTAACTTCAATAATTTTTAATTCAATTTTCAAATCAAATATTTTTTCTCTTAAAATTTAAGAATTGTCGACAAAATGATGTACCTACAATTTGTTTAGAAAAAATAAGAAATAAAATAGCTAAGCGTGTTAATAAGGTGGGTTAATTCAAAAATTCAACTTTTATCGTAAATTACAAAAAAAAATCTTTACCAAAATATTCCTAGTAGGACTGTTAACAAACCTGACCTTACCATGGGTCTCATAAGTAGAACAGAGATATACAACTTTAAAGTTTTACGGGTCACGCCTGAAAAGCAGTGCTAAATGCAAATAATAAATAATACACATTGTTTTATTTGAAATTTTTTATTTTAAATGTTTAGTGTTATTTTAGTACTAGGCACAGACAACCGTTGTTACATGTCTTTATGTAGGTGGCTGCCTATGGGTAGTAGGACACCTTTGAAGGCATGGATTTTTAATAAATCCATGTTTGAAGGCCTACTAAAAAGTTGCTAGGAGCAAGGAGAGGATTATAAGTTATATAAAAAAGAACAGTAGTAAAAACTGTTTAGTAAAAGAAGTCAATGATTCAGTGTTGCCGATTTGCGGGTAGTTAGGTACCCGAAAATCGTTTTTTTAACTAGTATGCGGGTAAAATTGTCATGCGGATAAAACCGGGTATTTCAAAATTGATATAAAGTTATACAAAGGTAAAATGGATGTCTAGCAACCGCTAAAGCAGCAAAATAGCTGCTGTAGCAGTTAAAAATTACGAGCATTTTTCAAAATGGTAATGTAACCATTTTAAATCTCCCGCCTATTTTAAAATTTTGTTAGGTTAGGATTTCTTGACAAACATGATTTTTACATGATGTATTATGTATGCAAACCCTTTTTATTTTCTTTGGATGTATGAAAGAGCAGGAAAGCAAAAAGAAGTGTCTTGCATTTTTTAGATTATCACACAAATTATAATTACAATTCTAGATCATTTCACACTTAAAAAGCAAAGAACTACCCATTATAAAACCGTACGATATGAGGTACGCTGACAGTAAAAGTTCTTCGCTTCGGAGTTAGTACTGTGGCAACAATTTCCCAAAGTATCCAGTTGCATAAGATGCTAGAAAATATTAGAATTGTTCGGCGATTTTCTCCTGGAAATAAGTGAAATAACTAATAATAGCAGTTTCTTTTAGTTCTTCCACATATGTGTCCTGTATGACATAAGTATTAACTGCTAAAGTTTAGTTTTTGATTACCTATTTAATAAGTTCAACCTCTAAAAACACTTATAGTCAAGTACTTAAATGCAATTTTAAAGTAACAAAATATTAGGTACTCGGAAACTGATGAAAATGAAGTAAAAACGCACTACAAATAGACCTGACCTCTTCGTTTTATCCCAAAAAAATCAATAAAACAGTTAATAGTATTCACCATTAATTAAACCACTAAAAACTATTCTTAAAACGTAAGCTAATTAAACAAAATAAGAAAAACAACTTATTATCCATAAAATACTGAGAAAGGTGCAAATAAATTAGTACACACTCTTTTATGGGACGACGATAATTTGAAATTTCGTCTACGATCAGCTGTTCTAACCAAAATCCAAAATAGCCTGTATTAATTTAATTAGTATTCGTTGCAAAATAGTTTGCTGCACGTCAAGATTTAGGCCAAATGGGTGTAAAACGGATTATGCCATACGAGCTGAACCGAACGCCAGCCGATTACACTCGGGTTTAGGCCAGTTGAACTTTAGGCCCGATGGGTTTTAGGCCCAATGGAGCCATCTCTGCGCGCACCACGTCGCCGAGGCGATCCGAGGATGGCCGAATGGTTGCTCAGGCTTGGAAGACGAAGGCGTCATGAGTCAGTCGCGCGCGCACTATTCTGTTGTCATTACAGTCTATGCTATCTGTACTACCATATGTTTAATATATTGTTTTAAAGATCAATTCTAGTAATAAATGACTTTTACTCTTCTATCTCTAACATATATATATATATATATATATATATATATATATATATATATATATATATATATATATATATATATATATATATATATATATATATATAATTTCGTTGCACCGTCACAAAACCTCTCCAGTTTAGTTATGATTCGGAAGAGGGGCGTTCGAGAACGACAGTTTAATGTAATTTTTATGGATGTGAAATACGCGAGTCATTCTATCCTTGTTGTACACTACTCTACACTTTCAGTGATTCTAAACTACTTATACGAAGAAGTTTAGAATCACTGAAAAATTTTTATAAAAATACAAAGAAAGAATAACGAAAAGAAAAAGCTGGCGAGAGGAAAGATATCTTTGTGATCGGCGTAGGGCCCCTTCCGAAGAAAAATAATGATCTATCAAAAGATTTGATTATAGATATTGTAAATGACAAAACAGTTTCGGAACGGAAAATACATAGCATCACAGTTTCTTTGTAAAGTTTAAAGCTTATAGAAAATCAAGTCAAATTGTCGATTTGTTCAAAATAGTTCTTTCTCTCGTAATTTTTTTTGGGAAACCGTATTCTATTAATTGAAGAAAATCTAAATCTTCTTCATAAGTATTCATTTTTACTTATACATATATTAGGTAATTTTAAATAGATTTTATCATTGCACCGACGAAAAAAAAGCAAACCCTAATTTTTGTTCTTCTTGTTGTCAGTCGTCATTTACGATACGTCACATCTTTTTGTTAAGGGTTCGCTAAGCCTTCTAAATCGGGGGCTTAGTTAAATTGGCTTAAAGAGAGAAGAAAGTCAACCTTAAATTCGGTGCAACAAAAATCCCAGTTTTAAGTATGACTTATCGCTAAGTGTTAACTTAAAACGTCAGTGCACTCGGGGTAATACCACTAACACAGTACAGCCATTAACTTAATACAAAAACCCAACGCTTGACTAATAATTACCACTAATAATTACCATTAACAAAAGTTCCATTAAAAAAATTAAACATAATACTTATAAAATGTCACGGTATTTTATCACTATTCGTACTATTAACTTTTGACTTTGACTATTAAATACTGAAAACCAATGTTTTTGTTACTTTGAACGTAAGATCTCTGTAAAATTTACTTCCTCTAGAAAGGTTTTACATTAAACTCGACACACTTATACAACACCAACGAAACAGTAGGTACAGCCATTAATGAAAAATCGTTCCACTCACTTATTAAAATCAATGCTTAAAAGAATCTACGACATTTTTTACTATCAGCGCTATTGAAAAACTGAAAAGTAAAAATTATTTTTTTTATTAAACAGCACAAGCACAACTTTCTTAGGGTACGCCAAGATTTAACTAAACACGTCGACATTCGTGACAAGGTATAGGCAGCCCATAATAATACTTATTAATTTTTGTTGCATAAGGGAAAAGAAGTTATCTGTGTCCACATATAAGGGGGGATTTTGAAAATAGAAATTGCAGACACAATAACCCATAAACGATAAAATTTAAAGTGATTTATAAGAAACCTAAAAATAAAAAAAAATCGAAGTCTTCCTCATTTTTGGTAGGCTTATAAATTCATTTAGAAAATGAGGTGAAAACTCTGATTAGAATACCAATCTCACGGTTTTTTGGTATATTGGTATTTGTTAATCTTAAACATTTCCAACAGAAGTGTATTTTAAAGGGATTCTACTGTAAAGGTAACAACAACATTATTTCCTATGCTAATTTGCTGTATAGAAATTTTTTTTGATAGAATTGGCCATTCAGTATCATGTGATTCTTGTCAGTGGCAGCTACCGTTGGTTAGATAAAGTTAAAGGGGCCATTATCAGCTTATTACTGCAAAGCGCCATTTATGAATTTTTTTTTTCAATCTGAATTCATACCAGGATTTACCGGTTTCAATATATGTAGTGAATTTCATAACACCCTGTATAAGGCATTTTTACTGATATTTCTCCCTTATATTTTTTTCTCTCCAGTCACTTCTCTCCGTCTCTGTTCTTGCATTCTTTATTTATTTCCTTATCTATTTGCTTTCCTCACAGCTTTTTGTTGTATGCGTTGTGATTATGCTAAGAAATATTGTCTTTTTTCGTGTTCATTACTTCTCTGATCCCTGGTGCAACTCTTGCTATTTGTATTTAAGAATGGTTTTCCCGTTATTTTCGATTTTTGTATCTTATTTTCAGTAGCGTTTTAGTAAATACTATATGCCTGTTAAATTGGAATTAAATATTGTCACGAGTCAAAATTCCTCATTGATTTATTCTATTGATTTTTGTTTGGTTTATTTAAAAATCACATTTTATTAAAAGATGCATTCGCATATTAACGATGATTTGACACTTTGTCGTTCTGTGAACTTGGTAGTCTTATTAGCGGTCAGCTTGATTTTGTTTAACTTTGCTCCGGGCATTGATCGCTGAATGACAAACTGATAGGCAGTCGTTCCGGAAAAGATATCGAGTTAAGACATGTGCGCGTTGGTCGGAAGAAGAGCCACCTTTTCCGCCATGTATTTACCCAAAATCTAAGTAAGTATTTACCTTTATTTATTATAGTTGTTTACAATTCTTTTTAAGATAATATATTTTATTTTTATAACTGCTTTAACTTCCTTCCCTCTATACGATCCGAGAGACTATCATTTAGTCTCAGTCGCAACAACCCCCGTTGTGACAATATTTATTTGATGGTTAGGTATTACGGTACCACTGGTACTAATGGAGTTCAAACCTCGAAATATATTGTTTTATGTCATGTAATATTGTGTGCCAATAAAGACTAAAAAAATAAATATGCACTGTGCGTGCACTTGCGGTAATAACCAAATAAAACATATGTCAAAGATTGTATTTGTTTACCACTAGTGCTATTACTAGCGCATTACAAAGCAAGCTAACAATATTAAACATACTGATAACCTTTACTCACATTACCAAAAACAAATAAAACAAAAAAATATTTAAAACAAAACGTATTATGGGAATTTATAATTAAAAAAAAGATATCGATACGTGGTACCCACAAGGAAACTTTTCAGAGTTTAAACATAAGTAAATATGTTATTTTAACAATAATAGTAGACAGTCATACTGTTTTTCTTCGTTAAATGTTAATCTGAGAATAAGTGTTTGGGTTTTATATATATTTTAATGCTCTATTTGGTAAAGTCCCCAATTAATGTTGGGTACTAGATTTTAAAATACGCGGGAATGCGCGTAGTGTTCACATGACACATTTACTGGCCCTAAAGCGCGTGGACGCTAGTAGTACGTAAAGAGAGTACTAACAAATACGTTGTACTGACCACAACTCGGCCGCGTGCCCAATTACTTTCTCGGGTGTTTTCCCCATTTATATAATTTCTCTCTAAAACTACTCGCAAACTAGTGATAGTGTTCCCGATCCATGGTTCTGGAAGAGCAAGAGCAGCACATGGGATCATCCAGGTGGCCACCATGAAGAAACAGGTCAAAGTGTTTTTCGACGTCAAGGTAGGCCATATTTAGTATTTGTGTCATATGCTATCGCCGTTTGCCAAACGACTTTTAAAAATCAATCTCTTTCTCATCTCCTCAACCAAAATTATATACAGTCCACTTTTAGCTCTTATATACGAAAATCCAACATTTTTAAAAGCCGTTAATTTTTAAAAAAATTATTTATTCTTTAAATTCCCAAAAATCAGAAATATTTCACATATTTTCGACAATTTTGCCGTCGAACGGAGCCAAACCAAGGGTACCGAACGCGCACTGTCACGCGCGCCGTACATCCCTACCTCGCGGTTATTTTGTGCTCCCCGCCTCACTCTCGCATTTCAGTACGCCTGAAACTGAAACAGTGGTCGAATTTGTAACAGCCGTCGAATTTGTGACGTTTATTTGTTTACAATTTACCGCTACTTTTTACCCATTTTCTCTGTTTATTTGATTTTTAATAACTAGAAAATATTTCAAAATATCAAGAATTGAGGTTTATTATGCTCGTAGAAATTCTGCCACTTCTCGTGTAAAAGAATTATTAAATATTGCTAAAAAGGCTCAGTCAGATCAAAATGTACATTTACATTTTCAAATGCGGTTTAAAAAACTCGAAGGTATTAAAGATGAATTTGATAAAAATCACTGTAGCATTGTTGATATACTAGCTACTCAGAGTGAAAACAAAGCTGATCTTTTAAATACCGAGGCCACATGTAGAGAACTTTTTGATTTTGATTATTTTGAAATGCAAGCTATTTATTATAGTCTCTTTGAATCACAACCCGCTGTTAATTAAATGCTTCCAATTCTGGGCCTCCGCAAAGTAATGTTAGATTGCCTAAATTGGAAATACCCATTTTTTCTGGTGATATTAAAACTTGGAAAACTTTTATTGATTTATATAACTCGCTAATTCATAACAATCCTAATTTAGGCAATGTTGAAAAGTTTAGCTATTTAATTACTTTTTTGGACAAAGCGCCTCTCACTCTAATTAAATGTACCTACACCGTTAAGTGATGCAAATTATTTAATAGCGTATAACGCTCTTGTCAGTAGATACGATGATCCTAGACTCATTGCTGTGACTCATTGGCAAGAAATACAAAATTCCAAGAAATTAACTGATGATTTTTCAGTTAGTGCTCTAAGAAATCTCGTTGACAAGTTTGAAGAAAACTTGTCTGCTCTAAATAATTTGCATTATCCAGTAAAACAATGGGATTTTGTGTTATTTAATATGCTCATGGAACGCTTGAGTCAGACAATCGCCACTCGTTTTGAGATTGAATGTCACGATGAGTTAAAAAATCCTAGCAATCGCTCAAGTAATTGTAATATTTTAGAACAGTTTCTAAAAACGCACTGTGCCGCCTTAGATGCTGTATCTATTACTTCCCCTCTAGTAAAACCACAAAGGTCTCAAAGTAAGCTCAAGTCGTTTTTAAATAACACTGATCGCAAAGAATTTTGTTCTTTTTGTAACAATACTCACCCCATTTATAGCTGTGAAGCCTTTCTGTCTAAAACTCCGCAAGAACGGTATAATATTGTAAAAAATAAAAAATGGTGTACAAATTGTTTAGGTACAAGGCATACTTCACCCTCTTGTACTTCTCTTCGCACTTGTCGTAAATGTTCTCTTAAACATCATACACTTCTACATTTTGACTCAAAATTTAAGCCTGAAACTTCTCAAAATAGTCTCTCAAATTCTCACCCCTCGCAGACAACGAAATCCACTGCGCCTGCGCAACCTCAGGGTTATGGTTCTGCTCCAGGTACTCCGGCTGAGATTACCTCGGATTCCATCTCTCCTACTCAAGGTAGTTCGCAAAATAATAATTCTTTGAATTCTTTAGTTGTTAATTTACCACGTAGTCATACTGTTTTGTTGTCTACCGCTGAGGTAAGCGTGACGGACGCTTGGGGACAAGTTCAAACTATACGTGTATTATTAGATTCTGCCAGTCAAGCTAATTTTGTTACTAGAAAATGTTGCAAAAAACTAGGTTTAAATTTTTATTCTCTTAACACGTCAATAGCCGGGTTAGGCCCCATGAATACTAAGGCAACGCAAGGTGTTACGTGTTAATTACCCCTCATTTTTGCTCGGAACCTGCCTTGGAGCTGGAATTTGTCGTTTTACCAGAAATATGTTCTAATATGCCTTGTGTTGACCTACCCCAAAAACAATTTAAAAATTTTTTTAATTTAAATCTGGCGGATCCGCGATTTAATCTCTCCTCTCCCATTGACATGCTTCTCGGTGCTGAAGTTTTTGCTTCTTTATTGAAAGGAGAATCTATCTCTTTTGACCGACAAGAACCCTCGGCTATTAGTACGTCCCTTGGCTGGATTATTATGGGCAAGGTGCCTATTGAGAGTGACCCGTGCATTAATACGTTATGTACCTCTGTGGAACTTGAAAATTCTATTAAGAAATTGTGGGAACTTGATCAGGTTTCTCACACCCCAAAACATACTCCCGATGAAGCAGCTGCAGAGAAAATGTTTGTAAACACTCATCATAAAACCCAGACTGGTAGATATGTGGTATCCCTTCCCTTTAAGAATTCAACTCCTCCTCTCTTTTGTGATTCTCGTGATGTTGCCCTGCGGCGATTCTTAAATTTAGAGCGTCGTCTCAAAAATAGCCCCCCTCTGTATAAAGACTATTGTCATTTCATGGCAGAATACTTATCAGCTGGACACATGGAACTTGTTAAAGATCCTGTAAAAGCCCCTCACTCTTATTATATTCCTCATCATTGTATATTGCGTCCTGAAAGTTTGACCACTAAACTTAGAGTGGTTTTTGATGCCTCTACGAAAGACTCCAATCGTTTGTCCTTGAATGATACCTTGTTAGTTGGCCCAAAGCTCCAGTTAGATATTTTCACTCTGTTGTTGCTCTTTAGACTCGGCTCTATAGTGTTCACAGCGGATATCAGACAAATGTATCGACAAATTTTGATTACTCAGGAACACCGCGATTATCAAAGAATCTTATTTCGTTTCTCTCCAGAAGAATCTATTACAGATTACCGTTTAGTCACAGTAACCTATGGTGTTACGTCAGCCCCTTTTTTAGCCATTCGCACTCTTTTGCAATTGGCTAATGATAACCAAGCCACTTTTCCGCTTGCTGGTCGAGCGTTGAAAGACTCCATATATGTGGATGACTTACTTTGCAGTTGTGATACTCACGAAGAAGCCTTATAACTTCAGAATGAGCTAATTGAACTGCTGAAACTAGGCGGTTTTGAGTTGCGAAAATGGACAAGCAATAGTTCTCCATTGCTGGCACATTTACCGAAAGATTCACTCCAGATTGGTACCCTCTCTTTTGATGATACCCAAGACAGTTTCGTAAAAATTTTGGGTCTTCAGTGGCAACCCGCTGCTGACGTCTTTACGTATAAGGTAAGCGTCAGTGAAAACTCTTGTACAAAACGTAATATTCTCTCCGATTTAGCTCGTATTTTTGATCCGGAGGGATTTTTAACCCCCGTTGTCCTTTTTGGAAAACTCATTATCCAACAATTATGGAGTCTTGGCCTCCAATGGGACGACACACCCCCCTGGAAATTGTAACCAAATGGTGCAAATTTAAAGAGGAATTACCTCTACTCTCTAGCCTTCAATTGCCTCGCATTCTCCTCAATTCTACGTCTTTAATTTGTGATATTCACGCATTCGGTGACGCTTCCAGTTATGGATACTCCAGTGTTCTCTATTTTAGATTTATAGATGCTCAAAACCAAATAAAAACGTCCTTTATTGCTGCCAAATCTCGAGTAGCCCCCTTAAAAAGAATCTCCATTCCTCGATTAGAGTTATGCGCAGCCGTACTCCTCTCCGATTTGTTAACTTCTACGTTAAACGCTCTTCAAGGCAAAATTACTGTCCGGCGCATCTACGCTTGGTCGGCTTCAACCGTAGCCCTCTCTTGGATAAAATCGTCTCCTCATAAGTATAATACCTTTGTTTCTAACAGAATTACTCACATTCAAGAACAAGTTGCACCTGATCGTTGGTATTATGTTCCCTCTGAGCATAACCCCGCGGATTGTGGGCCGAGGGGTCTGTTGCCCTCTCAGTTGCTTGATAATTCGCTATGGTGGGCGGGGCCTTCGTTTCTCACCCAGTCAGAAGAGCTTTGGCCAGATTTTGGTGATAGGTCTAAACCCCTGGAAACCGCTTTAGAGCAGAGAAAGGCCGTGTTTGCAACCTCGGTGCAACCTCGTAACCTTCTGTTAGAGCTTCTGGATAGTTTTTCCTCGTTAAATAAAATTTTGCGTATTATTTGTCGATTTTGACGTTTTATCTCCAATAAAATTTTACACACTTCTCTAAAAGGACCATTTTCGGTCCTAGAGCTCGATAAAGCTCTTATGTGTTTGACCAAATATATTCAGAGCATTGCATTTTCCGACGAAATTAAAAGGCTTAGAAATAATCAGCTTCTTTCAAAAGTCTTCAGAAAATTGAACCCCTTCCTTGATCAAGAAGGCGTGCTGCGAGAGGGCGGACGCTTATCTTACTCTCACCTGTCGTTTGAGCAGAAACATCCCGTTCTTTTACCCAGTGCTCACCGACTTACCACTCTCATCATCGAGGATACACATAATAAATTTTTACATCCCGGCCAACAAACACTTCAGTATTTAATCGTGCAAAAATTTTGGATTATATTCCCTAAAAGGGCTATTCGCCAAGTTCTTTCTCGCTGTTATAAATGTTTTAGAGCCAACCCCCGACCTCCTCAACCTCATATGGGTAACCTTCCCGAGGTTCGATTATCCCAATGTAAGCCATTTCAAAAGGTTGGCATCGATTTTGCGGGTGCCTTCACTACCACTATGGGCAGAATTCGAAATGCTAAAACGTACAAGTCGTACATTTGTATGTTTGTATGTATGGTCACTAAAGCTATACATTTAGAACTCTGTTCTAGTCTGTCGACTGACTCGTTTTTAGCCTCACTGCGCTGGTTTTTAGCCCGTAGCGGCAAAATTTCCGATATATATAGCGACAACGGCACCAATTTTGTCGGAGCTCATAATGAACTCACCAATACCATGCAACGAGCCGCTGAGAAGGAACATATATCCTGGCATTTTATTCCCCCCGCTAGTCCAAATTTTGGAGCACTTTGGGAGAGCGGTGTAAAATCCGTAAAAACTCATTTGTCTCACGTTGTTGGCACTCAGATTTTACCTTATGAAGAGTTTAATACCGTTTTGGTCTCAATTGAAGCGTTATTAAATTCACGACCGCTCTGTCCGTTCAGCTCTGACCCAAACGATTTAACGGCACTTTCCCCTGGTCATTTTTTAAATTTAAAGCCTCTAAACTCGTTTGTTGAACCGGACTTAACCTCATTAAAACTCGGACAACTGTCTCGATTCCAGCTACTGCAAGCGTTGCATCAACATTTGTGGGTACGTTGGAGTCAAGAATATTTACATACTCTAATGCAGCGTAGTAAGTGGATGGAACCGTCCACTCCTGTATTAAAAGACACCCTCGTGTCTTTTAATACAGGAGTGGACTCAAAGATGAGCTCGCACCGCCATTAAAATGGCCTTTAGGTCGCGTGGTGGATGTTCATCCCGGTGCGGACGGAGTTACGCGCGTAGTGACAGTGCGCACCGCAAAGGGTATTTTTAAACGCCCGGTTACCAAGCTGTGCCCCCTGCCTACATGCTGAAATTATTTTTTTTTTATTTTATAGTTTAAGTGTAACATTTGGGATTACTCTTTAAACTTCTCAGAATTTTTCTCTTATTTTTTTTTGGTAATATTTATCATTTTAGGTGGGCGGTATGTTTGGGTTTTATATATATTTTAATGCTCTATTTGGTAAAGTCCCCAATTAATGTTGGGTACTAGATTTTAAAATACGCGGGAATGCGCGTAGTGTTCACATGACACATTTACTGGCCCTAAAGCGCGTGGACGCTAGTAGTACGTAAAGAGACTACTAACAAATACGTTGTACTGACCACAACTCGGCCGCGTGCCCAATTACTTTCTCGGGTGTTTTCCCCATTTATATAATTTCTCTCTAAAACTACTCGCAAACTAGTGATAGTGTTCCCGATCCATGGTTCTGGAAGAGCAAGAGCAGCACATGGGATCATCCAGGTGGCCACCACGAAGAAACAGGTCAAAGTGTTTTTCGACGTCAAGGTAGGCCATATTTAGTATTTGTGTTATATACAGTCCACTTTTAGCTCTTATATACGAAAACCCAACAATAAGTTTTTATTATTTGGCATTGATTTGCTTCTTTAATCACATGTCAGTGTTTATTTTTATACTTATATTAAGTGTAAATATATATCACTAGCTCTATCAGCCTTGTTGCCCCAGAAGGCTGTAGTAACGATTCTACAGTAGTGAACCAGTCAAAAAGCCATGCCTGTATTTCCTTTTTCCACTTGATATATGGTTTTAAATACAATAAAGATAACAGCATATATCTTTTCAGAAGAACGAATTTCAAGTATAGACTTATGCAAAATTCTTCTTTTGGATATATTTTTCTTTCCTTGATTCAGTAAAGATTTAAAGGGGAACATTTCGAAACTATTTAGCACGTTAGGACTATGGGCACAAATTAACCTAATTAAAACACTGATTCACTTGAACATATCTTGATTTATTGGAAGATGTTCATCTTTCCTGTTCTTAAAAAGGTAGGTTCACCTTATTTTTAGATATCCTCTTTAAATCAACTAATAAATTTAATCCAAAGTCGATTGTGGTCGATAATACTATTGTTAGGTTTTTGTGATTCTTACAATAAAGTTGGTTTCAGTAATTGAATAGTGAGCTACGATTCCTTTTGAAAGCTCGGCTTTATTTTTAGCAGGTAAGGTATTATTGTAATTAGAAAGGAAAAAATGTCAAACCAAAAAATGTCCAACAAATATTAATAAAAAGGTTGTTTTAGCCCAAAATATGAACATGTATTTTTTACTGAAGTACTAGCAAGCGCAAATAGAACATATTGGTCCATTAACGAGACGGATGAGTGGAAGTTTTCCATTTCAACGAGATTTTTAGACGCAGTGCAGAAATAAAGGGGTTTGAAGAAAAAAGTAAAAACTCAGTGTCAAATACCAATACTTCTGCTGACTGATTCAACTGATTTCGAAGGTTTGAAGCTTGGGTTAAGGTATAGGCGTAGAGGTGGGTGTAAATGCAGGAAGTGAGTACCATATAACATTTAATGTCGTTTACAAGGTCGAAATAAATTTACAAGGTTTCACTTGGTTTAATTAAATTCGTTTTTTGGCACAAGTTAGGTAACAATAATAAACGCTTGTAATACTTATAAAATCTAGAGTTAAAGGATTATTGTCAAGGCATGGGAGAGGTAAATTTAATCTTAGCCAAAAATACGTTGCAAAAATGACTGATTTAACTGGATTAATACGCAAAAGAGGCGTTTTAAAGGCAAATTTAACACGACAAGAAAAGTTTATACAAAATTTTGATACTAATAAAACATTGGAGGTTCCCGTACGGCTCGCTAAAGGCGAACGAATGGTGCCAAGAATTTGAAATTATTCAAAATAAAATTGAAGAATTAGATGATTCGCAAAAACAAGTAGACGAGCGTGAAATGTTTTATGCATCTTTTTTTGACGTTGGTGGACATTTAAATGATTTAATTAATCCTATATCATCTCGATTTGCACTATCGGCAGGTGGGGGGTCGGCGCAAACTCAAACACCATGCTTACAAGACCAGAGGTTAAGCTTCCAGCTATGGAAATTCCAAATTTTTATGGGTCTTATAAACATTGGTTAGAGTTTCATGATACTTTCAGCACACTTATAGACTCAAATACTACCATATCGGACATTCAAAAATTTTATTATTTAAAA
This sequence comes from Philopedon plagiatum, assembly GCA_963971165.1. Lineage (NCBI taxonomy): Eukaryota > Metazoa > Arthropoda > Insecta > Coleoptera > Curculionidae > Philopedon > Philopedon plagiatum. Next base: position 62,011,186 of record OZ020191.1, read on the forward strand.
GGTGCACTTAAGGGTAGTGCAGCGGACGTTATAAACTCCTTGGAGGTTTCATCATCAAATTATAAGCAAGCTTGGATACTATTAAAGGAACGTTTCGAAAATAAGAAGCTCATAGCTTTAAGTCATATTGAATCCATGTATAATTTTCCTGCTATGGGTAAGGAATCTCAACTAGATTTAAGAAAGTTTGTTGATGAAATCCGAAGGGATTTGAGGGCGCTAAAAACACTAGGGTTAGGTGTGGAACATTGGGATTCTCTGTTAATTTATATTTTTGAAATTAAATTAGATTCGATAACCAGAAGGGAGTGGCAAAAACAAGGTTCGGTGGATACCTTTGCCACTATGGATGAATTTTTTTAATTTTTGGCTAATAAATGTTCGATTCTGGAAACAAATTCTAGAAAAAATTATTTTGGTGAATGTAGTGACAGGGGTAAGTCAAACCGATTGTCTTTGGCACACACTACGTTAAAATCATATGGCGCTTACAAAAATAATCCACATTGTTTGGTATGCAAATCACACGAACACTATATACAACAATGCCAAACCTTTTCTAATATGTCCTTACAATATAAGAGAAATTTTGTTACAAAGGCAAATTTGTGCTGGAATTGCCTTAAACGTGGGCATAGGGTTCAAAGTTGTACAACGAGAGGTTGTAGACTTTGTAGTGGAAAACATCATTCCTTATTGCATAGCGAGCAGTCCAGTACTAAAGCGGAAAATTCTAGTCAAGAAAGGCAAATGGAGGATGATGATAAACAAAACGGAAGCAATATTACAGGTGCAGAGATCATTAACTCTGCGTTCAGTGGTCACAGTAAGGCATCGAGAGAGGTTGGGGCGTCAACTAAGGGACAAGTTTCAGAGGTTCTTTTATCTACCGCTATTATTAAGGTTCAGGATCACGGTGGCAATTTACATAAGTGCAGGGCGCTATTGGATTGTGGCTCTCAGTCTTCGTTTATGACTAGAGATTTTCGAGATAAATTAGGTCTTCCAAGCAAAAGGGTTAATATTTCTATTTTAGGTATAGGACCAGAGGTCACTAACATTCAACAGTCGGCGAATACAAGGATTTATTCGACTTGTTCGGATTATAAGGTTGACAGTAGATTTTTGATCATGGATAAAATTTCAAACAATATTCCTTCAATAAACGTTGACATGACCAGTCTTGACATTCCGCGGGGTATTGTTTTGACAGATGCGTCATTCGGAAAACCCGATAAGATTGATATGTTATTGGGAGCTTCGATATTTTGGGACGTTTTAGAAGGTAACAAAATTAATTTAGGAAGAGGTAGGCCTGTTATTCAAGGTAATAAATTGGGGTGTGTAGTAGCAGGTCCAATAGGTTTAGATTGTGAATTTAAAGGAGATCAAGTTTGCAATTTGGTGTCCACTTTATCCGTTCAAGAGCAATTGGAAAGGTTTTGGGTACTTGAGGAGGTGGGCAAGGAAAGGTTTCTGACAAGGGAAGAAGAAGAATGCGAAAGATTCTTTTCAAATACTACGCAGCGAAATGGCAAAGGAAGGTTTGTTGTAAAACTACCATTTCGCAAGGGAGCGTCTGAGCTAGGTGATTCTTTTGTTACTGCTATGAAAAGGTTTACTTCTATGGAAAGGAAATTGGAAAGGAATGGAGAATTAAAAAAATTGTACCACGCATTCATGCGGAAATATATTGAGCTAGGACATATGTCAAAAATTCATGCACACGAGGATACGGATTTGATCACTCGGGGTCCAGTGAATTATTATTTGCCGCATCACTCTGTCCTTAAAACAGCATCAGTAACCACTAAACTTTAGGTTTTAAATAATAATTTAATGGTGGGGCCTAAGTTGCAAGAGAATATCTTTTCTATTCTTTTAAGGTTAAGAAAGCATTCCATTGTAATCACAGCAGACGTGGAGAAGATGTATCGCCAGGTTTGGGTTGCGGATGAAGATAGAGATTTTCAACGGATTTTATGGAGGTTTAAAAAGGACGATCCTGTGGATCATTATCGTTTAAATACGATAACTTATGGTATGGCTTCCTCGGGTATCTCGCAGTTAAGTGTTTGCAGCAACTTGCTATTTCGGAATCTACTAACATTTCTCATGCAGGGAACGTGATATTGAGAGATTTCTACATGGATGATTTATTATCTGGGGCGGAAAGCATTGAAGAGGCCAGGAAATTAAAGAGTGAAGTTAACAAGTTACTTGCTGCAGGAGGATTTATCTTAAGAAAGTGGAGTTCTAATAAACCAGAGGTACTCATGAACGACGAAGAGAATCAAAATGTTGATCACTACATTTCGGCTGAAAATTCGACCTCTAAAACTCTGGGTCTGCTATGGAATGCTGGATCAGACACATTTCAGTATGATTGTCCAGTGGATTATGGCAAGGATGTAGAGAAGGGAATTACAAAACGGCACATCTTGTCTCTGATTTCACAGTTATTCGATCCTTTAGGACTAGTGTCTCCACTCATTATTAGAGTCAAGTTAATGTTGCAAATTCTTTGGAAGGAGAAATTAGGGTGGGATGAAGAAGTATCACAGGAGTGTTTAAGGCTTTGGTTAGGGTTTCAATCAGATTTTAAAAAATTAGGTACTCTTGAAATAAAAAGACATGCGATTTGTGAAGATCCAAAAGACGTGCAGATACATGGGTTCTGTGACGCGTCCCAGAAAGCCTATGGCACATGCATTTATATCAGGTCAGTAGATCAAGGAGGGAAATGTCACGTCAGTTTGTTGTGCTCCAAGTCAAGGGTAGCTCCTCTTAAGACCATATCGCTTCCGATGCTAGAGCTATGCGGAGCTCTTCTTTTGGCACGGTTAACAAAGTCAGTTTTACAGTCCACTGATTTAAAGCCTTCAGAAATTAGGTATTTGTCTGATTCGTCAATCGTTTTGTGTTGGTTAGCTGGAGAACCCTCAAACTGGACAACATTTGTGGCAAACAGGATTGCTGAAATTCAGTCATTAACACAAGGGCATCATTGGAGTCATGTTTCATCGGAAGATAATCCAGCCGATATACTGTCTAGGGGCATTGACTGCGACAACTTGAGAACTAGTACTTTGTGGTGGAATGGGCCGTTTTGGTTGTCAAAGGACAAGAGACGTTGGGCTATGGTAAAGAGATTAGAGGTATATGAATTTCCTGAACAAAGAGCGGTTCGTCAAGCATTTGCAGCAAGCAGTTCATCAGATATTTTCAATAGGTTTTCAAGTTTTTCTAGACTTCATAGGACGATCGCATTCTGTTTTCGTTTTGTTAATAACTGTTCAGTTGATAAGGATCTACGTCAGTTGGGGCCTTTGACAGTTGAACAACTTGACAAGGCATGTACGGCAATAATAAAATTTATGCAACAAGAAGAGTTTGTGTCGGAGATTAACTCGATAAATAAGGGAGTTGAGATTGACAAATCCAGCTAGATTATTTCTCTAAATTCCTTTATTGATCCAAAGGGATTACTGAGAGTAGGAGGTAGATTGACTAAAGCCGATTTAGGTTATGAACAGAGGTTTCCAGTTATACTTCCTAGCAAGCATAAGTTAACCAAATTTATTATAACACAAGAGCATTATAAATGCCTACATGCTGGACCACAGGCATTATTAGCACAAATTCGTCTTAAATATTGGCCTATATCCGGACGTCAAACTATTCGTAGCGTATTAAAGGGTTGTATTGTGTGTTTCGTGTGAAACCTCGAAACATACAGCAAATTATGGGTGAACTACCGAGGTCACGAGTGACTCCATGTCGGCCATTTGCAAACTGCGGTGTGGATTATGCTGGTCCTTTTAATATTAGGATTAATAAAATTAGAGGATGTGTTAGTATTAAGGCATATCTGTGTATATTTGCATGCTTTGTGACAAAGGCTGTCCACCTGGAGATAGTGTCAGATCTGACCACTCAATCATTTCTAAATTGTTTTAAACGCTTCACTGCTCATAGGGGTTTGTGTACGAATATCTATTCCGACAATGCTACTAATTTTACGGGGGCAAAAAATGAGCTGCAAGAGCTTAAAAAAATTTTACAAGATAAAGCGAGTCAGTGTGCATTTTCGGAATATTTTTCCCAGTTTTCTATAAAATGGCATTTTATTCCACCTCGTTCGCCTCATTTTGGAGGGTTATGGGAATCCGCTGTAAAATCAGCAAAATATCATCTTAAAAGAGTTTTAGGTGAACAAAGGTTAACCTTTGAGGCACTTTACACAGTTATAACTCAAGTGGAATCTTGCCTAAATTCTCGGCAGCTCACGCCCTTATCAGAATTATCAGACGATTGTGAAGCCTTAACGCCTGGACATTTTCTTATTGGTACGTCACTAAGCGCCGTACCTCAGGAAGACCTTAAGTTTTGCAACCCATCCCGACTTCAAAGGTATCACCTTTTAACACAACTGATTCAAAGTTTTTGGAAAAGGTGGTCCACGGAGTATCTTAGTCAACTGCAGCAACGACCCAAGTGGCGAAGCAAGGTGGAAAATATACGGGTCAGTGATATGGTGATGGTGAAGGAGGAAAATTTACCTCCGATGAAATGGTCATTAGGTCGTGTCGTTAGTTTACACCCGGGTTCAGACAACAATTGTAGAGTAGTATCAGTTAAAACGTCTGCTGGAATTTTTAAGAGAGCGATCTCACGGTTGTGTTTACTACCGATTGAAAAGACTACGGACAATAGTGATTAAGGAATTACTTTTATTTTATGTGAGCATAATGTTATTGTGCTTAATGACTTTTGTTTAGATTACACTTAAATTAGGCTAGTTGAAAGACAAGCTTTCAAGGGGCGCAGCATGTTAGGTTTTTGTGATTCTTACAATAAAGTTGGTTTCAGTAATTGAATAGTGGGCTACGTTTCCTTTTGAAAGCTCGGCTTTATTTTTAGCAGGTAAGGTATTGTTGTAATTAGAAAGGAAAAAATGTCAAACCAAAAAATGTCCAACAAATACTAATAAAAAGGTTGTTTTAGCCCAAAATATGAACATGTATTTTTTACTGAAGTACTAGCAAGCACAAATAGAACAACTATATAGCAACAATAGCTATAGGTTTTAGGTTAGGAAGGGTTTGATAGGTTTATCAATTTTTAAAATTTTTTGACATAACTGAGGAGTATGTCGGGAACATAAATTAGGTAGCTCGTCTGGATTTCCACTAGTTGCAGAGGCGTTGTAACCGACCAGATTTTGGGTCTAGCTGGCGATGGCTGTAGGATCCCAAAAATTTGACCATTTGAACCGCTTTACTTTCGTGACAGCGAACGTCCATCAAGGACGTGATGGCCAACTCGTTCAAATATTTGGTGACCAATGACCACACGTGATGTGTCCTGAGGTCACTTAAAATTCCGGCAGCGCAAGCATAGATCACTTTGATAAACAATTAAATTAAAATTACCACACAACATAAAACCACTGTTGTTTAAGTAAAAAAAAAACATACATACGGGTCGCATTGAGAACCTCCTCTTGTGAAGTTGGTTAAAGAGAGTGATAACGTCGCTGTTTCAATTTTATCAGGTGATGGACAAGTGTGGTTTCTATTTAATTTTTGTTTTCAAAAAACAGATATTGATATGAATAAAAAATGTTAAAAAAAGATAAAGCTTAAAAACAAAATACATTGAAACATCAATCTACCGCTCAATTTCTCCATAGGGTGTTCAGACGTTAAGGATAAACAAGCAACTTTTATCTCTCCTTGTATAACAACAAACAGAGTAATATTGGAACACAGGTGATGAGGTTTTAAAAGTTATTGAAAATTAAACTTAAACAAAATTTTATTTGTCCAGAAGTGTATTTGCAGTTTCCTCGCCATAAAAGACATTATCGTAAAAAACGCTCGTCGCTCTTAGACGTAGCTTTTATGTTTGTGAACTGTAATTAATTTATGAAAAATCCAGTCTCACCTGACTTCCAGAGAATATTTTTGATTCCGATTTTTTAATTCCCTTATTTTCTAGGTTGGTAAATGTCCTGTTTAGCAAAGTCATTCCAGGGTGATAACGGTCTTTGAACGAATAAAATCTTAATATATATATATATATATATATATATATATATATATATATATATATATATATATATATATATATATATATATATATATATATATATATATATATATATATATATATATATATATATATATATATATGTATGTATGTAATAAAAACCTACCAAAGTTCCATTAAACGGACTAGGACGTTTGTACCACGGATTATTGGGATCTGTGGGCCGACAACTACATATATGATCCATGAGACCATTGCAATATAAAAAGCAACCTTTCATTGCTTTCTGTTGGGCCTGCATTCGTATTTTAACAACATCCAGCGGTGTCACTACAACATAATTTTTAGTTATTTTCTGTTGAGGTATCAAGTTTTCGCACCGATACCATAATTTCTCAGAAATAATGCGGATTATCAAACCTGCTTAATTTTTTTCAGTGGGCGAGAATGACAATTTTTATAAGGTTCCAAGGTAGTCGAGTTCACTACCATGGCGACCTTTGAAGGTAGGCAGGGTAGACCGGGTCTACTCAATAATTTTGGGAACACAATAATCGCACAATTTTATTGAAAAATGGTATCAATGCATATAAATATCTTTGAAATCATTCAATATAATAATGCTTGCAAAGATTACTTTGTAATAAATTTTCACAGAAAGCACCGAGTCGTCTTAACGCATTTTAAAAATCACTTAATATGCCCGAATCTAACCGGCGACCCAGTTCACATAAGAGCTCCATAGAAACAGTGCGTGCCGTTCATCAACGGGCCGAGCGTATGATTTATATTACGCTGTGACTAGAGTCCCGACTCGGGACCCAACTCCAGTCCCGAATACCGTCATCAAATTACGTCATTAGTACTTTTGTCGGGACTGGTGTTCCGCCCCGACTCGAGACCAGCATCCGGTCCCGACTTAATAGAAGGCTTTTAAGGTTATGTTCGCATAATGCTATGGTTATTATAAAGTTGTAAGTGCTTTACTTTACTTGATAAATGACCATGTGAAGGTGTGCATTTGTTTATAATAATTAATAGTGGGACGTTTAGATGGCGCAACTAGAAATGTATACATAAGTGTGTCTTTAATTTCTGCTCTCATTATTTTTGCACCTATTTCTTTTCAATTTATAGGTTAGAAATTGGAAAAAAAACTTTAGCTCTTATTTGATACTGATTTAAAGAATGTCATCCATCAATATGAAAACAATATACGAGCATATACTAAGTTTTGGAAACGTGATGGTAAACTTATTTCGTCGAATCACTGGCATAGCTAGGAATTTGTAATGGCGGGGGGAGGGGGGCAGAAAATGTGGAACTCGCGACATGAGGGAAGGGAGCCTAGGGGAAAACGCCACAGTAAAATTTTCCAGATATTTATGGCTATTTGCGGGGGGGGGGGCAAATGCCCTTTTGTCCCCTAGGTACGCCAGTGCGTTGAATTACACCAAACGCCCAATTAAAATAATAAACAAATAAATGAAAAAAAAAATAAAAAAAATTTTTAAATCCATAGATAAACTTGACTGCATATTTGAACCTAGTTGTTAATTCTAAACAACTTTCTTTCATAACAGTTTTTTTTAAATTAAAAAAATTAAGGTAGTTTGTACTTACGCCAAATTCATATTTTGTTACACACCTTGTATATGACTGATACATTTTGATGTCTGATGATTTCATCACAAGTTTTAGACCATGCAGAACTTTCTTTTAAAGATCAAGTTTTTTCGAAAAATTACTAATAAAAAAGGTTTTCCTATGTAGCCAACTTAAGTAGACGGACCATGTTTGTAGCTGGTGATTTAGGTGCATGTACGATTCGTCTTAAAAATTCTGGACCGGATGTGGTTCCCGAGTCGGGGCGGAACACCAGCCCCGACAAAACTAATAATGACGTCATTTCACGACGTTTTTCGGGACTGAATGTAGGTCCCGAGTCGGGGCGGAACACCAGTCCCGACAAAACTACTAATGACGTAATTTAATGACGATATTCGGGACTGGAGTTGGGTCTCGAGTCGGGACTCTAGTCACAGCGTTTATATTAGCGGTGTACTGAGGACTTTTAGGTCCACGTCGCACTGGCGTAGTTCGTTTTCCACTGTCTGCTTCGGCATGGCATGTGGGATATGGTTCGCGGCTGATTTTTTTTTGAGTTTTCTCATATTTTTACATTGTTGTAATATATAATTAAATTTCAGTATATCGGATTTCTGTGTCATTTACGATGTCAGGTGAATGAAAATTAAAATACAAATTTATTATCCAATTCACTATACAAATTTAAAAAATTATGTATCTTTAATAAATAAGGATTTATCTAATATTTCACAAACTATTACACATCATGGCTTAAAAATAAATGAAACTAAGACAAACCTTCTTGTAATTGGTCCTAAAACTTTGGTTACAAAAATTGAAAATAATTCTGATTTCAAAATTATTCTCAATAATGATTTTATATTACCAACTATCAAATTAGGAAGGAATCTTGGCGTAATATTTGATCAAAATCTAAACTTTGATGCTCATATAAGAAACATAGTAAAAAAAGGATATTATAAATTAAGGATCTTGTATCATTTTAAAGAATTTTTAAATATCGAAACAAAACTTAAACTTGTAGATTCGATCATTATAAGTGGATTAGATTATTGTGACGTTATATATCATAAAAATATCAGCTACAATTCTAAACAAAAACTACAAATTCTACACAATAACTGTGTAAGATTTTCAGTAAATCTTAAAAAATATGATCACATTACCTCAACATTCAATCAGTATAAATTAATTAAATTAGAAACTAGACGTGAAATTCATCAAACTTGTTTCATTTACAAAGTCATAAACACTAAAACACCTGATTATCTATTTAAAAAATTAGAATTTCGTAATAATGTTCATTACGTGAATACAAGAAATCAAAACAACTTAACTATACCATCACACAAAACAGAAAAGTATAAAACATCTTTTAAATATAATAGTGCAATCATATATAACAGCATTCCCTTCTATCTAAAATATTTTACTTTTTCAACTTTTAAAACTTATTGTAAAAATTATTTAATCGGGGTGGAGTTGGAAGAATGATTATATATAATCAAAATTCTACCTTTTTGTGCCAACTAGTGTGTTACTATTGTTATTCATTTTTGTAAAATATTTATGCATGATATTATATTGTTACTTTTTACACTGTTTATTGTTTACTGGCACAAATAAATAAATATATTATTATTATATTATTATTTGTATCACAATTTTTTACAGTTGAAAATTACAAAGTACAGCTCAAACTTTTATACTATTTTTATACTCGGATTTCGGATTTATATGTGTTTTTATTTGCCGGCCTGGCCTACCTAAAATTTTAGCCCACGAGCCGCCACTGTGACTAAGACAAAACCGAGTATTTGGCTGAGTTCTTGTAGTTATTACGGCCACTTATTTGGCAAATAGCTCTATTTTTTTTTAAATTGCATTAACTACTGTTCCAAAAAAATTTGCCACATAAGCTAATATGGAAGGGTAAGTCATTCGACAGTTTTACTTTTTTTTCAGTCGAAATTGCCTCTACTTTGATTTAGATTAGAATAGAGGTAAGCCATTTTAGTCATTCAGTTATTTACACGGATCAGCATACAATAGAACTAAATAGATCTAAATGCTACATTACATATAAAAATTAAAAAGAAATAAAATACAATAATGTATAGAAGAAATCCAAAAATAAACTTCACTTCATTACAAAAAGACTACTATTAAAAATGTCATGGTTAAGAAACTATACAGTGCATTTTTTTAAAGCTGTTTTATATGATAATAGGACCGATCCCTGGGTTGCCATATGTATGTATGTATGCATGTTGCCATATGTATGTATGCATGCATGTTGCCATATGTATGTATGTTGCCATAATATGTAGATAATAATAATAGGACCGATCCGTTTATGTAGATAATAATAATAGGACCGATCCCTGGGTTGCCCCGTGCACCACCATGGCCTCATCAGAGAGGCACCCCATGGAAGGTTCGCTGAATGCGGCCACAGAGGTAACTCCGCAAAAATTTAGTGCCGTGATTAGTCAGCCCACAGTATTTTAGTTTATTTATGAAAATATCATGCGATATACAGTCGAAGGCATTGGAGAGGTCGTAGACGGTAGCTCCCAAGTATGCCCCATCCCCAAAGCCCCAACTATATACTCCACCATATCTATTATCGCCATGGTTGTAGAGCGACCTTTCCTGAATCCATATTGCTGGGTACTAAAAATATTATTTGTTCCAAAATATTTATATAGCTGATTTTTTAATGAAAGCTCAAAAACTTTTGATATTGCTGGTATTATCGTTATCGGCCTAAAATTATTAACATCATTACAATCTCCCTTTTTGAAGATAGGTATGGCTGGATTTTTTAAAGGAAGATTGGTAAACTCCTTCCCTTATACATGTATTCAGAAGTTTTGTTAACGGGGTTATTAATGTTTCTTTAACCTTTTCTAAAAGGGATATTCAATTCAATTTATTGATCATATACATACATTAGTACAAAATCCCAGGGGTGTTGATCATACAATTTAGGATATAGAAAAATACATATAATTAATATACAGTGTAAGTTTTTTAAAACCTGACATAGGCTAACTTTTTTATTTGAAGAGATAGACTAGTTTGTCCAAAAGCAAAGTGTATGAATTAACCTAACTAAGAAAAATCAACAAACATTTTTTTCCAGCGTTGCCAGATTTTACAGCAGCCACTTAAACTATATTTGTGTAAATGGCAACACCGCATTTTTTCTCCTTATTTAATAGATCTCAAAATTATGAATAAAAAATGTGCAGTAATATTTTTTAATTTGAGTAGCCGTTTTTGAGCAATCGGTCGAAAAAAATTTAAATAATTCGTAGTTTATTGGTATCAAAATATTTATTTGAGGCACAACACAGCACTACAGCACACATCTTATTTATTAAAAAATTGAAGAATGATAATAATAAACAAAATTCAAAATCCGATTAACTTTTCTTCAATAAATGCTCAAATTGATGCATCAGAAAACCGGTTTTACAATTTTGTTGTAAACATTTTGGAATGGTATTATTTGAATTTTTTTCGACCGATTGCTCAAAAACGGCTACTCGAGTAAAAAAAGTTTTTTATTGGTAATTTTGAGATCTCTTAAATAATGATAATAAAAGACAGTGTTGCCATTAAAAAAATATTATTTAAGTAGCTACTGTGAAATCTGGCAATGTTAAAAAAAAATTGTTGATTTTTCTTAGTTAGGTTAATTCATACAACTTTGCTTTTGGAAGTAATAGTCTATCTCTTCAAATAAAAAAGTTAGCCGGTGTCAGGTTTTAAAAAACTTACACTGTATATATACCGGGTGTTATAAAATTCACTGCCTATATTTGAATGAGTGACTCCTGGGGTAGTCTACAGATATACCCAATACTTTTTCTCCCTCAAATCGCACACTTTTTTTAATACCCTAAGCCATCCCCCCTGCATCTGACGCTTCTAATGAGCCTGACGTCATAAGCTCTAATATTATAAACAAAAAACAAATGATCCAGCCGAGACATTGCCAAACTTAAATATTTTCTTGACATCTCATTTTTTTATTAGTTTTAAATAATCCAAGTATTTTTAATTCCACAAACGCATTTTACCAAAAACATGTAGGTACATATTTTAATTTAATAGCAATTTTTTTATTTAATACGGGAAAATATGGACCACTCGTGAAATCGGTTGAAATTGTACCTAACCAGAACGAGCAACACAACGAATTATGACTTACCTATATTACGTTATTAATGAAATGAGAATTATTCCTACTAGCTTAAACTTGAATGAAAATTGAATGAAATTATCGTAACTTACCGATTTTTTTGAAAAGATCCTCTAAATGAGTTTTTCTAAAGTCGAGATGTAGGTATCTACATAAATCGCTTTCTTGCACCCCCAAACGTTATATAATACGTAAATATTATTAGTGATAAATTTAATTTCATTTTCAACCCAATCAGACTAATTTAAGAAGCACTAATCAAAGCACAAACTATATAAAAATAAGCAAAATATTAAAAATCAAAATATTTTCCTAGGTAGCAAAACAAAAAGATACTACCTAGGTACATTATTATTTGAAACTACCTTCTATAGTCTGTACACCGAACGTACGGAGTAACAAAACTATCTGATATTCAGGTTCAGGTAAAATCAGGTCAAATTTTCGGAATTTAAGCGGTCCTCTTTACACCCTACAATATTCAATTGGTGCCGGTGTTTCATTTATATTCTGAGTTCTGTGGCGTACGGCAGGCGCGGCCCGTCCATAAGGTCATTTGGTCAATCACCCACCTAAAATTTTCAGTGATCTACCTAATATTTTATTTTTTAATTTTTTAAAACCAAAAAATAATCTTTTGTTTCAAAGTTCCATGCGAAAAGTCCCCACGAAAGAATCAAGCCAAGCCATCGTCAAAGGATATCCAAGCTTGCTCCGGGCTGGGTCATATTTTAAATTGATCTTATAGGTTTATATGGACGATATAAATTCATTAAAAGTAAGAGAGAAACAGACATTAGGAAGTTAAAAAGAGACACAATTGGTCGACGGCCCACCCATAATATCTGGCCACTCCCACTATGGAAATACTCTCAAACCGCCCCCTAAAATATACTATTTCAAAACATTAGGTTCGCAAAAAGATAAACTAATTAGGTACCTAATATGCGAATTGTATTTGCATCGTATTAATAATATTAATTAGTAGTGGTTAAACATAAAATATAAATATGATTTCTCTCAGGCCAGCGCTAGGTATCAAATTTAACGATATCGGACCGGTTTTCTGACATAACCAGCGTAGTGCAGCGGTACGGTCTCAGCGAGTTAATCCGAAGGTCCCGTTTTCGAATCCGTGTTAGGGCAAGAACTTTTTTTTAAATTTTTTGTTATTTAAAAAATTAGATCGGCTCTAAAAGGTGTATTGGCAACAAGTTGTTCCTCGATAAAATGTTTTTAAAATTGTTGTATTGTTGGCAATCTCATATTTACTACAGCTTACAGCCTGCACGTGCGTAGACAAATATCGTATTACTATGTCTAGTCGCCAGCATTGTATTTATTAAAGAAAACGGAGTTTCGGCAGCGTTCTTAATTTTATTGTACGAATAATCATGCTATCTCATATCTCAGCATTTTGTTGTTTATATTCTGGGCTTTTAGTACAAGGCGCGACATCTATTGAGGAGAGGCTAAACCTATCACAACGGAACCCGCTAAAATCTACCATTTTAGAGTATTAAAACACATAGAAAAAAGCCATAAACAAAAAAGTGATACTACAAGTCATAAACATCAAGAGTAGTAATGTTCAATATTCTGCAGTACCTATTTTATGATTTTTGCAATGTTTATTTGTAGGTAAATAATTTCTTGGCACATTATTAAAAAACCTTTCTTAATTAAAAAAGTTTATTTTGCTTGTTGCGTTGATATCACTAGTTGCCCACAAAATTTTGACCCACCTGTAAAAAAAACTCACGGGCCGCGCCTGGCGTACGGTCTATAATTTTGTTTGTTGGTTGAGTGCTTTTTAAAAATATTGTGTTGCTTCTTTTTTCGGTGTGCTTTCTTTAAAATCGGGATATCTGGCAGCTCTATTTGAATAAGTAACATTCACTATGAATATCGTATTGAATGAGCCTCAATTACCACCAAAGAAACGGATAAAACGATCTTTGTCGGTTTATGAAAAAGGGAAGGGAAAGGGAAGGTAGGAAGATATATTACCTAGACGAGACTTGGGTCAATGCGGGACACACTGTTAGTAAAGTATGGGTGGATGCTTCAATAGAGCATCCCAGACAAGCCTTTCTGGAAGATCTTTCGACAGGATTAAAAAATCCTTCAGGTAAAGGGAAACGCCTGATTATTTTACATATCGGATCCGATGGCGGCTTCGTAGAAGGCGGCTCATTAGTTTTTGAGTCAAAGCAGATGGGTGACTACCACGCAGACATGAATGGTGATTTATTTGAAAATTGGTTCAAAAATATTCTAAGCCATCTAGAAGAGAACGCTGTCATTGTTATGGATAATGCTTCGCACCACAGTAGGCGTATTGATAAAGCTCCGAACACCGGAACAAGAAAGGCCGAAATACAAGAATGGCTAAGAAGGCATATTATTTCATTCGAGGAAGATATGGTCAAGGCAGAATTATTAACTCTTGTTAAAGAAAATAAAGGTGCTGACAAATATGTCATTGATGAATTGGCCAAATCCACCAATCGCAGAATTTTACGCCTGCCGCCGTACCATTGTGAATTTAATCCTATCGAGTTAATCTGGCATCGTGGCACAACAAAAGTCCACAACACAAAGAAAATCATTTCAATTATTCAGCCTGCTTAGTTTAGTAGTAAAGTCACTATTATAATATTAACCATTATATTGTGGCAAACCTTCTAAAATAAATTAATATATTTTCATTAATTTACCTATATACTACGCCACTAATGATTTTCGCATTATCACTTCTGCAAGTACTTGTGCAGTGTAAACCGGGCCGTCCGGCACCGCCTTGTCTGCTCGTGATTACTCCGTACGTTCAGTGGATAGACTATAGTTCTAAAGCAGACCCTACACGATCATTATTACTGTCAGTATTAAAAAATATTGTCAGTAATATTGATCGTGTACGGGGTATAGAATGATCGAATGAAGTAAATTCAAGCAAATTATTGAGGATTATTCGAATATTTTTATAATACTGACAGTATTACTGTTGTGTGAAATACTGACAGTAATAATGACCGTGTAGGGACTGCTTTAGGAAAAAATATTGATAATATGCACGCGTGTTTGTATAGTTGCCTACAATGGCGGTTTTTGTGTAGGGTCAATTGTGCAGTGAACACCCTAAAAATCTACGCATAAAGATTGTTTTCTATACCTTATATAACATACTATTATACTATTACACATCAACCATAATTTGTTTTAATTTTTTTATTATAATTTCAAATTTTACATTTACTTATACTACTGTATAATAGATTTTGTATTTTTATAACAGTCAAGCTCTTTTCTTTCACCGTCTTATTGCATTAACATTAATACGAGCTCTAGCGCGTTGAATATCAGAACTGAACGCCGAGAGTATCGGCAAAGACCGTGTGTTGGAGAAAGAGGAGTCCGGCGCGTGAGACAAAACATCGTCGCATCAAAATGATGCAAATTTTAGCGTTCTGGCGTGCACTGCACAATGCACCTGAATCATATCAGTAGTCAGCTGATAGAATGGGATATATGCGGGAGCCCACACAGCTAGTAGTGGTAGTAGGTTATTTTCGAGGTTATTTTGATTAAAATGCAGTACCAGATTTTAAATTTTAATCGCGCAATTGAAGTTTTTGCAAAAATGAAGAACAGGAGAATGGACTTTTTATATAGATAAGCTTAAACTGGTATGCATTTTTTTGCAATATTTCTCTTCGTATTTTTCTTGTATAACCACCGAGTTGAACACCCAGTTTAATACCTCACGAACCGCCACTGGTTGCCTAAGCAGTAAAGTAGGTGGTACATCTTGATGTAGCCGAAGCGAAGCTAAAGGGTTGTTGACCCCATTCTGCTATCCTAATTCAGTCCGCTAGAGTGACTCCGATTGGCCGAACTCGTGCGTCAGCGTCAGCTGTGTATGGATCCATACTGACCAGTTTAATAATACCGTTTACATTATTTTTGCTATTTATTTCTTAATTTGTGAAAGAGAAAGTTAAAGCCGTTAAATATTAACAAAAGTTAGAGCCGTTTAATATTAACAAAATATCGTATCGTCGCTTAGTAATGTGCATTTTAAATTAGTTCTGGGTGTTTAGTTGAAGTTGAGGTATTTATTTGATTTAAACAGCTTTTCTCTATAGAGTTTTATTAAATTTGTATTATAGGCAGTATTTTAACATTTTGAAATTGAGAATTTTGGAAGAGTTGTTAGGATTTCTTTCTTTAAAGGTAATTATTAAAAATATTATTTCTTCAAACTTGTTAGACAGAAATATTGTTAAGAGACCTGGCAATACAACAACCTAGCTCACTGTTCTTTTTATGGCCTTGTGTTTTATGTCCAGTGGTGTGCAGTGATTAAAAAATTTTTTTGAGGGGCAATACCTAGCTTATTATCGCGAAGCATTTATGACTATTTTTCCTCAATCTGAATTCAAATCAGAACTTACCAGTTTCAATATATGCAGTGAATTTCATAACACCCTGTATATATATATATATATATATATATATATATATATATATATATATATATATATATATATATATATATATATATATAGGGTGTTATGAAATTCACTGCATATATTGAAACTGGTAAATCCTGATATGAATTCAGATTGAATAAAAATAGTCATAAATGGCGCTTCACTATAAAAAAAGGTTGATATCGGCCCTGAAAAATTTTTTCTTAAGTAACAGCTCACCACTGGCAATAAACACATGGTCATATAAAAACAGCGGGAAACGTCAGTTACAGAAAAAATCTTTTGTTTTGACATCAGTAGTCACTGACTGACGTTGCCAATTCTCTCTAGAAAATTCCTATGTAAGTAACAAATTTGAAAAAATAATAGATTTGTTATCTTTAAAGTAAGAAATCATACTAAATCTTTTAAAACATTCAATTTCAAAACGTTAAAATACAACACAAAAAAGTCAGAGAACAGCTGTGCAAAACAAGAGTAAAATTTTGTTCAACTAGGCCGACCGGAAATTTTTGGAAGAAAAAGAGTACCTATACAAAAATTTTGGTTCCAAATTAGCTTTAAACAAAAAACTCCCAATACTTAAGCATGCAGGTACATTTTTTATTTGCCTATTTTAAATCATATTTAACAGAAGATTTGGCATTTATTAACAGGTTTATTTACCTTTATCGTCCGTAATTCGGTGGTTTTATGGCAAAAGGTGCTATGTCGATATTTTGGCCAAATCACGTTTTTTGTATTACATATTATAGGTATGGCAATAAGATCTATGTTCTCTAAAAATCATATGGCCCGATTTGCCTTAAATATAATTCAATTTTAAATTGTCAAGATGAGCTAAGTTTGTTTATATTACATATTTTTATGGCAGAATGCTTCTTTTTGCTCGCCTGTAAAATTTTGCTTTTCTCACATCACCTTTTGCCATAAAACCACCGAATTTTTAAGCGAAATTCGTCACAACTAAATTAATAATAAACTTTACCTTCATACCGTATACCATCTTCCAGTAAATAGCCAACACTATAAACACATACCACATTATAATTTCAAAATGTTAAAATAGTACTGCCTATAACACAAATTTAATAAAACTCTCAAGAGAAAAGCTGTTTAAACCAAAATAAATACCCCAACTTCAACTAAATTTAAAATGCACCTCACTAAGCGACGAAACGAGATTTTGTTAATATTAAACGGTTTTAACTTTTGTTAATATTTAACGGCATTAACTTTTTCTTTCACAAATTAAGAAATAAATGGCAAACAAAAATAATGTAAACCGTATTATAGACAGCTGACGATGACGCATGAGCTCGGTTCAGCCAATCGGAATCACTCTAGCGGGCGGAATGGGGTCAACAACCCTTGAGCGTGGCGTCGGCGATCAAGCTTCGCAACCGTGGGATATTCCAGGGACGGCTCTAACCTAGTTGGAAGTAAATCCATTTGAAAATAAAATACAAATATATTTATTTACCCACATTGTGTTATTTGAAAATGAGATATACGAAAATACTTCGGTTACAGTGATATACCATACAGAGTGACTGAAAAGTCTGGGCAAGGGCAAATATCTTTACTATTAATAAAGATAGAGACACCAAATTTTAGTTGTATCTTATTGGTTAATAAATCTACTTTTTTATGTAATTTGACTTTTACCACTCCCTTGGGGGTTACGCTAGGGAGTTGACGTCAAAAATTTTAAATGAAACCCTATGCCGTGTGGTACCTCATTTTAAAGGTCTTTTCGAGAATGGCAGATGTTACTTCTTGGCAGAGTTCCAAAATGGACTTTATTACTGGCAAGAAGTTCATGGTGGTCATTCTGAACAACTTTTAACGTAATAAGGCAGGCACTGCTGGTCCGTTACCAGACGCGTCGATACCGAAAATAAGTACGTACGTATACGGTATTTGACAAAAATAATTTTATTCATGAACGTTGCTGTGATTGTGTAAAATCAAAAAACGGTCGAGTCTGAGTTCGACTCGCGCATTTAGGGTTCCGTACCACCGTAAGATTGTGTTTATATATTTTTAATAAATTTGCTGATGTTTCATCCCATATTTTTGTTGTGCGGTGTCACAATGGCACATAGTTAAGAATGTTCAAAAGAGTAAGACGTCATAAAATCGAAGAAATATGTTAAATACGTAGTTGTAGCTTTACTATTGGAGATATATTCTTCAAATTGGGTAGGTTTGAACGTAGACACCAGAGTACATCCCCTGAAATTTCGTGCGCATGTCTAGCCCTCTTGGTTTGCGCGTGGTACGCATTTTGGTCTACTGCGCAGATGTCAAAAAACGAAAAATATAAAAAACGACAAATGAAGAAGTCCAAAGAGTTGGAAAAAAGTTAGAAAGAAAAGTGCCCCACAAAACAAAAAATAAATGTGCGAGCAGACTGGTACTGTATGGCACAAGAGGTCGACTAACGGTCGACTTATGCCTCGCCCGATTATACGATTTACGGTTTATAATTTTTATAGGCTTGCCATTTAAAAATGAATTAAAATACGGGGTTTGCGGTAAAATGATTCTTTTTTGAAGACTTTTAAAAGAAGGGACCACACGGCATAGGTTTGCATTCAAAATGTTTGACCTCAACTCCCTAGCTTCGCCCCCCAAGAGGGTTGAAAAAGTCAAATTACCTGAAAAAAGTAATTTATTAACCAATAAGACACAACTACAATTTGGTGTCTCTATCTTTAATAATAACAAAGATATTTACCCATACTAATACTTTTTAGACACCCTGTATGTTACATTACTTTTACCGAAGTATTTTCATATTTCGCATTTTCAAATTACACAGAGTGAGTAAATAAATATTTGTATTTTATTTTCAAATCGGATCCCAATTTTATATCCAAGTAGGTTAGAGCCATCCCTGGACTAACCCCCGTTTCCAAAGCTTTAATGATATCAATACTGTTTTCTTGTTTAACCTGAGAAGAAAGTTGTAAGTAATTAGTGTAGTGTGTTCAACAAAGTATTTTGTTTAAGCTGATAATTTTTACTTTTGCTCATTAACAATAAAAAATACGTTTGTACTTTGATCCCAGTGTTTATTAAAATTATCCTAACAAATATCCTTCAACTGGTTCTGGACAATACGCTACGGACGCACGCTTGTTTGGAAGCAAGTAATGGAAGACATTTTCAACATACCTATTCTCTGCTATGTAACAAACTAAAACCCCTACTACGGACCTGTTCCCTTGCCCTTGGATATTTTGTAGTCATGCGGAGATGCTGCCAACATGGCCCGCAAACGAACTACGCCAAAAAGGGACAGAAGATGTCAGTAAAAGCGAGAGAAAGGTAGAAAAAGGAAAACTTCTTCCAGACAAGAATGGGGAATTAAGTAAAAGTGTCGTGTTTTAAAATATTTGGAACGATATTATTATTTAGCTCACGTGTAAGCTTAAGAAGGTGCTACAGTTTAAGCTTAATCACGTAGAACTCATAACTTTAGTCTAATCCTGAAATAAAAGTGAAAAACTTAATGTTCGCGCTTTATTTCAAGACAACGACGTATAAAATAGTTGGTGCTCTGATTATAGCGTTTCTTAAATTTGCCTAATACGGTTGAAAATTAAATTAAATAAAACACTAATAATATTTATATATTATGGTAACATTTGCGGGTGCAAAACTCATTTATGGGGATCTTTTCAAAAAAATCGGTAAGTTTAAGATAATTTCTTCTTAACTGAAGGACGAATAACAACTTTCTGAACATGCTGCGTGAAACAGTATAATGTGTTTTTTTTACAAATGCTGTAATGAAAGAATTTTGCTTATACTTTTAAAGTACTATGTAGTCGAGCTCAATTAGTATTGTTCGTTTGGATTTTTAACTTTTTCTTAGCAGAAAGTTTATTTAAGCTAGTAGGAATACCGCTTATCTTATTTATAACCTAATATAAGGTGTCATAAATATTAATTAAAACTGAGGCTACTACAAAAAGGATTGATTTCGCAGTGCCTTTTTACTATTTTTTATTTGTTTTTTTTTTGAGGAAAAGGTTTTTTTTCTGAGGAAAAGGTTTTTTTTCTGAGGAAAAGGTTTTTTTCTTTGTCTTAAATTACGCTTAAAACAGAAAATAAATTCTCTTAAAGATTTATGTATATGTCTGGCAACGTTACAACAAATTCAATTGTTTTAAGTTTTTCCCGCGTAATTTTCTGTCAAGCGCTATGACGGACCATGTGCTCGCTATCCAGGTGCGGCGAATATAGACTGGTTTTAGGGTATTTTTGAAAATTTTTAAAATGTTCGATTTCAGTAAAAAAATTGGGTATGTCTGTAGACTATCCCAGGAGTCACTCATTCCAATATATGCAGTGAATTTCATAACACCCTGTATATACAGTGACCGGCAAAAGTTCGCAACATATGGGAAAAATTTTTATTAGGAGAGTATCGGAAAAACTTTCCCAGGGGATCGGTTCTGCATGTCCGATAACCTAAAAATCGATTTTGACATACGTCACGTGACCACTGGTATAGCGTCAAATTAAAAAAAAAATTGTTAATTTACAAAAAGTGAGGTTAGTTGACGAGATATCAAAAAAAGTTATTTGAAAAAATTGCTTAGAATTAAATTCTAGGTCCTTGTGCAAAATTTTAAGATTTTATTTAAAAAAATTGGAAAACTCAATTTTTTTTAAATATTTTTTTATCGATTTACAAATTTCCGGTTTTTTTCGTTTAGATAGCTTGGCTAATGTAAAGTCCATGTATCTGGATGAAAATAAACGAATGTAGTAGTTTTTTCTACAATTGACAGGACAAAATTAAAAAAAACAGGGTTTCGCCGGACGCTAGCTGTTGCAATGATTTGTATCTAGCAGCAGTGTCAAAATTTTAGAGACATTTCAATGAGATTACATTGAGAAAACCTTAATCGTCTTAAATATATCTGAAGTTCGACTTTTTGTAAAGTTAAGGGGATTAAAATAGATAATAAACAAAAAATTACCTGTTTATTTAATCGAAATTTTATAAACGAAAACCAATGTAAGAAAAACTTAAAAGTAGTCAAATTCTGTACTAACAACACAAAAAATCATTGTTTTTCCTTGGGTGCACAAAATTTAAAACTCAGTACATGACCACCATTTCTCTCCATACATACTGTTGTTCTCGAGCGCAACTCTCGATTAACATTTCGGAGCATTTTACGATTTATTTGCAATACACAATTTATAATGACATTCTCTAAATTTTGTATATTCCTAAAGGGTCGATGTTTGTACACAGGGTTCTTTAGGTATCCCCACATAAAAAAATCTAACGGAGTCAGATCTACAATTCTACAATTGACAGGACAAAATCGAAAAAATAGGTGTTCGCCGGACGCTCGCTGTTGCAATGGTTTTAATCTAATGAAATGACTGTATCAAGATTTTATTAAGATTTTTCGCACATAAATTTAACAACCAGGTCTATTTAGTTGTACTTAAAACTACCTAAGCAGGCTCTGAAATTAAAACAACCAAATAATCTAGTAGGTTAAAAACAACAGAAAAATGTCAAACAAATTATAATTTGTTTGATTTCAACCTATGTCATTGGTTTATGTCTCGCATCTTACTAAGTTTGATATTTTACATAAGTTTATTAATATTTTATTCCTTAAAATGGCACCCACACTACTTCTTCAGGAAAAGATAGAAATTATTTTAATTTCTGGAGATAATTACAAAAGCCATAGAGAAACAGCAGCAATTTTTAATGAGAGGCACCCCGATAAATCCCTCCATTATTCCACAGTATCTCGTCTAGTCAATAAATTTAAAGAAACGGGATCGGTAGAAAATCAGTATAAAGTTTCCCATGAAAAACCGGTAACAGGTGACGAAGGTTCTCTGGATGTGTGTTTGTCGATCACAGAAACACCCCAATTAGCAGTTAGTCAAATATCGGAGATCACTAACATTCACGAAAGATCTGTGCGGAGGATATTAAAAAGAAACAAATTTCATCCGTACAAACCTAAATTTGTACAAGTATTAAAAGATAGGGATTATGACGCCCGCTTCGATTTTTGTGCCTGGTTCCAGGGTATGATTGAGGAAGATTTTAATTTCCCAAAGAACGTTCTTTTCTCGGATGAAGCTACATTTACCTCTAACGGAACCGTCAGTTCACAAAACTGTAGATGGTGGGCCACCGAAAACCCAGACTTTGTAATTCAGAGTAAAGACCAATATAGTTTTAAGGTTAATGTGTGGTGCGGAATTTTCAACCTCAGAATAGTGGGACCTTTTTTCTTTAGAGACAATTTAAATTCAGAACGATATTTAGAATTTCTACAAACTGAGATATCTGACTTTTTAGACAATTTGTCATTAGCCGAAAGAAGAAATTTATACTTTCAACAAGACGGAGCTAGCATTCATTCCACAAATGAGGTGAAGAGATGGCTGGATCAAGAATTTGGAAACCAGTGGATAGGACGGTTTTCTGAAAATCCGTGGCCTGCGAGATCACCAGATCTGACTCCGTTAGATTTCTTTATGTGGGGATACCTAAAGAACTCTGTGTACAAACATCGACCCTTTAGGAATATACAAAATTTAGAGAATGTCATTAGAAATTGTGTATTGCAAATAAATCGTAAAATGCTCCGAAATGTTAATCGAGAGTTGCGCTCGAGAACAATAGTATGTATGGAGAGAAATGGTGGTCATACTGAGTTTTAAATTTTGTGCACCCAAGGAAAAACAATGATTTTTTATGTTGTTAGTACAGAATTTGACTACTTTTAAGTTTTTCTTACATTGGTTTTCGTTTATGGAATTTCGATTAAATAAACAGGTAATTTTTTGTTTATTATCTATTTTACTCCCCTTAACTTTACAAAAAGTCGAACTTCAGATATATTTAAGACGATTAAGGTTTTCTCAATGTAATCTCATTGAAATGTCTCTAAAATTTTGACACTGCTGCTAGATACAAATCATTGCAACAGCTAGCGTCCGGCGAAATCCTGTTTTTTTTAATTTTGTCCTGTCAATTGTAGAAAAAACTACTACATTCGTTTATTTTCATCCAGATACATGGGCTTTACATTAGCCAAGCTATCTAAACGAAAAAAACTGGAAATTTGTAAATCGATAAAAAAATATTTAAAAAAAATTGAGTTTTCCAATTTTTTTAAATAAAAGCTTAAAATTTTGCACAAGGACCTAGAATTTAATTCTAAGCAATTTTTTCAAATAACTTTTTTTGATATCTCGTCAACTAACCTCACTTTTTGTAAATTAACAATTTTTTTTTTAATTTGACGCTATACCAGTGGTCACGTGACGTATGTCAAAATCGATTTTTAGGTTATCGGACATGCAGAACCGATCCCCCGGAAAAGTTTTTCCAATACTCACCTAATAAAAATTTTTCCCATATGTTGCGAACTTTTTGCCGGTCACTGTATATATATATATATATATATATATATATATATATATATATATATATATATATATATATATATATATATATACAGGGTGATCCAAAAGTACTTTGACAAACTTCAGGAGGTGATTGCTGGAATTATTTTAAGGCGAAAAGTTCATATAAACAATGGTCCTTGGCGGCTTCGTTACGGAGATACAGGGTGTTGAAAAATTAGATGCCGCCATCTTGTCTGTGGGTGGACATTTCCAATAATGTATTTAAGGAAATTTTATAACTGTTACTTATTTATTTAAATAAATAGTTGTTATTTTAATAATGTCTGAATGTTTGATCAAATCAAAATAAATGTTTTTGATCAATTTAAAATAATTTTTTTAATACATTTGTATAGCCGAATAAAATAATTATTTAGCTTTAAACAGTTCCTCGTATGACAAAAACGCAAGAGACTTTTGTTGTTGCAAATAAAGCAAGGACTCACAAAATGACACTCACAATAGTTAAAATAGAATAAGTCAGTGGCGTAGCATAGTTTTCACAAAAAATGTTATATGAAAGTTTCGTGCCGACGCCACTGGATAAATTAAAGTACGCGATACACTTTTAAAATGAGTGTCCTTAGGTGCTTATCTCATCCACCGAATTTCATAACACAAGCTCAAAACGTTTAGAAGCTACTTAAAAATTCTTATTTTTTTTTTAATTTTTCAACACCCTGTATCTCCGTAACGAAGCCGCCAAGGACCATTGTTTATATGAACTTTTCACCTTAAAATAATGCCAGCAATTACCTCCTGAAGTTTGTCAAAGTACTTTTGAATCACCCTGTGTATATATATATATACAGGGTGTTATGGAAATCATTTAATATATTGGAATGGGTAACTCCTGATATGAATTCAGATTGAATAAAAATATTCATAAATGGCGCTTCATGATCAAAAAAGGTACATATCGGCCCTCGAAAATTATTTTTTTTGTGACTGCGAGCCACTGTTCAAAAATACATGGCCATATAAAAAACAAGGAGAAACGTCAGTTACAGAAAAAATTCTTTTGTTTTAACATGAGACGTTGTCAAGTCTCTCTAGACTATTCTTATGTAACTAATAATAATATTTTTGTTATCTTCAAAGTAAGAAATCATACTAACTCTTTTAAAACATTCAATTTCAAAAAGTTAAAGTACTACAACACAAAAAAATCCAAAAAACAGCTGTTCAAACCTATGAGTACCTATACAAAAAAAATTAGTTCAAAATTAGCTTAAAACAAAAAAAATTGTAATACTTTGGCATGTACTTGTTTTTATTTACCTATTTTTAATCATATTTATCAGAAGATTCGGCTTTTATTAAAAGGTTTATTTATATCGTTCTTTATTTTTTATGCGAAATTTCTCACAACTTAAATTATGTAGGTAGGTACCTAATTACAAACTTTGCGTTCGTAAACCTCTTCCACTGTAGTCATTCGAATCTTCATCTGTCTAATAATTTTACAATACCATTTTATTTTCTTTGATTTTAAATTTCGCAGGAAACTTTCTTTTTCACTAAGACCTAATAAAGTTAATATACTGTTTACTACACCTAACAGCCAACGAAATGGTAGTTTTCTTCAACTATTCTGTCAACACTATACGCGCGTACGATATATTTTTGATAATAACGGCACTGGTGAAGAGCTAGACACTTTTTTTTACTAAATAATAATTATGGAAATCCAAAACATCCTTTCCTCGACAAATAACGCTGAGTCATTGTGTCATTTTTTCTACCTATAAAAGCCGCGTGGGACATCTGGCGGTGAAAAGAAAAATACAAGTTACCAAAGGTCGTGTCGACGTCGTTCTTGGCGGCGTTTTTGAAATTCAGGGAGTAATTTAGGTAGTGTTTTTATTTAATATTGTGAATAAATATATAAAATGTCTAAAATCACATTATAAGGACACAGAAGGTCAGATTCCATTTATGCAAAGATTTTCTGAAGAATAAATACATCTTAAAGGAGGATTTTAAATTCGTAGTACCTAGTTATCACTCATATCACTGTTTTGGCATCCCTGCTTGACGAAGGTCAAATGTCAAATCGGCCAGGCAGTATGGCGGCCTTGTTTACTTTTTTTCTGTCGTTCTCGAGATTTTTATAGCATTTTGAGGTCTTTGTGTGGTCAAAAACATTAAAGTGTGTAAAAACATTAATTATTGAACAATGCCCAAGTGCATAGTGCATATTTGTTTTAAGATGGACAAAAATACGGGAGAAAATGTTACATTTCACCGGTAAGTAAAACACTTTAATTACATTGTGCAAGTATATTCACAGATATTATTGCTTAAAATCAAAGATTAAACATGTTAAAATAGACGTAATACCACCATTTAACTCACAAGCTGGTTGCAGGCTTGCTTAAATAATGGAGTATTACATATTGGACCTTCTTTAATCAGTGCGTAGGTGATGTCTTCGATATCGACATTCTTGAGATAAAATGTCTAATAACCAGAAATATTTCATCTGAGTATAAAACTAACTTCAAATAAAGTTTATTTCATCTATAATTATAAATAATTTGTTCAGGTTATTATTCTCTTTTCCTTAAAACTTTCCTTAAACTAATTATTTAATGATGGGTATATGATTGTTGTAGGAATGCAATGTAAGAATTAGTATGTTTTACATTGTAGTAGTACTTTTTCTTTTATGTACAGAGTACCAAGGAGTCCCTACAAGAAGAGTCAGTGGCTTTTAGCCATTAAAAAGATGAGGCATATTAGACAGGAGCACGGTGTGTTCGGAACAATTTTTGCCTGAAGACTTTGTCTCCTGGGGGCGTCTCAGGAGGCTTAATTTTGGAGCTGTTCCATTTCAAAATTTACCAGTAACCTTTCTGAGAAAAGGAATGTATCAAGTTGATGATGCTGTCATCAGAGAATGTTTTTAGCTGTGAAATGGGTAAACTAAAATACTTTTATTTTTCGTTTGTATTATGATCATATTTTATAGCACTGTAAGTTTTAAATTGTTTTCCGATTTTGGTGAAGTTTTTACCAAACTGTATACTTGTGTTTCAGAATGTTAGCCTGAATTTTAGTTCTCCAAAAATACTGTTGGCTTGATCATTACACAGGGAGAAACAAAAGGTACTTTTTTACCCTTAATTTCTTAATGCCCTGTGGAAAAATTGAGCTGTAAAATTTAGCTTCATTATGTTGTGTTTTGAAGTGTGACCTTTTCTTAACACAATGTTTTTTGGTTCACGTCATTATCTGCTTTTCAAGAGAAGATACCAATTTTTAAAGAAAGTGTTGCAGTTTTTCAATTTTATTAACAAGTTATTATAACGTTACATTATCTTATCAACTAGCCTTTGATCGCATAGTAATGTTAAGAGCATTGTTTACCCAAGTGTCACTATACTGTCATTGCAGAATACACTCTTTAAAATGATTCGTTTAAAAAAATGAGACCAGAAGATGTTGCACATGCTGTTGAATTAAATGATCATGGTCGCAATTATATAACATTTTTAACAGACCATGAATATACATGAATTTGATAATATTTTTGATAAATAATGAGAACATTACTTGACTTATCTACATAAACCTTTTTTATCTATTGCAGTTCCCTCAACAATTAAAGAAACTGACAGTATTGAGATGCTTATTCAGCAAGGCTTGTCATCAGCTGCAGATCAATCTCCACATTGTTAGTCTGAAGTGTCAACCAAGTAGTAGCAGCCTAGGAAATACTTCAGATATCCAACTTAAATATGCTTTAATATCAAGGTAAGTTATTTTACCCTAATTATAGTACATTCCAGGGAGAGTAGATTGTAGACAATAACAGTTCGCTTTCATTAATTAAATTAAGGGACGTGTCTAATTTATTGACCAAAATAAAAATCAATTGACCAGGGGTATAGATTAAGCTAACCAATCCCAAACTTTGTAAAATTATTGTACGTCCCAAGCTTTACCACCCACCATAATTTCAAGTCAATGGCCCTTAAAATAGGGGTACTTTGCTCCTGACATTTTTCATAAAAACTTATTGACTGGGGGGTCAATCAAACACAATCTTTACCAAACTTGGCAACGTGATTGTATGCACCAACAGTTAACTTCAAGCATGATTTGATGGCATTAGCCCCTAAAATAAGGGACCTTTGCTCTTGAACGTTTTCAAATAAACCTATTGACCGGGGTCTACACCCAGTAACTAGGTTTTTTGAAAAATGCCAAGAGCAAAGTCCATAGACTTGATATTGTGGTGGGTTGTCACAAATAATAATTTTACAACGTTTGGTAAAGATCGGATCAATCTCACATGCTACAAAGAAAAAGGCACCTTTCTTAAGTATTCTTAAAGTTTTTTTTATAAATTTCTTGAAACCCTTTTTTATTTTCTAATTAAATCTGAATGATCTTAATTGTTGCTTGAAGCATTGATTGTATTATTGTTTTTTTTTTAGTTGTGAAATAACGACGCCATTCAGTACATCTGACTTCTTCAAACTATTCCCCAGTACCAGAAAAGATAATGGATTGGAGTATGGGGGGCTGACCCCGCTTTTATATGCCACAGAAAGTATCTTATGAAGTTGGCCCCAAATGAAAATTTTTTAAGAAAATTAATGGAGTTCTGAGATTCCTGTAAATAGTTCTAGAGATCCGTTTGATTTTTATTAATATTTCTGTTAAAATAAAAGTAAAAACCCTGTTTTAAAAATGGGGGGCTAACTTCACGCAGCCCCCCATCATTGCAAAAATAAGTTTCGCCACAGTGCTTAATAGTTCTAAAGGAGTTCTATAGTTCTTTATGATTTTCGAGGCCAGATCTCTTACCAAAAAAATTCTAATACATGTTTTGTGCTTTTTGGGAAGGAAAAAATTCAACAACAAAATGCAGAACTGTTGAACTATGGCAGCACTAACGGGAACTCATGAGTTTTAAACCAGAACTCTTGTTAAAAAAAATTTCATAGGGGCCAAATTGTAAACTTTACACTTTTTAACAGTCAAAAATTTAAGTTGTAAAAAAATACCATTGTAATTCCACAGAACTGTAGAACTATTGCATCACTAACGGGAACCAGAACTCTTGTTACTATAAACGTATTTGATTATTGCAACAGTGCCTAAATGTTACAATTTCACGTGTTGTTAGAACTGACTAGATAGATGGATACAACTTAAATTCTTGACTGTTAAAAAAGTGTGAAGTTGACCCCCATGACATATTTTTTAACAAGAGTTCTGGTTTAAAACTTATGAGTTCCCGTTAGTGCTGCAACAGTTCTGTAGAATTGGAATGGTATTTAGTTGTTTACAAATTAAATTTTTGACTGTTAAGAAAGTGTGAAGTTGGCCCCCATGAAATATTTTTTAACAAGAGTTCTGTTTAAAAGTCACGAGTTCCCGTTAGTGCTGCAACAGTTCTACAGTTCTGTTGAATTAGAATGGTATTTTTTTATTTACACCCTATATTTTTGATTGTTAAAAAAGTGTGAAGTTGACCCCCCATGAAATATTGTTTAACAAGAGTTCTGGTTTAAAACTCATGAGTTACCGTTAGTGCTACCATAGTTCTACAGTTCTGCATAAAGATAATGACATTTTGTTGTTAAATTTTTTCCTTCTCAAAAAGCACAAAACATGTATTAGAATTTTTTTGGTAAGAGTTCTGGCCTCGAAAATCATAAAGAACTGTATAACTCCTCTATAACTATTAAGCACTGTGGCGAAAGTTTTGCTTTTGCAACAATGGGGGGCTGCATGAAGTTAGCCCCCCATTTTTAAAATAGTGTTTTTACTTTGATTTTAACGGAGCTATTAATAAAAATAAAAAGAACTCTTCATAAGAAACTCAGAACTCCATTAATTTTTAATAAATTTTGCATTTGGGGGGCCAACTTCCTGTATAATGTTTTCAGTGATGTCTGTACATCACTGAAAACATTATTTCTCACAAATTTAAAAATATATCTTGTTTCATTATCTTTTTTATAGCTAAAATTTTTCATTCTAAAAATGATGTATATGTATGTAGCCGTTTAGCGTAATTGGACTTTTCATGAAATGTCTAGACAAATAGTGAAATACAACCTAAAAACTAACAACTTACTCAAAAGTAAACAAAATTTACTTTTGAACAAAGGTACTTTTAATTTTTTTTTATAGATCCATTTGCTGCCTACCAAGTTTAAATGGTATTTGCAAAGCTTTGATGGCAAACTGAAAGTGAAATCTAGTAGTTGTTGCTTGTGTAACTATTGTTTTAATACTTTTAATGTTATTGTAATTTACATATATGGATTAGGCTCATTTCTAGGATAACATCACTGTATTTTTTTGGCATTAATAAAGATCTGCTTGTCTTTGTTTTTTTTTTAATACATACATATGTACTATATTTTATTAAAATTTAGTTTTACCAAAAACATTTTAAAATGTTTTCTTTAGTGATAATTATGTAATATAATTATAACAATTAAATAATGAGATTTTTTACAAAATCAAAATCGTTTTAATTTGTTTAAAGGCACAACTATAGAGATGGTAGTGACCAGTGGCATATGGTGAAATTTTAAAGTTGTATATCTCTGTTCCTACATACAGGACCGGTCCCGATTTTTATTGGTTTTAATAGCGAGCCCACTAGGAATGTTTTTGTAAAGAAAAAAAAAACGTTTTGAATTTGCGAAAAAAAGTTGAATTTTTGCTTGGGTTTACCAGAACATTCTCAGTGGGCTCACTATTAAAACCTGCAAATGTGGTACGGTTCCTGTAAGTAGGAACAGAGATATACAACTTTGAAATTTCACCATCCACAGGTAGTGACCAAGGTTTCTAGCCATTATATCTAGTTTAATAAAAAGCATGAAAAGGTAGGAATACCTTTATCTATACACAATAGCTCAAGCTCCTATTTTGTAACAAACAACATAAAACTTTAGATGTTTTATTTTCAAAAAATGTTAAGTAAAGTAAGGGAAGTTAACTTATTGGTAAAACTGAGCTGATGCAATTTTTGAACAAAAAAAGTAAAAATCAGGAATATCGTTTATTACAGTTTTTTACCCAACATAGTGAAATTTCTATAAAGATGGGTTATCCTTCACAAAAATCTAAATACAAAAAACAAAAAGTAACACCACTCTCTATCCTCCCTTTGACAGACTCTCCCAGATGTGAGGTACATTTCTTCGCTGTAAATAAAAAATAGATTTATTACTAAACAATAACTTGAGAATGACAAAATAATTGTCAAAATATTGTTTTTTATTTAATACAGGTATTATATTAGGTTTGTTGCAACAAAAGTTCAGAAGTTTACTGAGTTTGCGCTAAGCTATTTTACTGTCACTTTACAAGTCGATTTAAAAATTAACAGCCAGATTCTCCAACGCTAGTCTGGTCTAATTTGACAACCAAAAGTTTTAAACTGACAAGTGTAAGAAGACATCTACGTTCAGATTGACTAAGAAGGTTTAAAATTTAGTACTGGTTTAAATTAAGATCTTATAGTTGATCAGTTATGTTTTAACAGGTTTTTGTCCTGACATTGTTAATAAGTCGTCATTAAAAACTTAAGAATTGTTCTGATATTTCAGCGATTTGCATGGTTTCCAAATGATTTTCGTCTTGGAACGAGTTGCTGTAATGAACTTAGTTCTATTATTGTCGAAAGTACGTACTAAATTTGCGAAAAAGCTCGGATATAAATTCACATTATAAAACTTAGTTGTCTTATTCTTACACTTGTCAGTTTAAAACTTTTGGCTGTCAAATTAGACCGGACTAGCGTTGGAGAATCTGGCTGCTAAGTTTTATACTATGAACTTATTTCTGAGCTTTTTCGCAAATTTGTCAAGAAAAGGACAATTTTAGTACGTACTTTCAACAATAATACAACTAAATTCATTACAGCAACTCGTTCCAAGATGAAAATCATTTGAAAACCAAGCAAATCGCTAAAATATCAGAATAATTCACAAGTTTTTAATGACGACTTATTAACAATGACAGGACAAAAACGTGTCAAAACATAACTGATCAACTATAGGATCTTAATTTAAACCAGTACTAAATCTTAAACCTTCTTAGTGAATCTGAACGTAAGAATTTATAGTGCAATGTTCCTAGAACGAGTGAATTGTGTTCCAAGCTAGTTCTGAAGCGGTCTTAAAGTTCCAAGATAATTCTGAATCAGTTTAACGTGCTATCTAACTTCACTTATTTTATTTTTGTTATTAATCAAATTAGTAATAGAAGAACACAGCAATTTTTCTTCCATTTCTTGTTGAAATATATTAATAAAAGCGGCAATATTTTCAAACAGGTATTTTTTTGTGATTTTATAGGTTTGGATAAACAAACAAAATTCTCAACCAGTTCTAAATCGTTCCAACACTAGTCAAGTCGATTCTAGAACAATAAGTTCTCGCATGGATTCCAAGCAGTTCTGAACTGTGAACTTTTCAATTGGAACAAACCTAATGCAAAAATAATATTTTACATTCTTTGCCCATCTAATAAATTACACCAAAATCTAATGTTACAGACTCGTAAATTTACTTACCTCTGAAAATTTCGTTTCAAATCTCTGTTTCTCTCTCCTCTGTTAACTGCGTCTTGTTTACTTTTGATAGTCCCATAGTAAAATAATTGCATCTGGATGATTCCCATCCTTCAGAGCAGTAGGTGTTTCTAAAATTAAATGTAAAATTGTAACTGGTGTACTTTTGTCTTTTGGTATACATACTTATTCACTAGTCTTGATACAGACTATATAAGTTTAACAAAAACAGTTTCTAGGTATATAAAGGTTTAAAACTGTGAGAGACAGTTAAATGTAAACGAAAACGTGTCTTAAAGTGTTTTACCTGTTATTAAAGATGTACTGGAAACTTCCTTAATTTAGGATTGTCTCTTATTATACTAGTTAACCATCCTATGCCTGCCTAATAATTCATTTAAATGGGTTAAAACCTTGTTATTTAAGACTCTACGCACAGAATAAAAACCAACCCATCTTCATTCATTTTGAAGCGACTTCCACAACAGGTTAATGGCATTTTCTTGTAAACATTTCTTATAAACGTGTAGTACACCTTACAATCGCAACAAACAGTTTTAACCAACGAATACGAATTGTTTTAACACTTTTATACGCTAAAAACATAGCAAAATGTAAATAAACTAAAACGCGACAAATACAGGTTAACGTAAATAAATACAGATGTTTGCCTTCAACCTTCAATTCATTTTGACACATCACTGATTTGGCATATGGCGTTTACCAGGTTACGACGTGGTGATTTTTCTATCTCTTTTATTTCCATATCGTTGAAGAGAGACTGACCTATACCAGGTTACCAAAATTGCGTTGCTTGGTAAACGCCAAAATATGGCTATTATTTTACAAAAGCCATTTTTAAATCAGCGATCAAGTCATGACCTAGTCAGACCATTGGGCAACACTGTCTCATTTAATCTTAATACTTTGATTTTTAGGTTAAACATTGAGTATATGGAGAAACGTTGCCAAATAAGGCGACGTAGTCCTGCCGAGGTGACTGATTTAAAATTATTATTATAAATTATTTTTCCTTTTTTAAATTTTCGCGCCAAATCAGCGCCAGCTACCGCATCAACACGCTAACACAGGAAGTGACAAAGAGACGTGATACACGGTATCATGACGAAGAAAGATGGACAGAGAATCATTTCTTGACATTCTTGATGTCAGGATGCGCCATATTTAAGTTTTTCAACAGCACACAAGCTACCCAATGAATGTTTTAATTTTTTTTTCGTTTAAAGTTTTAAATAATGTAATTTCTTTTCATTACCTAGAAAATGGTCTTCGTCGATCCGTTCTTAACCAATATTTTGATCAGTTTTATCTAGTTTCTTTGAGTGAGTAGCGTAATAGGGTTGAAAACTTAAAATTTAATTTAAAACACTAATAATATTTACGTATTATGGTAACGTTTCCCGGTGCAAAACTAATTTAGCGGATCTAATTATACTTTTGAAGTAAGTACTATGTAGTTGTGCTCAATTAGTATTTTCGTTTTGATTTTCAACTTTTCCTTGGCAGAAAGTTTAAGCTAGTAAGAATAACGCTTATTTCATTAATAATGTAATATAGGGTGTCTCAAATATTACTTAAAACTAAGGCTACTGACAAAAATGATTGATTTCGCAGTGCCTTTTTACTATTTTTTTTAGTTTCTTCGTAGGAAGAGGTTAAAAAAATTCTTAAATGTCTTAAATTACGCTTAAAAACAGAAAATAAATTCTCCTTAAAGATTTATACGTCTGACAACGTTTCAACAAATTCATTTGTTTAAAGTTTTTCGCGCGCAAATTTCCGTCAAGCGCCTTGTGTACGATCAGCCAGATGCGGCGAATATAGACTGGTTTTAGGGTATTTTTGAAAATTTTTAAAATGTTCGATTTAAGAAAAAAAAGTATTAGATATGTCTGTAGACCATCCCAGGAGTCACCCATTCCAATATATTAAATGATTTCCATAACACCCTGTATATATATATATATATATATATATATATATATATATATATATATATATATATATATATATATATATATATATATATACGTTGGCTGTTGCCCAGAAAACTCTGGGTCTCCTGACAAAATACCACAAATGAGTTGGCAGGTCCCTGGTCTGTGAACTCTTTGTGTTTTTCTTTTTTCTTCTTTTTTTTTCTTAACTTCCAAGTTTCCCACCTATTAACTTGGTTATGTGCTACTGACGAGTGCTAATAAGCACGAAACACGTGTCTAGCACTACCTTACAGACAGCTTCCCCAATATTTCCCTCGCTTTCATAACTGGTACTGTCGCTATTTCTTTACCTTTTCTTTTTTCATGGGGTTAGAGGTATCACGCAGGGGCTAATGCAACCTCCGTGGTGATGTTGGCTGTTGCCCAGAAAACTCTGGGTCTCCTGACAAAATACCACAAATGAGTTGGCAGGTCCCTGGTCTGTGAACTCTTTGTGTTTTTCTTTTTTCTTCTTTTTTTTTCTTAACTTCCAAGTTTCCCCCCTATTAACTTGGTTATGTGCTACTGACGAGTGCTAATAAGCACGAAACACGTGTCTAGCACTACCTTACAGACAGCTTCCCCAATATTTCCCTCGCTTTCATAACTGGTACTGTCGCTATTTCTTTACCTTTTCTTTTTTCATGGGGTTAGAGGTATCACGCAGGGGCTAATGCAACCTCCGTGGTGATGTTGGCTGTTGCCCAGAAAACTCTGGGTCTCCTGACAAAATACCACAAATGAGTTGGCAGGTCCCTGGTCTGTGAACTCTTTGTGTTTTTCTTTTTTCTTCTTTTTTTTTTCTTAACTTCCAAGTTTCCCACCTATTAACTTGGTTATGTGCTACTGACGAGTGCCAATAAGCACGAAACACGTGTCTAGCACTACCTTACAGACAGCTTCCCCAATATTTCCCTCGCTTTCATAACTGGTACTGTCGCTATTTCTTTACCTTATATATATATATATATATATATATATATATATATATATATATATATATATATATATATATATATATATATATATATATATATATATATATATATACCAACTGCCATCTAAAATACGTAAATACTTAACGAAGTGCCCTCATATATAACGTAGTTCCCTCCGGTTCCGGAGGAAAGTACGTATCGCATGATTCCTTTTGCTGGTGTGCACTAGAGGGTATGTACTGTTCAATTCCGAAAATTTGTGGGGAGGTCACTTTGACCATATATACCTCCCATTTCGGTCCTCTAGTTCAAGCGTTCGCCGTTAGCGCCCGAGTCGTTTTTGGCTTCGTTTAACTTCGTACGTATTTCCCTCTGCTTCGTTTATATCAATTTGTATAAAGGAATCGTACGTTCTTCCCTCCGACATTTGACAACATTGTATTCAAGACCTTGGTAAAAATTAAAATTAAGTGACAGTTAAATCCCAGTTATTTTATTAACGGTTGAATTTAGTGGTGCAGTGGTAGATATTTTAAAATCTTTTTTGTGGATTTACCATGGGTTCAAGAACTTTATTAATGCTTAAAATGGTACAGAATCAAGGTGAGTAAGAATTATTTTATTAATTCTGTTTAATAATAATTACTATTTTCATAGTTTTTTTGTTAAAAGTACAGATCTTCTAATGCGTTTTATTATGATCTAAATATTCTTAATGTCTTAAACAAGTTTTTATAACTTTTAGGCGATTTAAAAAGGAAAGTACAGTACTTGAATTTAATGTATGAACCGAGTTTTCTTGGGAAGCAATTTATAGGTTAGAATGCGGGTTTAACTTTCTTTTCTAACGCCCTTTAAATTCCGTGAGATAGCATTTTTCTTTTCTCCAGACACCCAAAGTACTTTGGAACTTAAACCTAAAACTTATAGTTAGAGATCCCGCGGCAAATTTCTACCCTCATAAAACATCACTATAAAAAAAATTGTATGTGATTTAAAATGATAAGAAAAAGAAGTATCGCTGATTTGCCCAAGCAATTACGGCCAAAACAATATTTAATTATGCTAATTATCGAGTCAAATTAGGCATGTCGGTACTGTTACAAAACATTTTCATGATTTTTTTAATTATTGTAAAACAAATGAGTAATTTTATAATAACTAGATCTTTCTAACCCTATTTGGCCGAAATTGCTTGGCATTCACCCTTGGAGGGGTAAGGTAGTCAGCATGTCAGCACCCTCATTAAACATATTTTTTTTTAAAGAAAGTTTAAGCTTTCTTATAAATAAAAATATTCTTCTGCCGTGGCAAATATTCATGAATATGTCT
The DNA here is from genome assembly GCA_963971165.1 of Philopedon plagiatum. Lineage (NCBI taxonomy): Eukaryota > Metazoa > Arthropoda > Insecta > Coleoptera > Curculionidae > Philopedon > Philopedon plagiatum. Next base: position 62,047,857 of record OZ020191.1, read on the forward strand.
GGTGAGGTAAAGTAGATACCCTCTTAAAAAATGGTCTGGTTTAGTATTTGGTATCTCAGGCATTTCCGCCACGACAGACCAATATTTTTAATCATAAAAAAATCGGTCAAGTGCAAGCTATACTTGCACAATTATTGGTGTTCCGCGCTATCAACCTCCCACTTAATATGAGCAAACCTCGGCCACCCGATCGCCGTCCATCTGCCACGCTACCCGCCGCCGACGGCACTAACGCCGTATCACATCGCGTATGCGCGGAGCTGACTGGGCCAAATTAAAAATTTTGAAAAGGACAAAAGTTGTTCCTAACATCGTGAAAAAATATTTTTTATCAAAAAACTTTTTCTCTAAAACCAATAGTTCAGCAGTTTTAAGGAAATAAACAATTAAATTGTTTCAAACAATTTATATTTGTAATTGTATTTGTATTTTAAGGTGCATTTACACATGCATGGATTTAGTGGCGCCAGTGGTCGCGCCAGTTCTATTTGCACGCCAGTAAAGGTTTACACTTTGTTGAGAAAAGAAAAATAAGTGGCACGCCAGTTTCATTTTAAATTTCATTGTCAGTTCTGCTGACCACTTTTTTTTTAGCAATAATAAACTATATAAACTACAATCAACAACTGGCGAGCGGACGCCGACGTGCAAGCACTTGTTTACACTTGCAAGTTTTGATTTTCCGTACGACTTTGTCACCACTGGCGCCAGTGATTTCAGAAGGATGCAGACTTTTTTGATCTATGCATGCAAAAATAAATTTTTATGCAAGTCGATGTTTAGACTTGCTAATTTTATTTACTGGCGCGCCAGTTTTTATTGGCGCCACTAAATCCATGCATGTGTAAATGCACCATTATATTTATTTATGTTTTATAGAATTCTAATAAATTATTTATGTTTTTTTAGATTTAAATGAAAGTAACTCAAACCCTGTTGAGTGTCAAGTGGTAGAAAATAAAGAGATACCTGCAAATAAATATAAAGCGACGAAGAGACAGGGTACGCATTATAAAAAAAAATTAGTTTTACGGAATTTTTACTAGTTGGGTCACACCGACGCTTGTAAAATAAAATTAACATTTTTTAAAAGTTTTACTTTATGTGACTGTAAAATCGGATTTTAAGTACTGGCATAAGTTTTTGTGACTTAAAGGTATAGAAGTATATAATTTATAGATATCAAGGACATACCCTTTATACATAGGATGAAGAGTATATCAGTTATAGGTATAAAATACCTAAGGACAAAATAACAGTGTTAAAAAGTAGATCCATAAAATTCCCACTGTGAATTGGATGCATATTTTTTGGTTGTGTCTGTACCTCTTTGTAATCAAAACGATTTATTTTTAGGTTGGAAGACTGAAGAACTAACACTGATAAAAAAACATTTTAAAGACTTTATAAAAAAAGGTACTTATCCAACTTCTACTCAGATAAGAAGTTTTGTGGATCTTACAAATATAAAAAGAAATACACCCGCAATAAGATCAAAAATTCAGCATTTAATAAAGAAAACTCAAGACGACTAGTTGTCTCTGGGTCTTGTTTGATTTATTCCTAGTATTTATTACATTTGCAGAAATGTAACAAATACTAGGAACTATTGTGGAATAAAATAAATAAAATCAAAAAAGTTTTATTAATCTTTTTGTAAGTTGCCCTACTACCTACCCCGTAAATCCTAATAAAATGGAGTGCACATAACTTATCATAGGAATTATTAGGGGAACTACTATTGATACTACTTATTTTAAACAAAATTTCAGTTAGCTTTTTTATTTATGGTTTTAATCTTTAACAAAAGCACGATTCACAAAACATAGTCACACAACCTGCCGGTTTTTCACAATCCAATTCATTGGTAAAAAGGCTATTATTTATTAATAATATATTTGACTACACTGCTACAATAAGGTAAATATTTAAAACGCTTTTAAACAAAACTGGACATTTTATAATTTCTATAATTTTCTGGAAAACTTTAAGGACCTATTTATACCACGTGAAACAAAAGATTTGTAACATCCCGTCTTTGTTAATATAAAAGATATAATTTTAAAATTTGGCGCAGTTGTAAATTGCGTGATTATACCATTTTTTGAATCAGGTATTTTTTGTACCCGGTCGGACCGTGAAGATTCAAACTTTTGTTACCTTAAATGGTGCCTTGCGTTTTTATCCCCCCTATTCTTCGTATTAGAATTATTTTTGCAGCAATGTTTTGCAACAAGGCCTTTAATTTTAAAATAATAGCTAAAATCATTTTACAAGTGAAGTCTAGGTAGTCAATATAAACCAAGACAGTATTAATGCCAAGTGTATGTGTTTTTTATTTAAGTTTATTCAAAAGCTTAAAAAGATCCCCGATGTCATGAAAGCTAATGTAGCAATCCTATTTTTTATTATTTAAGTACAAAATATTTATCAAACTCTAATAAAATCAATTTTTTGGTTAAACGTTGTTTTCTAAAATTATTCAGCCGGAAATAAATTGTTGTGTACCATCAGTCTTTGATTTTATTTAAAAGCAAATTTGGAAGCATAATATTCCCAGGTCTTTTTATGCGCATGCGCTTGAATTTACAAAGTAAAGATATATTTAATTAGAACCCTCATTTTTAAACCCAATCCAACCACAACTTGATTTTACTGACGCATGCGCTTTGTGTAAATTAGTAAAGCACTATAAACATACATTGGTAAAGCACTATAAACAAAGTAATACGTAGTGTTATGGACAAAAAATAAATTCAATAATTATAACATTAACGATTTTTTTTAGAACAAACTTCATATGCTGTTTTCCAAGGATAGTCTTATTTTGAACAAACACTAAGTGCAGTATTTACTGTTCGTATTTGTTTTTTTTTTCTCCGTAACTGTATGTGTTTAAGTTATGTCCAATTAGGCCTAATGCAATTATATTCTTTTTACTGTCATTTTAAAAACAAAAACATTTAGATACGCGGTTAACTAAAATTTTAAGACGAATTAAGATAAAAAAATATGTTACAATAAAAAAATTCGGTCAAAGCTATATTTGCACAATGAGTGTTTCGTGCCATCAGCCCCCCACTTAACCTGAGCAAACCTAGGCGCCAACGCCGCATCACATCGCGTATGCGCGGAGCTGAGTGGCCAAATTATTAAACTTTAAAAAAAAGTGTAAGGACAAAAGCTGTTCCTTGCATGGTGAGAAATATTTTTTGTTAAAAAACTTTTTCCGTAAAACCAATGGTTTAACAGTTATAAGGAAAGAAACAATTAAATTGTTTGTAACAATTGATCGCGTTAGAATTTTCCAGTCCTGACAATTTTCGTTCAACAAACCTAGTTCTCAATTTTCATGATTTTTTTTCAATTTTTCTGAGCGATCCTTCTGGTGATGAGGGTGGGGGACGGCAATTTTTAAGCGTTTTCCCCCAAAAATATTTAAAAAATGCATAAAAAATACAATGCTTCAATTAGCTTTCATTTGACACCCCACACGGTGCTCTTAATTTTTTTTGCATTGCCCAATTTACCCCCCGAAACTAACCCCCCGAATCAAAATTTACCTCTTTATACCTTACGTCTATAATTGGGTCACCACACTCTATATCTGTGCTAAATTTCAAATTTTTACGTCGAATAGTTTCAGAGAAAATCGCCTGTGACAGACGGACGGACGGATGAACGGACACCGAAGTGATTTCATAAGTGTTCCGTTTCACGGAACACTAAAAATTTCGAAACATGGATTACTTTTAGTCAAACCAAATGTTAAAGAAAAATTTGTTTAACCTTCTTACTAATTTAAAATAACAAAGTTACTTGGTCTTATTATATATCTCATATGATGTCGCATTTAGTATACTCATAAAATGTACTATAAATGAAAACGTAATACTTATGCCAATGATTCGATATATATATATATATAGATATATATATATATATATATATATATATATATATATATATATATATATATATATATATATATATATATATATCCATTTTAAATTTTCATTAAAGTACATTAATGTTCAAAAAATAAAGCTGTATAAAACTTATTATAATTGCACCAACCACCCTCCAAAGATTTGACAACCTTGCTGGAGGTATGAGAGTTAACATTTTACAACTAAAGTCCGTTGCACGAGTCTAGAGCTACAACGCCTATATATATATATATATATATATATATATATATATATATATATATATATATATATATATATATTTTATAAGAACTTCCCTCCGGGTCAAAACCCAGACGGACCACCCTTTCTAGTAATATTTATAATACAAAATCTACATATATACGATAAGGGGAACCCAGAGAACCGGTTTGTCGAAAGAGGGGTAACGATTTTTTAGTTCGATTTTCTCATATATGTAGTATGAAAATACCGTTCCCTATGACCTCCGGGTGATATATGCCTCTAAAGTCCGTGGCACGAATCTAGAGCTGGCGGAAAAATAGGGACACGCCTATGCCTCCACAGCTGAAACGCCACGTTTTACGTCTTTTACCTCCCTGCCACCTCAGGCGTTGTAGCTCTAGACTCGTGCAAGACTTTAGTTGTAAAATCTTAACTCTCATACCTCCAGCAAGGTTGTCAAATCTTTGGAGGGTGGTTGGTGCAATTATAATAAGTTTTATACAGCTTTATTTTTTGAACATTAATGTACTTTAATAAAAATTTAAAATGTATATATATATCGAATCGTTGGCATAAGTATTACGTTTTCATTTATAGTACATTTTATGAGTATACTAAATGCGACATCATATGAGATATATAATAAGACCAAGTAACTTTGTTATTTTAAATTAGTAAGAAGGTTAAACAAATTTTTCTTTAACATTTGGTTTGACTAAAAGTAATCCATGTTTCGATATTTTTAGTGTTCCGTGAAACGGAACACTTATGAAATCACTTCGGTGTCCGTTCATCCGTCCGTCCGTCTGTCACAGGCGATTTTCTCTGAAACTATTCGACGTAAAAATTTGAAATTTAGCACAGATAGAGAGTGCGGTGGCCCTATTATAGACGTAAGGTATAAAGAGGTAAATTTTGATTCTGGGGGTTAGTTTCGGGGGGTAAATTGGGCAATGCCAAAAAAAAATTAAGAGCATCGTGTGGGGTGTCAAATGAAAGCTTATTGAAGCATTGTATTTTTTATGCATTTTTTAAACATTTTTGGGGGAAAACGCTTAAAAATTGCCGTCCCCCACCCTCATCACCAGAAGGATCGCTCAGAAAAATCTGAAAAAAAATCATGAAAATTGAGAACTAGGTTTGTTGAACGAAAATTGTCAGGACTGGAAAATTCTAACGCGATCAATTGTTATAAACAATTTAATTGTTTCTAAGACTTTGACAAAAAATATTTCTCACGATGTAAGGAACAGCTTTTGTCCTTACACTTTTTTTAAAGTTTAATAATTTGGCCACTCAGCTCCGCGCATACGCGATGTGATATGGCGTTGGTGCCAGCGGCAGCGTGTAGCGCAGCAGATGGGCGGAGATCGGGCGGCCGAGGTTTGCTCAGGTTAAGTGGGGGGCTGATGGCACGAAACACTCATTGTGCAAATATAGCTTTGACCGAATTTTTTTATTGTAACATATTTTTTATCTTAATTCGTCTTAAAATTTTAGTTAACCGCCTATCTAAATGTTTTTGTTTTTAAAATGATAGTAAAAAGAATATAATTGTTTTAGGCCTAATTGGACATAACTTAAACACATACAGTTACGGAGAAAAAAAAAAACAAATACGAACAGTAAATACTGCACTTAGTGTTTGTTCAAAATAAGACTATCCTTAGAAAACAGCATATGAAGATTCTTCTAAAAAAAATCGTTAATGTTATAATTATTGAATTTATTTTTTGTCCATAACAGTATGTATTACTTTGTTTATAGTGCTTTACCAATGCAAGTTTATAGTGCTTTACTAATTTACACAAAGCGCATGCGTCAGTAAAATCAAGTTGTGGTTGGACTTAAAAATGAGGGTTCTAATTAAATATATCTTTACTTTGTAAATTCAAGCGCATGTGCATAAAAAGGTCTGGGACTATTATGCTTCCAAATTTGCTTTTAAATAAAATCAAAGACTGATGGTACACAACAATTTATTTCCGGCTCAATAATTTTAGAAAACAACGTTTAACCAAAAAATTGATTTTATTAGAGTTTGATAAATATTTTGTACTTAATACATGAGCGCCCGCAGACTTTTTTCTCAGGGGGGGCAAAATGAAAAAAGTAATATATTTTTGAAGATTTTACTACTAATTAAAAAGTATGACAATTTCATAATCTCAGGGGGGGGGGCACGGCCCCCTCTGGCACCCCCCTGCGGGCGCCCATGTACTTAAATAATAAAAAATAGGATTGCTACATTAGCTTTCATGACATCGGGGATCTTTTAAAGCTTTTGAATAAACTTAAAAAAAAAACACATACACTTGGCATTAATACTGTCTTGGTTAATATTGACTACCTAGACTTCACTTGTAAAATGATTTTAGCTATTATTTTAAAATTAAAGGCCTTGTTGCAAAACATTGCTGCAAAAATAATTCTAATACGAAGAATAGGGGGGATAAAAACGCAAGGCACCATTTAAGATAACAATGTTTGAATCTTCACGGTCAGACCGGGTACAAAAAATACCTACCTGATTCAAAAAATGGTATAATCACGCAATTTACAACTGCCCCAAATTTTAAAATTCTATCTTTTATATTAACAAAGACGGGATGTTACATATCTTTTGTCTCACGTGGTATAAATAGGTCCTTAAAGTTTTCCAGAAAATTATAGAAATTATAAAATGTCCAGTTTTGTTTAAAAGCGTTTTAAATATTTACCTTATTGTAGCAGTGTAGTCAAATGTATTATTAATAAATAATAGCCTTTTTACCCATGAATTGGATTGTGAAAAACCGGCAGTTTATGTGACTATGTTTTGTGAATCGTGCTTTTGCTAAAGATTAAAACCATAAATAAAAAAGCTAACTGAAATTTTGTTTAAAATAAGTAGTATCAATAGTAGTTCCCCTAATAATTTCTATGATAAGTTATGTGCACTCCATTTTATTAGGATTTATGGGGTAGGTAGTAGGGCAACTTACAAAAAGATTAATAAAACTTTTTTGATTTTATTTATTTTATTCCACAATAGTTCCTAGTATTTGTTACATTTCTGCAAATGTAATAAATACTAGGAATAAATCAAACAAGACCCAGAGACAACTAGTCGTCTTGATTTTTCTTTATTAAATGCTGAATTTTTGATCTTATTGCGGGTGTATTTCTTTTTATATTTGTAAGATCCACAAAACTTCTTATCTGAGTAGAAGTTGGATAAGTACCTTTTTTTATAAAGTCTTTAAAATGTTTTTTTATCAGTGTTAGTTCTTCAGTCTTCCAACCTAAAAATAAATCGTTTTGATTACAAAGAGGTACAGACACAACCAAAAAATGTGCATCCAATTCACAGTGGGAATTTTATGGATCTACTTTTTAACACTGTTATTTTGTCCTTAGGTATTTTATACCTATAACTGATATACTCTTCATCCTATGTATAAAGGGTATGTCCTTGATATTTATAAATTATATACTTCTATACCTTCAAGTCACAAAAACTTATGCCAGTACTTAAAATCCGATTCTACAGTCACATAAAGTAAAACTTTTAAAAAATGTATTTTATTTTACAAGCGTCGGTGTGACCCACCTAGTAAAAATTCCGTAAAACTAATTTTTTTTATAATGCGTACCCTGTCTCTTCGTCGCTTTATATTTATTTGCAGGTATCTCTTTATTTTCTACCACTAGACACTCAACAGGGTTTGAGTTACTTTCATTTAAATATAAAAAAAACATAAATAATTTATTAGAATTCTATAAAACATAAATAAATATAATGGTGCATTTATACACACACACACACACACACACACACACACACACACACACACACACACACACACACACACATATATATATATATATATATATATATATATATATATATATATATATATATATATATATATATATATATATATATATATATATATATATATATATATGTATATATAATATATATATAATATATATATATATATATATGTCTATATATATATATATATATATATATATATATATATATATATATATATATATATATACATATATATATATACATATATATATATATATATATATATATATATATATATATATATATATATATAAGCATTAAAATAACTCTTAAAGGTACTTTAGAGAAAAACACAGGAACAACAGGGTGTTCTGAGGGAAGCAGGTGTAGTAGAGCGCGTTGCAAATTAGCCCTCAGCTCAGTTAGGCTGGGTAGGTTCTATTGGACGCCACCAGTTTTCACACCGACGCAAACTGGAAGTCGCCTAGTTGGTCTAGGGACCTGCTTCTCACACAACAATCCCGCTATTCATAATGAAAATTAAAACACAGGGCGCAGTGAGCTGGATAAAAGAAAAACGGAATACATTTACCACTGTACATATATTTACAGATAAAAAAAAGGTGTTACAGGTGTTTACACAAATGAATTGGAAATTTTGTCCCCGCAAAATAGTGTTTATACACAAAATCAAAAAAAAATTGGGCGATTTTGCCCCGCAAATTAAATAAAATCACTTAAATCTTCGTGAGGAAGACTATCCTCATGTACAAAAAATCCTGGGGTGACCCCTTAGCACCCACTGACGGTAGAAGTAGGGATGGTTCGTATCCTCTACCAAAACAATTAAGAGGGACGCTTTGTAGCCCCTATGCAAGAAGTAGGGAGGTTCGTGGCCCCTACCAAAGACCCTCTTCAAGGATAAAGAGGGATGGAAATTCCAAATTCTCTACATACAAAATACCAAAAACGGGGGCAGCTGCCAGCGGCTTCCAAAACGTCAGGCCGGTGTTGATGGCCGATTATCGAACGAAGTCGCCCAAAAATATCCTGCGTCTTGCAGAAACAAATTAAGAATTTACACACAGTCCCTGATTTTAACCCAAAAACTACTTGGGCTTCAAAAACTGAAGCTTTAAAACAAGGACCATAGACAACTGTCGAAAGGCAGAGTGGAAGTGACCCGCCTATGCCTCGTGTCGGAAGAATCATATGACACTTCCTCCCACCACAGACACATATCCAAGATGGTTCCGAAGAATTTCCGCCCGGCACTGACTACTCCAACTGTCGCCACGCCACCAAACAAAGACACTACTATTGTACAGAGACAACGGGCGTGAAACAATAAAGTCACGGAAATACAGAAAGTTATACCTACGCCGGTGGCCTGAACAAAATAGCAACGAAAGCCTGCCAAACCCACGCGAAAATGCTTAACGATACAGTACAAATTTTACCCCTCCGGTTTGGCAGCACTGCAAGACTCTGACAGTATCAGCCTGTCAGTTCAACCAAAAATTCTAACCACATATAACTCAATTTATTAAATTTTTACAAAATTCAAAACAAGATCTTGGAAAAGAAAAAGAAAAGGAAATGTTGGAGTTAAATTAATAGAGAACCCTAGATTCAGGAATCCAGGACAGTACAGGCAATGTGATCAATAACCCACAAATCAAGGGTATCCCAATGTTGTCAGAGAATGTAACCCAACCAGCTGATTTCTAAAAGGTAGGTTGGTCTTCAAAATTTACTATTTAAACATGTTAGCTTATTAGGCTAAGGGCAACTTGTCTATACACATAGGATGAACCTGAATTCAGGGCCTAAACAACAGAGAAAAATGTTAAATCTACAAGCTTCAAACGAAGGACAGCTGACCTGAGGACAGCTAGCAGCAATTAGCCAGAACAGAAACCGTAGAAACTAGCCTGGGGAACAGGGCAGGTCAACCGTGTACGTGTGGAGACACCACTATTTCATTAAGGTAAACCATAAAATACAACTAAACAGGCCTTCGTGAATAAATCAAGCATTAAAACAAAAACTAATTCGGTGACAAAAATGACCTGTCACAACTCCCCCTCTCCTACGAAAGGAGGGAAATTTTCCAACGAAAATTAACCGACGATAAGGATCAGAGGCTCTCTGTAGATACAAGAAAATTGACAAAAGAAAAGAAATCACCTGCTCTATGCTGGCGCCAATAAAAAAACATAAGTGAAGATACGTGGGAACCCAAGGTAGTACCATATAACTAATACTAACTAACAAGACTGATAACTCAATCTTAAAATAACTAAATACTCGAAGAAATCTTTGGTTCCTTTGCCACTAGTCACCCAGCGACCTTCTCCAGGAAGATTCAGTGTAACGTAAACCCTAAGTTGGTAAGGGAGCTAGCATTGCGTTACACCCAAAAATATTGTGGGGAACCTCGTTTACTAGCCTCACACCGTAGAATCGTCCCGAATTAAATCACCAAGTGACATGCGTCAAACCAACCAAAGGGTGGACAACTAAAAAGGAAAAGATAAATATAATACAACATAAGTAAAATGAGAAGAAAAGAGGGATAGCCCAGATGATCCACCATACAAAAGGGAGTGGATTGTAGCACCCACCAAGCTAAAAGATGCACCAAATGGGAAGCACATCGGTCCCTGTATAAAACAAAAAAAATTAATCAGGGTGTTCTGAGCGGTGGCACTGCCACCGGCCTGTCGCGACCTGATAGGCCGACTTGAGCTCAGGCCGAACAAAGTAGCTTGGTCCTCCCCTGGCCCGCCGAACAAGTTCGATGGGCAAACTGTTACCCCAGGGGTCAGACTTCCGCCCCCCCTGAACAGCCCTTCCAGTCGGTCTGCTCTCCGATGGATCCATGATCTAACAAAGAGCGTCGAGCGACATCCGGTAGCACCCAACACCGTGCAGCCTGTAAAACGAGATAGGGACAAATGTCAAAATCGATACAAAGTCAAGATAAAGTAAAGTCGCAATCGGGATAGTTTTATTTTGTCTAAAAGGTGAATAGACAAAATATATCAGAAAAGATCTAGGCGCAAAACCAGTAAAACTGAAATGGCCGGAGACTAACATATAGTCCTACCAAAACCTAGACCTAAGACAAATCCAAACAAATAAAATACCAAAGGTATTAAAGTAAATTAAAGCCAATCAAAGGCCAATCACGATAAGGTAAATAAATCAAGGAATGAAAAAAAGGTAACGGAATGAACGCAAAGGTAATCGAAATCACGCAAAGGTAAGCAAATAAACGCAAAGGAAAGTAAATTAACGCAAAGGTAAGCAAATTATCGCAAAGGTAAGAAAATTATCGCAAAGGTAAGAAAATTATCGCAAAGGTAAGCAAAGTATCGCAAAGGAAAACAAATTATCGCAAAGGTAAGTAAATTATCGCAAATACAAGTAAATTAACGCAAATAGATAAAAAAGGTAATCAACCAAAAGTAAATGAAACAAGTAAATCAAACTAAAGGTTCGCAAATCGAGATAAAGAAAATTGGGTTACTTGCCAACAACTAGCAGTGAATCCCACCATAAGTGGTATTCTCAACTTCACAAAATCAGCAAAAGGAGAGAACGAAAATTGTGTTTCTACTCTAAATCCCAAAGGAAAGACAAAGTCGTACTCGAGCAAAAACACATACTAGTTCAAATAACCGAAATTTCCAGACACAAGTAGGGAATAATAATAAAATCACGTCAAGGTAGAGAAAATTAAGCCAAATCAAAGTAACAGGTCACATCAAGGTAAATACGTCAAATCAAGGTAATAAAAAAAAGGTCCAATCAAGATAAAAAAAATAAAGACTTTTGGCCCTAGTCTATAGTAAAAAAAAAACCTTAATAGTGAATGCAGATAACAAAAAAACGATAAAGAAAATTAGGCCCAAAATTAATTAATCACCGCCTTCTAACCAAGTAATCAAACTTAAATTACCATGTGACACACCGACCCCCATCTCGTCTCGCGCCGAGATGGGTATCTGCGTGAGACTGATAAACGCAAAAAGGTAAGCTACAGTAAATGACCATAAACGTTACTATTCGTTACTATACTATAAACCAAGTGATGATAAGGTAAAGATAATCAGGTAATGACAGATAAAAGATAACGAGGCGTAAGGCGATGTTGGCAAGTGAAAGTAGTAAGGCAGCTGAGGGCTTACCTACTACAAACAATAGAAGCAAGGCAGCTGAAGGCTTACCTTGCCCCGGCTTTCAGGGGACTCCCACCCCAACTAGTTAACCCAGTGCAGCGCTATTCTAAGTGACAGTGTCCAAATCCATCAAGTCTCGCGCCCAGATGGATCCCAACACCATCACGCCCACACTGCAGAGCATGAAAGTTGCTCACGGCTGAGCAAGGAAAGTAAAAAAACAAGAATTTAAACTGGGCCAAAAGTCAAAATTAACGCAACGATAAAAGAAAACTCACTAAAGCCATTATTACCGAAAGAAGAAGGGAACAAAATTAAATGTAATTAACCAAGTTGAAGCTATGGGCTCGAAAGTTAATAAATTCAGAAATCAATAGATTGATAAGTAAATTGAAGCAAAATGACACGTAAAACGTAATATTAAATTAATGACAGTAAAATTAACGGAATGTAATAAAGTAAATAATGACTTTGAGTTGCCTAACAATTTATTCACTCCTACGGACCATCACACGCAGTTTCGGCATATACCGGCTTAAGGTCTTGTACATGCCAAATGCCCTTACTAATACCGTGTTCATCCTCCAGTTCGTAAGTACACGTGCCGGTCTTTTCTACGATCTTAAACGGACCTACAAATTCCGGAGCCAACTTTGCGCTATAATACTTCGCTGCATCGGATATACTTTTATTCTTACGCCAGACTTCTTGACCACGAACAAAGCTTACTGGGCGTCGGCGCAAATTATAGTTATGTCGATTTTTAATACGAGAAGCTTCGATTTTAGTGTGGACTTTTCTAAATAATTGTTTGAAAGCTTCTATTCGTTCTCGAATGTAATTTTGACGCTCAGTTTCCACTTGAGGAACACCCTCAGCATAGTCCGAACCGAATAGCTTGTGTTCCCTGCCAAAATTAACGCAGTAAGGGGTGAAGCCCGTAGTTTCGTGTCGCGAAGTGCGAATGGCGCAACCGATAGCAGTTAAATTATCTTCCCAAGTTCGATGGTTATTTTGTTGAACGTAAGAGCGCAACATCGTTTTAATGACTCTATTAACGCGTTCAGTATGATCTGCTCTAGGATAGTAATTAGCAGTGTAAAATATTCTAACTTTATATTTATCGCAAAGGGCTTGAAATTCTCTGGATTTCATTTGAGTTCCGTTGTCGCACGTTAAGAATTGGGGAGCTCCGTAAACTAAGAAGATGCCGTCTTCGACACACTTTACCAACGATTTTGCAGTTGCCGATCGACACGGGAATAAGACGACGTACTTGCTAAAATAGTCTGTTACCACCAGAATATGCGTGTTACCTTGTTTAGAACGAGGTAAAGGACCTATGTAGTCTAGGCTGATGGCTTGCCAAGGCTCTTTTATGTCTGGGCGGTTACCCATTAGACCAGCTGGACGTTTCTGCTCTACTTTATTCTGAGCACAAGTTCTACAAGCACGGACATAACTAGCAACGTCAGATCTCATTTTCGGCCAATAATATCTCTCGGCGACTTTCCAAAATGTTTTGAAAACACCCACGTGCCCTGCTGCTGGATTATCATGGCATCGAAGAAATATCTCTTTTCGTTTATCCTTTGGTACTACTATTTTCCAGTAAGTGGAATGATCTGGAAAACTCGGATTGTTTGTCTTGACATATTTAAAGAGATTGCCATTCTCGACTCGCCAACAGGGATATTTATCAGGACGTTCTTCTAACTTCTGTATCATGCCTTTGTACCATTTGTCTGACGTGTCAGAAAATGATTGCGACGGTGGTTCGTCAACAGCTGCGATAGAATCAGAAGTCACTGGCACTGACCTGGAAAGAAAATCTGGCACGACATGATCCCGGTCTTTACGATGGATCAGTTCAAGGTCGTAAGGTTGCAAACGAAGAGCCCATCGAGCGAGACGTCCTTGTGGATCTTTTAGATTATGAAGCCATAACAAAGAATGGTGATCGGTTATGACTTTAAAGTGTACACCCTCCAGATAGTGACGAAGCTTTTCTACACTCCAAATTACGGCAAGGCACTCTTTTTCGGTGACGGTTAATTTCATCTCTTGTTTGGTGAGAGAACGTGAAAGATAGGAAATAACTTTTTCCCCGTCATCAAATTGCTGAGTCAGAACTGCTCCTAGGCCATAAAATGATGCATCAGTCTGTAAGGTAAATGTGCGATTAAAATCTGGACATGTAAGCACGGGAGCTGTGATAAGAGCTTCTTTAATCAAGTTGAATGACTGATGGCACTCGGAAGTCCATTCCCATTTGATATTCTTCCTGGTAAGCCGAGTAATTGGGGCTATGATAGCTGAAAAGTTCGGCACAAAACGCCGGTACCAAGAAGCGGTGCCAATAAAACGTCGAATTTCGGTGATATTTCGTGGAGGTGCTATATTCACAATGGCCTGCACTTTCTCAGGATCAGGTCTTAAACCTTGGGCGTCTACGATGTAGCCAAGGTATCGTAATTCAAAAGTGACATTTCTCCTCGGAAACTATGTAGTCAGGTTGATAAGAGAGGGTTTACCTGGAAATAATTCAAGGAGATTTGATTAGCAGCGGAATCGATACGGTTTGGGGTCGTGAATAACCCATTAACTTTGCGACCTTGAAATCGATTTGGAAATGTCAAAATTTTTGACATATATGTCAAAAAAAACAGTTTTTTCAAAATATCTCGAACTATGTACATTTGACGAAAAAAATTGTTCTATACAAAATTAAAGAAAATCAAATTTGCAACAATTTTGGTTTTAATTTTTTTGTAGGACCAATAACTAAGGCTTGGTGGCGCAGTAAACATTAACATTGTGCTTTATTTGTGTAAAATATTCATGGGTTTCTCAATATTGCCTTCGTAAAATCGTAAATGAATTTATTTAAAGTTATTTAACTTCTTTCCTACTTGGACAAATATTAATAACTAACCGCCGCGCCGCCAGGAATCGAACCTTAGAGCTTGCACTGCGGGGAGAAATTGTTACCACTATAATATGCGCGCTAGCAATTCTATACGATCGCTAGAATAAACAATTTCGATTTTAGGTTACCACACCAACTTCCAATAGAGTACGTTTTGTTTTTTGTTACCTGGTTCTATAATTCAGGGGATCAGCGTACCTATTACCGACTATTATGACTGTTAACGCTATGCATGCGCCTGCGCGGCCTTAAAGCGTATTCGTTACCACAGCGCCCGGCCCGCCCGGCGCGTACCCTACACGATACACGATCAGTATGGTATTAGCATCGCGTTGTGCCACACCTTAATCGTTCAGTATGAATGTGCAAGTGTGTTTTATTTGCGAGAGACAGTTAATTGAAGCAGCAGTGGCAGAGGTGAAGCAAAAAGGTTTAAATACTTTAATAGACAGTAGTGTTAAGCGGAACGATGATAAAGTAAAATATTTACGGGGACTTAAATCTATAGTTGTACATGAAGCGTGCAGAAAACAATATACAAATCAAAAGCTTATAAGTGCAGCGAGGCGCAGGGAAAGTGATTCTACTAGAGACCTGCCCAGGCTAAGGTCGACTGTGCCAACTTTTCCATTTAAAGATCATTGTTTTTTATGCACTGAAGCCATCTCTAAAGATGATATCAAAAAGCAGGAGAAGTTGCCTTTGAAATATCAGGCCCGTTCGAAGATATATTCCGTACGAACATTTTCCCTTAAAGAAAGCACTTTAAAGTTAGCCGAACAACGTAATGATGATTGGGGACGCGCAGTTACAGATCGAATCGATGTTGACGATTTAGTTGCGGTTGAGGCAGTATATCATAATGCGTGCATGAAACGTTTCTACGTTCTGCCACCTGCCTACGAAAAAAGGGGTCGCCCGCAGGCAACCAATGTTACAGAAGCCATGGATGTCATTTTTTCTTATCTTCAAGAAAATTCGGATGAATGCCAGTTTAATCTGGACGAGTTAATCGAAGAAGTGGGAGAAGGGTACCGCCCGAGCCTTAAAACCGTCAAAACTAGATTGCTAGAAAAATACGGTAATGATATTGTCATAGCTGAAACCGCCAACAAAGCTCCGGTGGTTTGTTTTCGAAATACGGGTTTTAAGTTCATCAGTGACACATGGTACAAAAACAGAAAATCTGACATGATGGAGGAGCGCCAGCGCATTGTTCAAGCGGCAGCAACAATTATATTGGAAGATATCAGATCTACGGTTTACGAAGTTGAAGATTATCCCCCAGCAGATGACTTCCTTCAGAATGTCGAAACTAATGTGCCCAGGACACTAAAATTATTTTTGGAGGGTATTATTTTAAAGGGCAAACGGGGCCCTTTAAATAAATGGAAAACTAAATGTACCGCCATAGCGCACGCTATTATAACTGCGTCAAGACCAAGATCGTTTATATCGCCTCTTCTTCTTGGAATTGGCACCTTTCTCTACAAAAAGTATGGTTCAAAGCAGTTATTGAATGTTCTGTCATCGCTTGGATTTTCCTCTTCTTATGATGAAGCTGCTCTTTTAGAGGTATCTACTGTTACACAAGGAAAAATTGAAATTACCGAATCATTTTCTCAGTTCATTTTTGACAATGCTGATTTCAACATTAACACACTAGATGGTTTAAACACTTTTCATGCTATGGGGGGTATCCAGTGTGTGACTCCTAGTACTGCTATTGCTGCGCATCAGTCAATAAAACGAATGACAAAAAAGCCTTCCTCATCAGTTTTACAAAGAATTGGATCTCAACCATTGCAATTTTTCGCAAAACGCAGAGACTCAGGATTACAAACAGTAACAGTTGCAAATTTGGAAACATCTCATCCAGTTTCTAATGAAATACAACCGTCACGATCAGATTTATTTTGGCTTTATGGAAAATGGGCGAAAATTTCTTGTATACCTGGATGGAATGGTTTCATGGAGGAAGTAACTAATGATATGAGTTATGTGAAGTCAAAAATCTTATGCCTGCCTTTTATCAATGCCCCGCCCAGTGACTACGACACCGTATACACCGTTTTACTTTCTGCCGTAGAAAAATGCAATGAGCTCAAACAAGCTACCTGTGTAGTTACTTTTGACCAGCCACTCTACATTAAAGCCCGAGAAATCACATCTTCAAACGTTGAAGGCTCTGACCTTAACCGCGTTATTGTAAGGCTAGGTGGGTTCCATTTGCTAATGTCGTTTATGGGGTCTATAGGATATATTATGGACGGAAGTGGCTTAACAGACCTCTGGAATACAATTTATGCGCGAAATTCAATCGAAAAGATGACAAAAGGACATGCATACGCGCGGGCCCTCAGGGCGCATATCTTAACTCACCTTGCTTTAGCAACCATTATTTTTGAGTCAATTCAATTATCAGAAGGTGAACGCACAACAATGAAAGATATTCTGAGCAACGTCGATAGATCGAGCGTTCGTCAAGCAGACGATGATGAATGCTTTCGAAAGATTACTGACAAATTTGAAGCCAAACTTACTGAACTTGATGAAGGAGGGCCTACGGCAAAATTATGGGTTCAATATTTTCGCATGGTCACCTTGGTCAAACAGTTTATCGAGGCAGAGAGGATGGGCAATTGGCAACTTCATCTTCAAACAGTACAAAAAATGCTGCCGTATTTCCACGCCAGTGGGCACTTTTTCTATGTGAAATCCTGTTACCTCTATCTGCAAGATATGCTCGGCCTTAAAGACAAAATGACAGATTTAGAGTTTGAGCAATTTACAACCGCTGGATACTTTACTATAAGACGATCAGACAAATTTTGGTCTGGAATTTGGTCAGACATGACCATTGAGCAGACTCTTATGCGAACAATGAAGAGTACCGGCGGCCTTACACGCGGACGAGGGATCACTGATAGTGTTCTGGCTGTATGGACTATGGGAACGGTATTTTTACATAATATTTGTGAAGCTGTTGAAAATTTTTCCAACGTTTCCTTTGCTGCTACTGAGCAACATATAGACATGAGACCTTCACGAATTACTCGCGATGACAGCGATTTGCAAACATTGGAGAACTGGTTTTCGCAGCATCCTCCTTTTCTTAAAAACGAGGTCATTATGTCTATAAGCACTGGCATTATCGGAGACGAACGAATCAACTGTTACTTATCTCGGCAAATTGGAATGATAGGAATTTCAAAAATGATAGGTTCCAATTTCCAGGACCTAAAATTCAAACGTAAAGAGAGAGTGTTACCTCTTGCTGCCGTCAATGCGAGTATTCGAGTAGAAGATGTGATTACTCCAATCGATCCACTTTTGCTGTTTCAAAGAATGAGCATTACAATACAATCTGACGAGGAGCTGAAAGAACATCTCCAGTACGAACTCGCTCCATTCCCTGTATCATTGTTTTCTGATACAGGCCTGCGTAAAGGGACAAAATCAACCCTTTATAAAGCTTTCACGCCAGTAGCAGATACTATTACATTCGGAGAAACAACGATATATGTTATTGACGGAGGTTATTTATTACATAAGGTGGTTTGGCTTCGTGGAGAATCGTTTGGATGCATTTGTACCAATTACGTAAATTTTGTAAAGAGACACTACGGATTAACTAGTGTAGTTGTATTCGATGGGTATCCGGAAGACACGCTTCGAAATACAAAAAGTGCCGAGAGACTGAGACGTACACGAAAGCACCTTGCAGCTGATGTTGTATTTGATGAACACATGGTTCCAACGGTTTCTCAAGAAAACTTTTTGTCCAATGAGTCTAATAAAAGGCGCATTATTTGTATGTTGAAAAGAAAATTTGAGGACGCTAAATTCGTTGTCAGACAGGCTGCTGAAGATGCGGATACACTTATTGTCAACACCGCCCTTGAAAATTCGTCCAAATTTGAATCCGTATTAATCGTTGGAGAGGATGTGGATCTACTAGTTTTGCTCACAGCATTGGGCAACGATCATCAAAATGTGTATTTTTTAAAGCCCGGGAAAGGAAGAACTGCGCAAAAGATATTCTCCATGCAAAGTTTTCAATTTGACGATGACGTTAAACGACACATACTGTTTCTTCATGCGTTCAGCGGCTGTGACACTACATCCGCAATCTTTAATCAAGGCAAGATTAAATTTCTAAATATACTTTGCAAAAACAAACATCTAGAGGAAATAATTAACGTCTTTAATGAAGAAACTACAGACTTTGATGCTGTCGCTAAAGCGGGGGAGCGCTTTCTTTTGTCCTTGTATGGTGCTAAACCTACCGATACATCATTAAATGCGCACCGGTACCGATGTTTTTTGCGTTCAATTGTCAAGAGCAAGAATAATCTGGCCTCGTTACCACCAACTGAAGCAGCAGCTCGGCAGCATTCGTTGCGTACTTACTATCAAGTTCAATGTTGGCGCGGTAATGAAAAATTGTGCACAGAATGGGGGTGGAAAAACAGTAAAAATGGGCTTGCTCCTGTTACCACAACAATGGATCCTGCTCCAGATAAATTAATGAAGTGTATTTCATGCAATTGTAGGAGGGGCTGCGGACAGGCGTGTGGGTGCAGGAAAACAGGCTTGAGCTGTTCCACAATTTGCGGTTGTGTAAACGGTGATTCCTGTAGCAATTTACAAAACCCGTCGTATGAGAGCGATGAGGAAAATATAGAAGAACCTGACGACGACTGTGACTACGTGACTGATACGATCAATGAGGAAGAGGAAGATTCTACATCCATAATGAAGAAAAATGTAAAAAAGCCAGACTACGCAAGGCAACTAAAAACGATAACGGTAAACCTTCCGATATTGAAGACCTCGACAAACCTGGACCATCCAGAACTACAAGTAAATTCGATATTTAAAGCAAAATTCTGTAAATGATGAATAATTTACATAAATAAAGCACAATGTTAATGTTAACTGCGCCACCAAGCCTTAGTTATTGGTCCTACAAAAAAATTAATAAAACCAAAATTGTTGCAAATTTGATTTTCTTTAATTTTGTATAGTACAATTTTTTTCGTCAAATGTACATACTTCGAGATATTTTGAAAAAACTTCTTTTTTTGACATATATGTCAAAAATTTTGACATTTCCAAATCGATTTCAAGGTCGCAAAGTTAATGGGTTATTCACGACCCCAAACCGTATCGATTCCGCTGCTAATCAAATCTCCTTGAATTATTTCTAGCTAAAACTACCTGACCTCTGGACTAATGAGTCCTGCATCTTTCAAACGGTCAAAAACTAGGCCCAGAATTCTGAGGTGTTCAGGAAAGGTTCTGGAGATGATAATTATATCATCAAGATACACCATCACGTGATTTTCCAAATCAACGCCTAATACACGGTCCACTATACGTTGCCAGGTGGCTGGCGCATTGGTCAAGCCGAAGGGCATGCGCAGAAAATGATAAAGATTCCTACCTGAAACAGTGAAAGCAGTTAATTCACGTGAGGACTCACTAAGAGGTACCTGCCAGAACGCTGATTTTATGTCGATGGAGCTAATGTAGCGGGCGTCTCTGAGGCGATCCAAAATGGCGGAGATATAAGGTATAGGATATGCGTCTTTCTTAGTTTTTGTATTAAGCTTTCTAAAATCTATGCAAAACCTATAGCTGTCATCTTTCTTGCGTACCAAACACACTGGACTGGACCAAGGACTTTTAGAAGGTTCAATCACGCCAAGTTTCAACATCTCGTCGATTTCCTCGTCCATAATCCTTTGCTTGTATGGAGAAACTGGGTAGTAACGCTGTTTAATTGGCCTAGTGCCGGGTTCAAGCTCAATGACGTGTTCGGCTACCTTGCAGCAGCCCAGACCAGTACCCATTTCCGATATTTTCTCCTTAACTAGTGCATTTAAACACGCTCGGTCGGTTTCAGATAAAGAGTTGCCATCTATAACGCTACAAATTTCCGTAGGTTGATCATCAGTGGAAAAATGCCAGACATCCTGCTTCAAGTCGGGGATCACTTCCATGGTTCTCCAAAAGTCGATTCCTAAAATCAGTTGGTGGGACAGTTCTGGAAGAACTAAAATATCGATCACCAGAGTTCTATTCAATAAAGTCATAGGAACCTGAAAATAGCCCAAACTAGAGCAAGTTTGGCCGTTCGCGACAGTACAATCAGTCTGTTGCCTAATAAGTTTTAATCCCAGGCTTTCCAAAATTCGGAAGCCGGGCTGACCTACAATGGTGCGTGACGCTCCAGAATCTAACAAACCTAAAATCTTATAACCTAAAATGGAAATTTCTAAATACGGGCGCTGGTCGCCATGCGCATGCGCTATGATAAAATCTAAAAGGTTTTTATTGGGAAAAGAACTGTTAGCGTGTGAATGATTTTTGTTGGAAAGGGAGCTATTGGTTGGTGACAGGCTTTCATCAGAAATCAAGTCGTTGGTTGGCAAAAGGTCTTTATAATGAACAGAATTGTAAGGGGGTGAATGATTTTTGTTGAAGAGAGAGTTATTGGTTGGCAAGAAGTTTTCATCGGGAAGAAAGCTGTTGGTCGATGAAAGATTTTCATTGGAAAGAAAGTGGTTGGTTGGCGAAAGGTTTTCATTAGACAGAGAATGGTTAGAGGATGAACTATTTCTGTGGAGAAGAGAATTGTTGGTGGGCAAAAGGTTATTGTGGGGAGGAAGGTTGTTGGTCGGTGAAGTAAAAGGGAGGGGAGCAGTCCTACGACCTATCGACTCTCCCGAGAATCGTTTCCCGGAGAACATTTAGGGCAGTTTTTACTGGTCACATTTGGCGCACCACAGCGGTAACAATGAATTCTGCGCTGTTCAGTGCACTGACTATTTCGATGACCTGGTTTATTGCAGTTCCAGCACAAGAATGGTCCAGAGTTTCTGGGTGTTGGTGGACGTGGCTCTCTTGTTGACGGTCTATCGTCTCTAGAGGTTGATGGTACTGGACGAGATTCTCTCACTACGTCTATCGGTAACTGTCCATCGTTCCTCGAACCTGATGCTTCAGACGCTATAAAAGCAAAGTCCGGTTCCACAAAGTTATGCCTTTTTCGAGAAGGCGGGACATAGGTTTCGGCACGATATTTCTTTGCCTCCAGTTTGAGACATTTTTCTTCTAGTTCTTCCAACTTGCTAACTACCGGAAGTTGGGTAGTGTAAAAAGGAGATAAATTCCGTGTAATGATATCCAGTTGAACGTCGTCTGAGAGGGAGCCATGTCGTCTAAATAGCGCGCTCATGCTCGAGAGGTAATCGACTATACTTTCACTCGAATCTTGAGTCCTGTCCAGAATTTCCTTAAATAGTCGATGACGATAGTCTGGCGGCTCGAAATGTTTGCACAGAAGGTCAGACAAACTAGACCAGTCCGAAAATCGATGGCGATTTGCGCGAAACCTATTTAGCGCTCTACCAGTGAATAGGTCGATGGCAGATTCAAATAACTCGCGTTCTGAAATACCACGAGCTTCGCGTAGTTCCGATACTCGCTCCAAGAAGTTATGCACAGTCATCTGTTTAGCTTCGCCGGTAAATCTAATTCCCCATTTTTCGACACGCTGCGCCTTGCTACACGAAGGATGGCTAACGGAGGTGGCAGCGGCTGTTACATTGTGACTAACCACGGTTGGAGTGACTTTGGGCGACGAGCGCGTGTGACGCGGTCGACTGTTGGACGCATTGCTAACCCCAGACGAATCCGAATCGTTGAGATGAGTTTGATCAAGTAAGGCGCTTAAATTCGGATCTTGTTTTAGGAGATCATCCAAACTGTTCAATTTGCTCAAAGTTTGAAGTAGCAAATTAGACCGAGTTTGCAATTCCTCGGCACTGAGGTTCTCAACCGGAATCCGATCAACACGAGTGAATAAATGGACAAGCTGCGACTGCAAACGCACGAACTTCGCTCTGGCTGAGTCACCAGAAATATTCTTGATCGCGTTTTCGATATCGTGTAAAGTCTTGGTTATGTAGTCACATTCGTCGTCAAAAACAAAGTTATAGGCCGGACGAGTAAAAATTTTGCCTTTTCTTTCCATTTTTAAAATAGGACGTAACGATGCTACAAGTTCTTTTGCGGTATTAGCATTACTAGCCGGAATGCCACGAATCGTGAGCTCATAAATAAGCATTTCTTTCCGAAGACAATGAACTTGCATATTATAATCCATTTTGGAGTGAACAAAAACAATAGCCACTCAAAAGTCAAAGTAAAAAAAGGAAAAGTCAAATCTAGATATAACGCGTAACTCGAATTAATTTACCAAAACTACACCAATGGTGTAGTCAAATACAGCAAATAAAGGTAATTAAATCAGCAAAAATACAGTACGCAAAGATAATCAAGGTCACGCAAATAAATAAAATAAAATCGGTAATAAATCGCAATATCAAAGACAATCAAAGTTACGTAAGGCGTAAAATAAAATCGGTAATAAACCACAAATTCAAAGACAATCAAAGTTACGTAAACAAGTCAATTAAAATCGGTAATAAATCGCCAAATCAAAGCAAATCAAAGTTACGTAATAAGTAAAATAAAATCGGTAATAAATCGCCAAAATCAAATGCAGTAATACAGGGCTAGTACAGTTAGAGTTAAAATTGATGGAAATTTTCAAAGTTCCATCCAGCTCACTAGACGCACAAGAGTAAAATTAGAAAAAAAGCGGTAATTTTTTTTAAATAGGCCCCACGTTGGGCGCCAAAAATTTGCGACGCACTTTGTTCAATAAAAAGTGTTTGATTAAAAACCGTCAAAGATACTATGATGAGTATCATTGACCAAGTACTTACCGCTTAACTTGAAAACATTAAAATAACTCTTAAAGGTACTCTAGAGAAAAACACAGGAACAACAGGGTGTTCTGAGGGAAGCAGGTGTAGTAGAGCGCGTTGCAAATTAGCCCTCAGCTCAGTTAGGCTGGGTAGGTTCTATTGGACGCCACCAGTTTTCACACCGACGCAAACTGGAAGTCTCCTAGTTGGTCTAGGGACCTGCTTCTCACACAACAATCCCGCTATTCATAATGAAAATTAAAACACAGGGCGCAGTGAGCTGGATAAAAGAAAAACGGAATACATTTACCACTGTACATATATTTACAGATAAAAAAAAAGGTGTTACAGGTGTTTACACAAATGAATTGGAAATTTTGTCCCCGCAAAATAGTGTTTATACACAAAATCAAAAAAAAAATGGGCGATTTTGCCCCGCAAATTAAATAAAATCACTTAAATCTTCGTGAGGAAGACTATCCTCATGTACAAAAAATCCTGGGGTGACCCCTTAGCACCCACTGACGGTAGAAGTAGGGATGGTTCGTATCCTCTACCAAAACAATTAAGAGGGACGCTTTGTAGCCCCTATGGAAGAAGTAGGGAGGTTCGTGGCCCCTACCAAAGACCCTCTTCAAGGATAAAGAGGGATGGAAATTCCAAATTCTCTACATACAAAATACCAAAAACGGGGGCAGCTGCCAGCGGCTTCCAAAACATCAGGCCGGTGTTGATGGCCGATTATCGAACGAAGTCGCCCAAAAATATCCTGCGTCTTGCAGAAACAAATTCAGTAAGAATTTACACACAGTCCCTGATTTTAACCCAAAAACTACTTGGGCTTCAAAAACTGAAGCTTTAAAACAAGGACCATAGACAACTGTCGAAAGGCAGAGTGGAAGTGACCCGCCTATGCCTCGTGTCGGAAGAATCATATGCCACTTCCTCCCACCACAGACACATATCCAAGATGGTTCCGAAGAATTTCCGCCCGGCACTGACTACTCCAACTGTCGCCACGCCACCAAACAAAGACACTATTGTACAGAGACCCCGGGCGTGAAACAATAAAGTGACGGAAATACAGAAAGTTATACCTACGCCGGTGGCCTGAACAAAATAGCAACGAAAGCCTGCCAAACCCACGCGAAAATGCTTAACGATACAGTACAAATTTTACCCCTCCGGTTTGGCAGCACTGCAAGACTCTGACAGTATCAGCCTGTCAGTTCAACCAAAAATTCTAACCACATATAACTCAATTTATTAAATGTTTACAAAATTCAAAACAAGATCTTGGAAAAGAAAAAGAAAAGGAAATGTTGGAGTTAAATTAATAGAGAACCCTAGATTCAGGAATCCAGGACAGTACAGGCAATGTGATCAATAACCCACAAATCAAGGGTGTCCCAATGTTGTCAGAGAATGTAACCAGCTGATTTCTAAAAGGTAGGTTGGTCTTCAAAATTTACTATTTAAACATGTTAGCTCATTAGGCTAAGGGCAACTTGTCTATACACACAGGATGAACTCTAAGCAAGGCGAAAATTCAGGGCCTAAACAACACAGAAAAATGTTAAATCTACAAGCTTCAAACGAAGGACAGCTGACCTGAGGACAGCTAGCAGCAATTAGCCAGAACAGAAACCGTAGAAACTAGCCTGGGGAACAGGGCAGGTCAACCGTGTACGTGTGGAGACACCACTATTTCATTAAGGTAAACCATAAAATACAACTAAACAGGCCTTCGTGAATAAATCAAGCATTAAAACAAAAACTAATTCGGTGACAAAAATGACCTGTCACACACTGTAAATTTGGACGTTAAGTTATTAAGAACAGCTCTCGTTGCGCGAAGTTCAAATTGGTACTGGCCTATAAATCATTGTCCGCAATAGATGGCGTACTTCACATTTTTTTTTATAAGATTTATAATATTATATGAGTATCACAATGATATATACTGAATTTATGGTAATAACAGAATACTCAACTCAACTTTGTTTAAGTTTGAATTAAATTTAATCGTTATTTCGAAAAATTCTAATCTGATAAAACACATAATGTGCATTAAATTTGTCCTTTTCTGTAGAGAAACTAATTCACAATTTTTTACGTAAAGTTAATAGAAAGGGGGAAAAGGGCGGTCCTTTTAAACCTCAGGGAAGGAAGAACGCTTGAGGGGGAAAACTTAAGGACTTTTTGGTATAATCCTAAGAACACTTGGTATCTGGCCTATATTGAGCATGAACTTAAGCGTACATAATATTAACTTTTCCCAAATTATTGATAAATTTGCTGCAGATAAACTTCGGAAAGTATTAGTCTTGTTTCCACAGAAATCACAAACCCGTCATATGGCATGTTTGAACTCAGATTTTCCAACCTCAAATATTTGAAAAAATTACGATTACGGTATTCTCTCCATGAAATAAAGATTGATCCGCGCCCGGTGATCATTGTTTTTAACATATTTTAACATTCAATTTGTGTATTTAAATTTAAATATAATAAACAGGAACAACTTTATGGCTGACCAGTGGCGAAGCTAAGTATGTGCGCCCCCCCCCCCCCCAATATTTCTGAAAGCGCCCTGCTATTTTGCACCCATTTTGATCCTTCGTATTGAGGGGGGACTTGAGGGCGCCCTGAGCTTTGGTGACCCCCCCCCCCGCAACGCGGGGTTTGCGGGAGCGTTATTTACGCCACTGTGGCTGACCGGTTTAAGTTGACTGCCAAGGGTTTAAATTGGCAAAGTAGGAACACGACAAGTTTTGTAATGTTAATTTATTTCTGTTGTTTTTTTACAAGTTTAAAAAGGGAAATTTTGGTATTATAAAAATCTTTTAGAAGTTAAACAGATCGCGAAGATTATAAAATAACAGCGGGTTGTAGAAAGAAAATGTACTAATTGATGAAACTAAACGTGTTAAATTTAATACTGTTTAGTACTGTTATATTGCTAAACTGTATGTTGATACCTCCGAAATAGAGACTCAACGTACGTTGTCACCTCATATATAACGTCGATACCTCCGGTTTCTTAGGTATCGCACTTCGATTTAAATTTCGGCCCGGTCCGGAAAAAAGTCGTGTCCCATCGGGAAAAAGTCAGATTTTGATCTCACAGAGACAGATGACACATGACATAGAGTGTATTATCAGAGAAAAATAAGATGGTTTTTCTCTGGTATTATTTTGTATTCCTTGTAAATCGAAGTTGGTTGGTATGGTAAAACGGAAGTGAGTAGGCAAAACGAATGGAAAAATTACACAAACATAGAAGAAAATATACTTGGTAACATATATTTCTATGGTAAGTAGTTTTGCACGTAATTACAGATTCAGAGATTTGATTTTAACATTACATTTTTTTCAAGGAAACTATCATTTTATTTTTAACATATTTATGAAAATATATACCATACACCACGTGTTTTCACTATTTAGAATAAAATATCTATGAACAAGTTATTTTCCTGGGTTGCAAAGCATAGTTGTTTTATTAAGATTGCTAAGTATAAACTTTTTTCATTTTATTATCTGCTCCATTTTCTTTTGTTACAGGTTACAGATATTCACCAAAAAAACCTAGAAGATGTAATCTGAAGATTGGCTCAAAACAATACACCTTTTTTTCACGTTGATGCTGAAATATTTTTAAGTAGAATTTTTTTACTGTTACATAAATAAAATGTGTTCTGGGATTTTTCAAAATATAAGTGTACAATAATTACTTTATACCTTTATTCATTTTTATTTCCTAAAAAATGTGACGTTTTGTTGAACTGGCTAGCTCTTCTTTTTAACAAGGAGTTACAAATTTGTTAAAACACAATGATTAACCAGAAGATTACCAGTATTAAGTCCTAAACATCTTTGGTGAAACCCGGTATTAAATTTTTTACTTCTCACATACGAATACAAATTTCGGTAACAATAATTTCTTCTCAAAATATTGTAGAATGCGTAATATGTGTTGCCTAAGAAATTTAGGCAAGACATATTAAGAATGACCTTCGCCTAACAGTACAACGTTGCCGCTTTTCCGAGGTAACAGCGTGCTACGTTTGTCTACAATAATGTACATATACCAGAGGTATCAACGCACTAGGCGTGCCTCTTCGTCGCGCGACACTAGCGCCCATGATCTACGCTTGAACTAACGGCGTTACGAAACAGAGACTCGGTGAACGTTGGCACCTCAGAACAAATTTTCGTTTTTCGGTCGCAAACGCCCTCTAGATGATGGTGACAGTGGAAAATATGGCGATACGTTGATACCCCGAAACCGGAGGTTATATATGAGGTGAAAACGTATATTGAGTCTCTATTTCGGAGGTATCAACATACCGTCCATCTATATATATATATGTATTATATATATATATATATATATATATATATATATATATATATATATATATATATATATATATATATATATATATATATATATATATATATATATATATACAGTCGCGAGATTAATTATTCGTCTACCTCTAAAAATTTTAGAAATATTTGTTATAAATAAATTAAAGGAACAGAAATCAGTTAAAATGACCATGGCCTTAAACTACAGCATTTTTACATTCCAGTAAATGTAAAAAGGATAAAATTCACACTGCTTTAAAAAGTGTAGAAATAAAAAAATATTTGTGTATTACTTAAACTGCGAGCGAAATTATTCGTCCATCGACTTGAAGGCCCAAAAAATGGATAAAAAAAGAATGTAAAAATAAATTAATTTTTAATATCCTAAACCTCAGTCACTTCCAAGCCGAATTCATAAGGGTGAATTTCTTTAAACGCAAAACATTTAAAAATGTGTCGTAAGTTGTTCGAGGTGACACCATCCCTTAGAGAGTTGATAATAAAATTAATGTTAGAAGGAAAGTCACAATATAAAATAGCAAAAATTGTGGGACGGAGCAGGTCGACAGTTCAATATATTATAACAAAACATAAGACACAACAAATAACAAAAAACTTACCTGGTAGAGGAAGAAAATCCAAAAGTTCTATTAGAGAAAAAAGGGAAATTTTAAGAAAAGTTCGACAAAATCCCCGCATTACTGCCGTAGACCTTGCTAAAAGTATGGAAAACGATTACAAAAAGAAAAATACACGTAACAACAATTAAAAAATTTCTGCGGGCAAATAGCTACAACGCTCGAGTTGGCAGAAAGAAACCTTGGTTCAATAAAAAAAATCGAGACAAACGGTTAGAATTTCCAGAAAGTCACGTCACGATAAGTTTTTTGTTATTTGTTGTGTCTTATGTTTTTTTTATAATATATTGAACTGTCGACCTGCTCCGTCCCACAATTTTTGCTATTTTATATTGTGACTTTCCTTCTAACTTTACTTTTATTATCAACTCTCTAAGGGATGTTGTCACCTCGAACAATTTACGACCCATTTTTAAACGTTTTGCGTTTAAAGAAATGCACCCTTATGAATTCGGCTTGGAAGTGACCGAGGATTAGGATATTAAAAATACATTTATTTTTACATTCTTTTTTTATCCATTTTTTTGGCCTTCAAGTCGATGGACGAATAATTTCGCTCGCAGTTTAAGTAATAAACACATATTTTTTTATTTCTACACTTTTTAAAGTAGTGTGAATTTTATCCTTTTTGCATTTACTGGAATGTAAAAATGCTGTATTTTAAGACCATGGTCATTTTAACTGATTTCTGTTCCTTTAATATATTTATAACACATATTTCTAAAATTTTTAGAGGTAGACGAATAATTAATCTCGCCACTGTATATATATATATATATATATATATATATATATATATATATATATATATATATATATATATATATATATATATATATATATATATATATATATATATATATATATATATATATATATATATATATATATATATATATATATATATATATATATATATATATATATATATATATATATATATATATATATATATATATATATATATATATATATATATATATATATATATATATATATATATATAAATATATATTTATATATATATATATATATATATATATATATATATATATATATATATATATATATATATATATATATATATATATATATATATATATATATAGGGTGTCCCACGACGAACTGCCTCGATCGATTATGGAAAAAGTATAAATAGCAAAGATCTGAAAATTTGGTAACATACTAATGTCAATGGGGGCAATTCGGCTAAAATATTTTCAAAATGGTGGCACTTCCGGTTGTACCGGAAGTAGATATCAACTTGCTTATTTTAAATGGAACACCCTATATATTATTTCATTTTCGGATTTTACGTAAAATTCTAATCGCATTTCATGTATAATCTCCTATACCTAACTCTAACGGTTTTTGACATATTTCAAATTTTATGCCAAAAATGACGTTTGCAGGCCGAAAAATAATTATCGATTTTTCGTACATGAATGCCTTTATGATTTAATTGGGGTTGGTTTCCTTGTGGAAGGGGATCTACTTTAGTAGACTGTGTTGATAATTTGGTAATAAATAAATACAGGGTGATCAAAAACTAACATTAAAAATGAAATTGAAAAAATCGTTAAAAGTCATTTTTTTCAAATGGAAGCCCCCTATTTTTATAATTTTACCCTACTCAGCATTAAAAATAAGGGTAACTTTGTATAAGGTTGTCTATTCCGAAAATCGATAGTTTTAGAAAAAATGGCAGTTTAACATTTTTCTATTGTAAAAATCATATACGGTTTTCAAGTTTTGTTATTAGTTGGCCATGACCGCGAGGCGCGGCCAAAAAAAACACTCGAGCACTACAGAAATGTCATTATTTCGTGCCATTTGACAATTATTGATAATAATCATGCCAGGGCGATTGAATTATACAAACGAAGATTATTTAAATTTGTTTATTATCTATGGGGAATGTAACAAAGTTTTATCAGGAACATGCGAGACATTTGCTGACAGATATCCAGATAAACAGAAACCGTCACGGAACAGTGTTAAACGAATAATGGAAAATTTCAAAAATTCAGGGAAACAACTTATTTTAATAAATGTTCAAAATTTCCACCATGAGCTTTCAACAGAATTCTATGGATTGAGCTCTTTGAGATTCCTGTTTGTAGAGCCACTTGTCTTAATGCTGTCTTAGGATATGCCGCAAAATATCCCAAAATTACAATTTCGACATTTTCATCATTGAGAATGGGTTTTCTTTTATGCATGTTTGCCTTAACAGTGCCAACATTTTTGAAATTTTCCATTATTCGTTTAACACTGTTCCGTGACGGTTTCTGTTTATCTGGATATCTGTCAGCAAATGTCTCGCATGTTCTTGATAAAACTTTGTTACATTCCCCATAGATAATAAACAAATTTAAATAATCTTCGTTTGTATAATTTAATCGCCCTGGCATGATTATAATCAATAATTGTCAAATGGCAAGAAATAATGACATTTCTGTAGTGCTCGAGTGTTTTTTTTTGTCCGCGCCTCGCGGTCATGGCCAACTAATAACAAAACTTGAAAACCGTATATGATTTTTACAATAGAAAAATGTTAAACTGCCATTTTTTCTAAAACTATCGATTTTCGGAATAGACAACCTTATACAAAGTTACCCTTATTTTTAATGCTGAGTAGGGTAAAATTATAAAAATAGGGGGCTTCCATTTGAAAAAAATGACTTTTAACGATTTTTTCAATTTCATTTTTAATGTTAGTTTTTGATCACCCTGTATTTATTTATTACAAATTATCAACACAGTCTACTAAAGTAGATCTCCTTCCACAAGGAAACCAACCCCAATTAAATCATAAAGGCATTCATGTAGGAAAAATCGATAATTATTTTTCGGCCTGCAAACGTCATTTTTGGCATAAAATTTGAAATATGTCAAAAACGGTTAGAGTTAGGTATAGGAGATTATACATGAAATGCGATTAGAATTTTACGTAAAATCCGAAAATGAAATAATATATAGGGTGCTCCATTTAAAATAAGCAAGTTCATATCTACTTCCGGTACAACCGGAAGTGCCACCATTTTGAAAATATTTTAGCCGAATTGCCCCCATTGACATTAGTATGTTACCAAATTTTCAGATCTTTGCTATTTATACTTTTTCCATAATCGATCGCGGCAGTTCGTCGTGGGACACCCTGTATATATATATATATATATATATATATATATATATATATATATATATATATATATATATATATATATATATATATATATATACCGGGTGCCCACGAGTTTACTGGCCAGCTCGTTATTTTGTTAAGAAATAATATTTCGATTTGAAATTTTGGGAATTCGTATTGTTACTTTAGATGCAGATTTTGAGTGCTCGAACATCTGACTATCGTTTCCGGTTCAACCGGAAATACAGTCAACTTTGTTATTTTAAACGAAACACCCTGTATATTTTTTTAAATTTGGATTCTACGTAAAATTCTAATTATAAAACATGTATCATACCCCATACCTATCTTTAACAGTTTTCAAGAAAATGGCGTTTGAAAATGTCGGAAGAGCCGCAAACTATACTGTTTTAATATAAAACAAATGAATATGCGAAAAGTTTAATATATTATTCTTACTTCTTTTTAGGGGCCTTGTATGCTTGTGTCATGACAATCTCACTTCCGGTGCAACCGGAAGTGCTACAAAATATGACATTCAGGCACAAATTACTTCAATAATTTCAATCGAACGACCTACTTTAAACTCTAAATTCTAATTTATCTGACTTTTCTCTATAATTTTTGTATACACCATCCCAGGTCTAAAGTTGATAGTTCTTGAGATATGGACAGCTAAAAATTTAGATGCATTCCAAATTTCAATCTTTCTAATTTTATCTAGGCGGCTATGGAGACCATTTGCATTAAGAAAATGTAGAAAGGATACACATAATTAATAATATCAGGGTAGTGCTTGAAGAATAATTTTATTAGGTTTTCATTATAAAAAATAAGAAATTAGTCATAAATTAAGTGTTCGAATTGTTGACCGTTTTCTCTCAGACGAACTCTTTGAAATTCCCTGAGCACGTTGTTCATTTGTTTTGGGGGTGATATTATTAACAGAAAATATGACAAGTGTCTTGTATTCATAGCCATCTTGATTAAATAATTGGAAATTGACATGGTTATGATCATGAAGCAGTTCAAGCGACAAATGATCTCCATAGCCGCCTAGATAAAATTAGAAAGATTGAAATTTGGAATGCATCTAAATTTTTAGCTATCCATATCTCAAGAACTATCAACTTTAGACCTTGGATGGTGTATACAAAAATTATAGAGAAAAGTCAGATAAATTAGAATTTAGAGTTATATATATATATATATATATATATATACAGGGTGTTATGGAAATCATTTAATATATTGGAATGGGTAACTCCTGATATGAATTCAGATTGAATAAAAATATTCATACATAGCGCTTCACTATAAAAAAAAAGGTTGATATCGGCCCTCAGAAAATTTTTTTTGGTATCAGCGCGCCACTGTCATAAATACATGCAAAAATTAAAACAGCGAGAAAGGTCAGTTACAGAAAAAACATTTTTGTTTTGACGTCAGTAGTCACTGTGACGTTGCCAATTCTCTGGAAGAAAAAGAGTACCTATACAAAAATTTTGGTTCCAAATTAGCTTTAAACAAAAAACTCCCAACACTTAAGCATGAAATTTTTTTTATTTGCCTATTTTAAATCATACTTAACAGAAGATTTGGCATATATTAACAGGTTTATTTACCTATATCGTCCTTAATTTGGTGGTTTTATGGCAAAAGGTGCTATGTCGATATTTTGGCCAAATCACGTTTTTTGTGTTACATATTATATGGCAATAAGATCTATGTTCTCTAAAAACCATATGGCTCGATTTGCCTTAAAAATAATTCTATTTTAAATTGTCAAGATGAGCTAAGTTTGTTTCTATTACATATTTTAATGGCAGAATGCTTCTTTTTGCTCTCCTGTAAAATTTTACTTTTCTCACATATCACCTTTTGCCATAAAACCACCGAATTTTTAAGCGAAATTCCTCACAACTAAATTAATAATAAACTTTACCTTCATACCATCTTCCAGTAAGTCAAATCAAGATTTTTTGATACAAGGAAAAGTTGTTCCATAGCATCATGGTATTTATACTTGTCAGGCGCAAAAATTTAAAAACTCGACAACATAGCTATAAAAACGAACGCGCTTCCAAACGACGCATTACGAGGCTCTTGGCTGGAAATAAGTCCAAACATTCTCTGTCGGACTCGCACGCACACAATAATAAAGTTTATTACTATTACTACACAATACAACCCAGCCGTTTGGTTAAAACATGAAAGTCCAACAAACACTACGAAATGTTTTGTTTTCTTATAAATAGTCAACACTATAAACACATATCATAGCACCTTTAATAAATTGAAAACTTTTTTTTTCACTAGGAGAATGACAGAATTTTAAAAGTCGGCCGATGAAAGTGCGCGAGGGGAGCTGACGAAACCACTGCACGAGCTAATGATGACGTCGTGATGTTGCGCAGTCACCTAACGCGTCGCTATGCCCGATATTCAACCAATCACAGCGTGAGCTCTCGTCATGAAGCGTGAAAGTCGTAGCCGTTAGCTCCTCTCGGCGAAACAAATAGATTGAGAGACAGCGCGATACAAATGAGAACGAGGAAAGAGAGATAGCACGACGCGTATTATGGGTTGCCTATAGTAATATCCGTAGTTTAGTATTTTATCCATGATATCTAAAGCTTTGCAAACAGGGTTTTCTCCAGGGACGGCTCTAACCTAGTTGGAAGTAAAATTAATAATCAATTTGAAAATAAAATACAAATAGTATTTATTTACCCACATTGTGTTATTTGAAAATGCGATATACGAAAATACTTCGGTTACAGTGATATACCATACAGAGTGTCTGAAAAGTCTTAGCAATAAAGATAGAGACACCAAATTTTAGTTGTATCTTATTGGTTAATAAATGTACTTTTTTATGTAATTTGACTTTTCCCACCTTCTTGAGGGGTTACGCTAGGGAGTTGAGGTCAAAATTTTTAAATGCAACCCTATGCCGTGTGGTATCTCATTTTAAAGGTCTTTTCGAGAATGGCAGATGATACTTCTTGGAAGAGTTCCAAAATGGACTTTATTACTGGCAATAAGTTCATGGTGGCCATTCTAAACAACTTTTAACGCAATAAGTAAGGCAGGCACTGCTGGTTTGTTACCAGACGCGCCGATGCCGAAAATAAGTACGTACGTATACGGTATGTGACAGAAATAATTTAATTCATGGGCGTTGCCGTGATTATGTAAAATAAAAAAAAAAACGGTTGAGTGCTAGTTCGACTCGCGCATAGAGGGTTCCATGCCACATACAATATTGTG
The DNA here is from genome assembly GCA_963971165.1 of Philopedon plagiatum. Taxonomy (NCBI): domain Eukaryota; kingdom Metazoa; phylum Arthropoda; class Insecta; order Coleoptera; family Curculionidae; genus Philopedon; species Philopedon plagiatum. The sequence continues at coordinate 62,083,148 of OZ020191.1, forward strand.
AATTTCTCACAGGACGCAAAAGTCTCAATAACTATGGTAAAGCTAACCCTTGAATAAATAACAAGGGGCGGCCATGCCGGAAATAAGTCAGTGTGTATAGGTTATATAACTGATTAGTAAGGCTGGCACGGTTGGTCTGTTCCCAGAGGCGTCAATGCCGAAAATAAGTACGTACGTATACGGTATTTGACGAAAATAATTTTATCCATGGGCGTTGCTGTGATTGTGTAAAATAAAAAACCGGTCAAGTGCGAGTTCGACTCGCGCATATAGGGTTCCGCACCACCGTAAGATTGTGTTTATATATTTTTAAAAATTTTGCTGAGGTTTCATCCCATATTCTTGTTGTGCGGTGTCACAATGTCACATAGTTAAGAATGTTCAAAAGCGCAAGACGTCAATCGTAGAAATATGTTAAATACGTAGTTGTAGTTTTACTATTGCTTCAAAGTGGGTAGGTTTGAATGTAGACACCAGAGTACATCCCCTGAAATTTCGTGCGCATGTCTAGCCCTCTTGGTTTGCGCGTGGTACGCATTTTGGTCTATTGCGCAGATGTTAAAAAAAAAATAAAGAAGTCGAAAAAAACTTGGGAAAAAAGTTATAAAGTTAAATACGTAGTGGTACCTTGACTATTGGAGATATATTCCTAAAAGTGAATGGGTTCAAATGTAGACACCAAAGTCCATCTGAAATTCCGTGCGCATGTCTAACACGCTCGGTTTGCGCGTGGTACGTATTTTGGTCTACTGCGCAGATGTCAAAAAACGAAAAATATAAAAAACGACAAATGAAGAAGTCCAAAAAGTTGGAAAAAAAAGTTAGAAAGAAAAGTGCCCCACAAAACAAAAAATAAATGTGCGAGCAGACTGGTACTGTATAGCACAAGAGGTCGACTAACGGTCGACTTATGCCTCGCCCGATTATACGATTTAAGATTTTTAATTTTTATAGGCTTGCCATTTAAAAATGAATTAAAATATGGGGTTTGCGGTAAAATGTTTCTTTTTTGAAGACTTTTAAAAGAAGGGACCACACGGCATAGGTTTGCATTCAAAATTTTTGACCTCAACTCCCTAGCGTCGCCCCCCCCCCCCCCCCCCCCAAAGAGGGTTGAAAAGTCAAATTACCTGAAAAAGTAGATTTATTAACCAATAAGACACAACTACAATTTGGTGTTCTATCATTATTAATAGCAAAGATATTTACCCACACTAATACTTTTTAGACACCCTGTATACTATATTACTTTTACCGAAGTACTTTCGTATTTCGCATTTTCGAATTACACAGAGTGAGTAAATAAATATTTGTATTTTATTTTCAAATCGGATCCCAATTTTATTTCCAAGTAGGTTAGAGCCATCCCTGGAATAACCCCAGTTTCTAAAGCTTAATGATATCAATACTGTTTTCTTGTTTAATTTGAGAAGAAAGTTTTAAGTAATTAGTGTAGTGTCTTCAACAAAGTCTTGTTTAAGCTGATAATTTTTACTTTTGCTCATTAACAATAAAAAATACGTTTGTACTTTGATTCCAGTGTTTATTAAAATAATCCTAACAAATATCCTTCAACTGGTTCTGGACAATACGCTGCGGACGCACGCTTGTTTGGAAGCAAATAATGGAAGACATTTTCGACATACCTATTCTCTACTAGATAAGTATCATTGTTTGAAACTAAATACTAAATACTATGTAGTTGTGCTCAGTTAGTGTTTTTCGTTTTGATTTTTAACTTCTTCTTAGCAGAAAGTTTAAGCTGGTAGAAATAATGCTTATCTTATTAGTAACGTAATAATAGGGTGTTATAAATATTAGTTAAAACTAAGGCTACTGACAAAAAGGATTGATTTTGCTGTGGTTTTTTTACTATTTTTATTTTTATTTTTTCTTAGAAAAAGGTTTAAATTTGTTTACCTTTGTCTTAAATTACGGCTAATAACAGAAAATAAATAATTCTTACAGATTTATAATATGTCTGGCAACGTAACAACAAATTCAATTGTTTTAAGTTTTTCGCGCGTAATTTTCTGTCAAGCGATGTCGGACCATGTGCTCGCTTGGCCAGGTGCGGGGAATATAGACTGGTTTTAGGGTATTTTTGAAAATTTTTAAAATGTTCGATTTAAGAAAAAAAAGTATTGGATAAGTATGTCTGTAGACTATCCCAGGAGTCACCCATTCCAATATATTAAATGCTTTCCATAACACCCTGTATATATATATATATATATATATATATATATATATATATATATATATATATATATATATATATATATATATATATATATATATATATATTATATTGTTATATCCCTTGGGGTAGAGGTTTCACGCAGGTGCTATTGCAGCCTCCGTGGTGATGTTGGGTGTTGCCCGGAAATCCCTGGGTCTCCTGACAAAAAACAACCGCAAATGTGCTAGCAGGTCCCTGGTCTGTGAACTCTTTGTGTTTTTTCAACTTCCAAGTTTCCCATCTAATAACTTGGTTATGTGCGACTGATGAGTGCTAATAAGCACGAAACACGTGTCGAGCACTACCATACAGACAGTTTCCCCAATATTTTCTTCACCTTTTTTTATAAATAGTCCTGTCGATATTTCTTTATTTCTTTATATTGTTATATCCCTTGGGGTAGAGGTTTCACGCAGGTGCTATTGCAGCCTCCGTGGTGATGTTGGGTGTTGCCCGGAAATCCCTGGGTCTCCTGACAAAAAACAACCGCAAATGTGCTAGCAGGTCCCTGGTCTGTGAACTCTTTGTGTTTTTTCAACTTCCAAGTTTCCCATCTAATAACTTGGTTATGTGCGACTGATGAGTGCTAATAAGCACGAAACACGTGTCGAGCACTACCATACAGACAGTTTCCCCAATATTTTCTTCACCTTTTTTTATAAATAGTCCTGTCGATATTTCTTTATTTCTTTATATATATATATATATATATATATATATATATATATATATATATATATATATATATATATATATATATATATATATATATATATAGGGTGGCCCATCTGTCTAGCGGTGGAAAAAATTTTGTAAGGTTTTTACCGGGCGACCCTGTGAAAATGTTCCTTTATATTAAAAAATAAAACCACCAAAAATTCAACTCAATCCGACAAGAGGAACACGTGCCGCAACCAGGTCAAAATAATAGGTACAGGTAGGTACCTGGTACATACAATATTATATTAATAATCCTCATTTTATTAGCTATTGCGGGGTAGATCGGTGTCAGACTGGTTTCTTGCCTGTAATTAAAATATTTATTTCTAAATTGGTCACTTCCAAGAATAAAAATATACCTGACCCTTTACAGGTAGTTGGTTTCTGGGAATTTTTGTGTATTTACAGCGGCTAAGCCAGTCACCCCCTATTAATAATTTCTTACTTGTGTTAGTACGCAACAGACCTCCTTAGAGTTAAATTAAGGTTGTCTGTGTATTTTCTTTTTGAAATTAAAAAACAAACGTGATAATGTCTGAGACTCGAACTTTACGGAAAGATACTGTCGTGTACTTAATTGGACATTATACACCCCAAATTGTTGGTAATAAATTGCTTTCTAATAAACAAGCTTTGCATGTTTTTTCTTTAACATGCGTTAAGTGAAACTAAGGTTTGAAAGTGCCGCGCTAACTATTAAAAAAACTTCTATTTTTTGGGACAAAGCTCGCATACCAATACGAAAAGAAAATCACTGTATTGAAAAACTGGAAAAAACTTTACGCAGAATGGAGAGCGTTACAAAAGTCAGCTAAGAGAAAGACTGAAAGTGCAAAACAAAAAGAACAAATATTTGTGGAAAAGACGGACGATTTATTTGATATATCCCATGAGCTAATAACAATTGAAGAGGACAAACAGTTTTTAATCAGTCAAAAGCAAAAATGCCGTCCGGGGTTTATGAATGGCATCGACTACCAGCTAGCTGCTCGAGAAAAAGTAGCTGAAGAAAAACATAAAAAAATGTCGGAGCAACGTCAACGAAGTCTTCAAAAAAAATCTCAACTAATGGAAATCGTGACACTTTCATCCTCGGGAAGCAGTTCCTCTGTTGAAATTGAGAGTAAAATAGAAGGGAGGCTAGAATCCCAAGAGGAAGTACCGCTAGCAATAGAAGAGCCTGGTCCATCACAGCCAAAAAGAAGAACATTTTAAGGAACAACTAACATTGTAACACCAAAAATAGTAGCTGCATTTGATGCCTGTCGGATAAGGACATGATGTTTCGTCTCTGAGTAGAAGTAGAACAACTCTTCAACGAAATAGGCAACGTATGCGAAAAGAAAGGGCCGCAAAATTAAAAGCAACTTTTAAAGAATCCTATCTTTTGGCACCAATAATCCACTGGGATGGAAAACTCCTGCCTTCTGTGACGGGGATGGAGAATGTGGTAATGTGGACAGACTTGATGTACTAGTTGCTAGTGGAGAAGTGGAGCAGTTGCTTGGAGTGCCTCCTTTGCAGCATTCAACGGGTAAAGAACAATCCTTGAAAGTTTATGAAACTCTAATTGATTGGAATTTAGAAAATAAGATTATTGGCTTATGTTGTGACACCACAGCCTCTAATCTAGGGTATTTAAATGGTGCAGCTTCAATACTGCAACAACAATTAGAAAGAGGCATTTTATATTTTCCTTGTCGACATCATATTGTCACCAAATTGCTTTTCTCTCATTCCCGGTTCACCCCTTCCTGCTCTTAATACGTACCTAAGCAAACCTGCTCTTAATACGTGCCGACCGACGCACGTCGATGTATCAGGCGGAGTAGGGCGGAAGGGGTCGACTTGGAAGAGGGGAACAGCCGTAAGACATCAGTCGGCACCTCCAGCCAAGCGAGACCGCTACGTCCAGTACGACTTTCCCGCCTCGATGGCAATATACAGGTAGGAATCTTTTTGGGATATTTTAAAATGTGTCAAATATAATCATTTCTTTTAAATTAATAAATATTGCTGCAGAATTAATGATGAAGCCAGTGTTTTAATAAGATCCCATGACAATCTTGATGGAGGCGCCGTGTTTCGGCCAGAACGGCCGTTGTTTTCGTGAATAATTGCCTTTTTGGTTTCGTTATTAGTTATGCAAAATTCGAAAAATGCTTAGGGTACCGATTTTTTATTTTGTTTTATAGGGAAAAATGTATTTTTGAAATTGATATGAAATTATTAAAAGTGTTACTTGCTGGTAAAATTCCAAAAAAGTCATAGTCAAGGTTATCGTTTTTTATTTGCTTTTTGCGTATTGACCAAATGCTTTTTTACGCACATTCCTGGAACGAAGTGATCAATCTTTCATGCTTTTAACCATGGATTTATTATATAAAAGGATACGGGATGATGTAACATTCTTTGAAGCCAAAACAAACCATTCTAAGCGACACTGTAAACACAATTTGTAAACATTGGCCATATCTTATTTTACCTTGTATTTGTGTACAAAAAATACGTTAGAAGCATTACAAGATTTGCTAAAAGTAATAAAATCCCTAAAATATTTTATTTTTCTGTTAAATAATAATAAATTTAAGTTAAAAAGGTTTTATTATTTATAGGTTATATTATTGCTAAAGGTTTATTTAAAGTCCGAGTCATTAATAAATCTATAAATCGCGCTTTTTCTTTCCTAGTTCATTAGACAAAGACGTACGTGTAACCGAGTGTTCAGACCGAGGTTCAGTCGTTTTCCTAAGCAACCAGCCGAGACAGGAACACTTCTGAGCTCCAACACTCCAATGCTATTTTATCTCTTTCTACTACCATTCTTGATTCAATTACGTAGTAATTCGTAGTCTTGTCTATGTTCGTAGTTCGTAAACTGCTCCCCCAAGAGAATAACAAAATATGAGGCTTCACGTTCGATACGCTCACAGTATACGGATATCGAATCCTTTTATATAATAAATCCATGCTTTTAACGGTATTATTATATAAACTGCTGGCCAATTCAAGCGGGACAAACTAAATTTTTGATAAAATTTAGAGTGGAATATTTTCGAAACGAAAAAAGATTTTGATTTAACTTTTTCAGTATGTAATTGAATAGTTCTTCTAGTTTTTATACTTCAAGGCACTATTGCTAGCAGTCGCTGCAACTCTATTTTACAGGGTGTTAAGTGAAACCCTGACTTTTTTGGAAAAGTTTTCCAGTTCCGAGAATCTAGGAAGAATTTTTTTTGAATTTTCTTTTCATACTAAAATGATCCATGGTCAAATACAAAAAAACAATTTCTCCGGATTTTCTCTATTTTCATTTGTTTTCCGTATACAGGAGTTAGTCGAAATTATCGACTTCTTCTTACAAAGGAACCCCTAATTTGGCCGTTTATTCACAAAAAGCGAAAGACCAAGTAAATTTGTAGTTTGAAGTAGTCCAGCTAACAAAATTAATACAAATTTTTGTACAGGGTGTAGCAAGTTTGGATCACGGGCTAGTAAATTATTATTTTTTAATTTCTACTACTTTTTCCTAAGTTAACTATTAATTATCACGTGCTACGTTAAAGGGTTAAAATTTGTTAGGTCCGATAACAGTACTGGTTAGAAAGATCCTTTTTGCCCAAACGGGTTTTTCATTTTTTGTCTAGTCCCATTTTTAGTGATTAAACGGCTCGCATTTTGAACCTAACTTTTTGCAATTGCATCCATGAACGATTGAAGTGAGAGTGCTTTTTTGGTGGTACATAATGAATGTTTTATCCAACCAAAAAACATGTAGTGGCCAAACAGCTAATGATGCTTATTCGAAGAATTTTTTAGCATTATACAGGGTTGCAAAAAATATACCACCTATACTTTATATGGAAGTCATGTGATTTTCAAATTAATTGAATATAGTCCCAATTTTCTTGGAACTTTTTGCCGAAACTGTTTTTGAATTTTTTTGTCTGGTCCCATTTTTAGTGATACAAATGGTTTGCGTTTAAAACTTAACTTTTTGCGATTGCATTCATGAACTATTGAAGTGGACATCGTTTATTGGTTTAACCAACCAATAAAAAAGTGTCGTGGCCATAGAGCTAAAGATGCTTATTCGCTGCTTTTGTCCGCGTTTGCCCAAAACATATCACCTACATTTTATATGAAAATCATGTGATTTTAGAGTCCTTTAGGTATTCATAAAGTTCCTTTTTGCTATATTAATAATTATTAAGGAAAATGTCCTACTTATTATTAATAAAATCTAGTAACGATACAGATAAAAAGAATAATATTCATTCGGAACTTTTTCACATTATACAGGATTGTGCAGAAGTTACTACTTATAATAGAAGCCACGTGTTTCTCGATATCTGTGGATTTTCGTAAACTTCGATTATTCATTATAAAAGAAAAATATTTTACCACTGCTCTAAAAAGTCAGTACATGGCATTGAGAAATTTTAATTAATAAGAAGTGTCTTAAATTAATAGTCACGGAGTACATTTTTCTCGTCAAAAATTGGAGATGGATAGTGAATTCAACTGAACAAGTTATAAAATTCTGTATAGCGTAGTTTTTAGAAGGTATAGAAATTTCAGAAGATTTAATTACTTTTGAAAGTACTCGAAAAGATACGTAATTTTCAAATTTAGTAGTTATTTTTCCCGGCATTACTTTAGGAGATCCAAAATGTAAATTTTGGTTGTTACTTTTATAGGTAAACAGAAAACGTTTTAAATTATAGAACATTTTTTTTACTTGAAGGTATTATAAAAACTTGCAACTAACGAAAACAAAACAAATCTTAATACCTAGTAGGACCTCCCCTTACATTTATTATCTCTTGGCATCTTCGAGGCATGCTTATTACCAAATTATTGACAAATTCTTGCTGAATATTTTCCCACTCCTGAACAATGGCGTCTGCAAGTTGTTCTAGAGTCTGAGGAGGATCTTCCCTAGAACTTACCAATAATTTCAATTTAGACCAGACGTGTTCGATAATATTCATGTCTGGTGATTTTGCAGGCCAGACCATCCTGGTAATATTATTAGCTTCCAAAAACTCTTGCACAATGCGTGCTCTATGAGGTCTGGCGTTATCGTCAATTAGCACAAAATCGTTCCCAAAATTGTTTGCAAATGGTAGAACGATATTGCTTAAAATTTCGTCCCTATATACCTGACCGTTAATGGGCTCCAATGTTAAAAAAAGTTCCGTTTTGCCATTAAACATTACACCACCCCAAACAGTAACGCCTCCACCACCAAAAGGTTCCTGAGGAGCCATATTCTCCTCCATATACCGTTCGCCACGTTCACGCCAAACTAATATTCTGCCGTCCGAGTGAATTAAATTAAATCTTGACTCGTCTACAAACATGCAGTTTTCCCAGTTATCTAATGGCCAATTGCGATGTTCATATGCCCACTGGAGACGTCTTCGCCTATGCTGTGGTAGAAGTCGCACACATTTAGCACGTCGCCGAGCTCTAAAATTAAAATTTTGGCTTAAAAATCTGTAGTATAGGTGTAGGGAATGAACCAATAAATAAGCCAACAGTAGCTTTTATTATACTAAAATGCAAAATTAGGTCAATTTTCATAACGTTAGTTCTAGGGAAGAACTAAGGAACATTACGCTGCAAGCACAAATCATGTGTTTAGGGTCGCCTATCAAAACTTTAATTTATGAACAACTTAGTTCAAGTTTACATTTATAATATCGGTGCGCAAAATCCAAGATTCACGCCTCAGCTGACGTCGATATTATAATAGCCGACTTACTAAAATGAAACACTAAAAATATTGGTACAAAAAATAAGATCTCATTTGAAGTAACTCACCTTAAGTTATTATTGTTTAAAGTTCTTCTAATGGTCCTATTGCTCACACGAATGTGTGTTCTTGCTCTGAACTCCTGGTTAATTTTCTCTGATGAAATTTTTCGCCTTCGACGAGCCTCTCTAACCAACCATCTTTCATCTGCAATGCCGACTTTCTTTTGGCGACCTCCCCCATAACGATAGTTTGCACTTCCCGTTTCGTGGAAGCGTTGACGCAATCGAGATATTGTACTTCGCCCAACCCCGTACATATCCGCAATAATACTAATTTTTACCCCATCTTGTAGTAAACGCAAACAATTAGCTTGTTCTTTTGCACTTAATCGAGCCATTATAAAGGATAATAACGCACCAATTCAAAGAAGAATACTTTGTTGCCTTGGTAACTGTCAATAGCAAAGAAAATGTTTTATTTTTTGGCCTACTAGATCTTTTGACTAAGAAATAGAAACGCCGCTAAATTAACAGAAATCCACCTGCAAAGTATAGGTGGTATATTTTTTGCAACCCTGTATAATGCTAAAAAATTCTTCGAATAAGCATCATTAGCTGTTTGGCCACTACATGTTTTTTGGTTGGATAAAACATTCATTATGTACCACCAAAAAAGCACTCTCACTTCAATCGTTCATGGATGCAATTGCAAAAAGTTAGGTTCAAAATGCGAGCCGTTTAATCACTAAAAATGGGACTAGACAAAAAATGAAAAACCCGTTTGGGCAAAAAGGATCTTTCTATCCAGTACTGTTATCGGACCTAACAAATTTTAACCCTTTAACGTAGCACGTGATAATTAATAGTTAACTTAGGAAAAAGTAGTAGAAATTAAAAAATAATAATTTACTAGCCCGTGATCCAAACTTGCTACACCCTGTACAAAAATTTGTATTAATTTTGTTAGCTGGACTACTTCAAACTACAAATTTACTTGGTCTTTCGCTTTTTGTGAATAAACGGCCAAATTAGGGGTTCCTTTGTAAGAAGAAGTCGATAATTTCGACTAACCCCTGTATACGGAAAACAAATGAAAATAGAGAAAATCCGGAGAAATTGTTTTTTTGTATTTGACCATGGATCATTTTAGTATGAAAAGAAAATTCAAAAAAAATTCTTCCTAGATTCTCGGAACTGGAAAACTTTTCCAAAAAAGTCAGGGTTTCACTTAACACCCTGTAAAATAGAGTTGCAGCGACTGCTAGCAATAGTGCCTTGAAGTATAAAAACTAGAAGAACTATTCAATTACATACTGAAAAAGTTAAATCAAAATCTTTTTTCGTTTCGAAAATATTCCACTCTAAATTTTATCAAAAATTTAGTTTGTCCCGCTTGAATTGGCCAGCAGTTTATTTAAAATTTATTTAGAGCATTTTTAAACAAATATTTTATTGGCCTGTGTTACATTTTAGTACGTTTTCGTTGGATAAACTTAGTTTATTTTTAAATGATTTTGAATTTTTCGGTTTTTGTAAAATACATATTGGATTTTTTAATTATTGGGTTTTCTCTAGAACTAATGCCGGTAGAAAACTTGTTTAAAATTTGGTTTTAACTTTTTTGAGCCTTTTTTTAACGAGACCCCGTAAATATCTTCTGCCTTTTTGGGTTTGAATGCTAAAAGTAAGCTGAATTAAAATTATGCCAGTTATGCAGTATGAAAATTGCTACGTATTTTTTTTTACTAGTTTAGAAAGTCTTAAAAATAAATCTTTGATTGGGTTCCTACTATTTAAGGATGCGCTATTTTTTTAAATGTGCACTTTTCTTACTAGGTACATGGAGAAATTAATGGTGTTAAGAAGTCATTCTAAGAAGGCAGAAAATAAAAATAAAGTAACAGAAAGTGAAAATAAGGCGGGAAACAAGGGAATAAGCGGTACTAAAGAAAACGACATAGTTGAAACGTCATCAACCCCTATTAGTAAAGACAGTGTTAGAAGGTCATTAATATTTAATAACTCGCCGGAAAGTATACAGTCATCAATTTTAGCGGAAAATAGCAGTAATAGCTCCATTTCTCAAAATTTTTCAAACGAGTCACTAACTTTATTGCCAAGTAACGACTAGGTAACCCCAAAATATGATAAAAATATTTTTTCAAAAATGCCGAACGCCTTAAATTGCACGTTGGGAAATCTCATAAATCCGAGCAGAACACCTGCGGTCCCACAATTTGTAGCACCGCGTTCGTATAATCCGGATTGCGATAATTTAAGTGTATTTTTGGAAGACTATGAAAAAACAGCTTTGATTAATAACTGGAATGACAACCTTAAGCTGTGTTACTTTTCATCGTATTTATTGGGTCAAGCACAAACTTGGTTGCAAATTTATGCAATAAGAAACCCAGGTTCCGATTGGAAAGCAACAGTAGAGGACCTGAAAAAAGAATTTTCGTTTAACTCGTATGTCAACGAAACGAAGCTAAAATTACGTTATAGAAGACAGCAGCCAGGTGAAAACGTAATGAATTATCTACGAGAAATGGTATACTTATGCGACAAAGTACATCCAAAAATGAAGGACGAAGTTAGACGAGAGCATTTTGAACAAGGTCTACTGCCCACATACGCCTACCAAATCAAGCTTAGGCAGCCAACAAATTTTGCAGAGGTACAAGAGCTCGTTAAAACCATAAACGACGCTGAAAAGAGATAAGTCATGCTTCGGATGTCTTCGCACAGCTGTCAATGTCAGAAAAAGTAACAGGGACGAGTCAACAGGTTCAGCCAGAGACAACAAAATCGAACTTGATGGATGAAATTACGCAAGTTGTGAGAGATGAAATTGGAAAAGCTATGCAAAATAAAAATCAAGACATAAGAGAAAACCGAAATTTTAAAAACTGGCAACCACGTACTACCGACAGTCGGCCAGTATGTTTTCAGTGTGGAAAACCAGGTCACAAGGCAAGAGTTTGTTTTAGCAACCCGCAACATAGAAACAACCAAAACTACAGGGGTCAGCGAAATTTAGAAAACCAAAGACCAAGATGGACGCCAAGTCAACCTAGTCGAGAACAAAATGGCCGCCTTCCAGAGCAGCAAACAAATAGGTATCAAAATTGGCAACAGCAACAGCAGTCGGAAAACTCCAACGGACAGTGTTAACACACATAAGCACTGTCCAGAAACAGAAACAAAAACAAAATCAGAACCAGAAGCAGCAACAGGAAGGTAAAAGGAAGTTTAAATAATGTAAATATTGAGGTTATAATAGACACTGCGTCAGTTAAAAATATTGTAGATAGTAAATATGTAAATAAAAATCAAATAAAGCCCGGCACAGGCATAACTTTTATTAAAGTAGCGAATAGTTCACTGGTAAAAATTATTGGTTATGCAGAAATAAATGTTTGATTAATTGGTTGTACCTTTTCCTTAGAAGCCTTAGTTATAGAAAATCTACCCCAACCCGTTTCATTAGGATTAGAATTTCTTAAGGCCCACGAAGCTATGATAAATTTAAAAGCGAATGAAATTAGTTTGAAAACAAATGAGAATGAAGTAGTTACCTTGGCAATGAATTTAGGAGATAGTAGTCATAAAGAAATTGTAAATAATCAAATCAGTAATGTAAATAGTTGTTTTTGGGAGGAGTTATCTATTGAAATTGAAAACTGCAGAACAGACAGTGCGAAAATTACGTTGCGTAGTGACACGGTAATTGCGAAAGACGTTATTAAATGCGAAGTGAACTTTAAAAAAACTGGTGAAAATAAAATAAACTTTACCCCGAACTACGACTTTTTAATAAAAAATGGACTTCAAATTAATAAAATTTTTAGTGATAATTTGACGTTGTACGCCGAAATAAAAAACTACGATAGAAAAACAAAAACTTTTTGCAGGCACATGCATCGCGTTTAAAGCAGATAGTGACTCTATAAAAAATATAAGCGAAACTTTAGTGACTTTACCGAACAATATTCTAATAAAAAGTTATAATGTAAATAGGGACTTGTGTTAAAATGACTTTCAAAGTGTAAGTGAGTTAGTCCAAGATTTTGAAGATACTTTTGCTTGGGGCATCAGCGACCTAGGGAAAACAGATCTAGTGAAGCACCGAATTGAGACGACAGATGACGTTCCAGTGATTTCCAGACCATACAGAGTTTCTCACACAGAGCGAAGAATTATTAATAAACAAGTAGAAGAAATGTTGGAAAATGAGGTAAGTCCGTATTCCAGTCCAGTAGTCCTAGTTCCCAAAAAAGATGGTGATATGAGGTTCTGCGTTAACTATAAAAAATTAAACGCGAAAACAATAAAGAATGTGTAGCCTCTGCCAGTGATAGACGACATTTTGACCTACCTGGGAGAAGCTAGATATTTTACTACGTTGGACATGTTTTCAGGGTACTGGCAAGTAGAAATTGACGAGGACAGGCATAAAACGGCATTCGTCACTACCGATGGCTTGTTCCAATTTAACCGCCTAAGATTTGGTCTTACAACAGCACCAAGCACTTTTCAGCAGTTGGCAGACGCAATTTTGGGAGACATGAAGTGGAATGGAGCAATGACGTACTTAGATGACATCCTGGTCTATGGAAAAAATTTGGAAGAACATAACGAGAACCCAAGAAAAGTACTGTCAAAGCTAAAAGCAACTGGTCTAAAGCTAAAACCATCTAAGTGCCAGTTTGCGTATAAAGAACTTACAGTACTAGGCCACACCATTAGTGAGCGAGGTATTCTTCCAGATTCTCCAAAACTTGAAGCAGTACACCATTTTGCAACTCCAAGAAATAAAAAATCCCTTCAAAGTTTTCTAGGACTCGCCAACTATTATAGAAAATTTATTGAAAAATTTAGTGTCATTGCCAGGCCGTTATACGATTTGCTGAAGAAAGATACACCATTTTGGTGGACATCAGCTCAAGAAGAAGCTTTCCAGATTTTAAAAAGAAAATTAGAATCGCCTCCAGTATTAACTCACTACCTTCCAAACGCAGAAAAAGAGCTACATGTCGACGCATCAGACCAAGGGATAGCAGCAGTACTACAAAAAATGAACAAAGAAATGCATCCCATTTGCTATGTGTCCAGAACTCTCACCAAAGCCGAAAAAAATTATGGAGTTGGAGAAAAAGGTCTAGCCATAGTGTGGAGTTTAACGTATCTGAGAAGCTATATTTGGGGAGAACAGATAAAAATCTTTTCTGATCAACAGCCACTGTGTTATCTAAAAAATCTCAAAAATGTTACAGGGAGATTAACTAGATGGAGCTGCAAATTACAAGAATTTGATTACGAAATAATCCACAAATCAGGGAAATGCAATCAAGACGCAGACTGTCTTTCCAGACAACCCTGTTTCCAGGCAACACTAAGGGACGAGTATGATGCCAATGAAATTATCACATTTTTGCTACCCTTAGTGGACATCACGGAGTTCCAAGAGGAAGATACAGTCGTGTCAGACTTACTACAGGCAGTCCAGGATACGAATTATGACAATTCACATTTGCAACGTCGTGCAAAAAAATTTTCATGCAAAGATGGTGTGCTATATAAAAAGTCGGCTGTCCCACACCAGGAGGACAAGTTGGTAATCCCTCAAGGACTGAAAGCACAACTGATGCAACAGCTGCATTGTGAGCCATTGTCGGGACACCTAGGATATGCAAGAACTTATGACAGACTAAACACACGCTATTATTGGGATAAAATGCATCTTGACGTAAAGAAATTTATTAGGGGATGTCCTGATTGTCAGACGAGAAAAGGGCCAAACAATGAAAAACCAGCAGGTGATCTGCAACCAATAAAGATTGATGATTTGCAGCCTTTCGAAATGATAGGCATAGATATTTTAGGACCCCTAACAAAAACAAAAAGTCAAAATAATAATATAGTTGTTTGTACAGATTATGTGACCCGTTATGCCATAACCAAAGCAATACCAAGTGCAAAAGCCGAAGAGATAGCATCGTTTTTGGTGGACCAAGTAATAAGCATCCATGGAGTACCAAAGAAAATATTGAGTGACAGAGGTCAAGTTTTTAGGTCAGAATTGGTAAGAAAAATGGTGCAAAATATGGGCTCAGAAAAAGTATATACTACGTCATACCACCCGCAGACTAATGGGCTAACTGAGCGTTTTAACAAAACTGTAGCAGATATGCTCAGCCTGTATGTGTCTACGTCACAGGATGACTGGGATAAATACCTACCAATGGTATCATTTGCCTACAATTCCAGCAAACAGGACACAACTCAGTTTTCGCCATTTTATTTAGTTTTTGGAAGAAACCCACAGCTCATACCGGACGCCATGTTTTTAAAATCAGCCACAATGCTTATTCCGAACCCGAATATAGAGAAACACAGACAGGAAGCAAAAAGAAATATTACTCAAAAACAGAAAAAGGGCAAAACCCGATATGACAGTAATCACAAAAAAGTGACATATGAAACTGGAGACAAAGTCAAACTTAGAGTTTACATTAGGAAGAAAGGAAAAAGTGACAAACTGCAGTGCAAGTATCACGGACCATTTGTAAATTTGTAAGAAAAGCATCGCCAGTAAATTACATTATCCAGATAGGTGAAGGAGCAAGAGCTAAACAGGAAACAGTCCATATATATAGATTGGCCCCGTACCACGAACCATATAATTTTGAAGAGTAGTAGGAACAATGCATATATTTTTTTTTTGTTGTTATATAAGAGCCACTAGTGAAAATAGATAGCAAAATAAATAATGGATATTTTGGTTTGATTTTTCCCCCAAGTAATAAAGAGGTATAAGGTAGTAATCAGTGTTAAAGAAATATAGAGAGTGAAAATTAAACGTTTGTGTTAAGAGATAAAAGTAAGAGAGATCGTGAACAGTTGCACGAGGCTCTGTGCAGTTGAGCGTTGCTTGAAAGCGTGCCTGATCAACACGTATAATCTGGCAATGTTCAATGATGCTGTGTCGGTATTTTTGTTTTTGGTTGTATAAGGGATAAAGAGTAATGGGTAGTCTCTAAGTAATCGTGTTTTTTTCCGGTAAGGGAGGGGGAGAAATAGGTAGTTTGCGGAAAATTGAAAATTTTGGAAAAAGTAAAAAGTTTTTAAGGGCTGAAATTATTTAAAGAAAGGTAATTGTTCCGAGCACGGTCGTACTTGGTGGCCACGGGGGCCAAACACAAAAGATGGACGGGAAAATGCTTAAATTACTGCTTCACTGTATATATAAAATTATAAATAAATTGTGTAAATAGTTTTTGTAGCGTCTAACTCCCTGTTCGTTTGTTTTTCATGTACACCAACCACTGAGGTCTTAAGAAGCGAGCCTAAGGGTTGTAGCAGCCGAGGCTACCAAGGGGCTGCGACGACCTGCCAGACCAGCGGACCACTGACGGTGCCAGAGGGGGACCACAACACCTTGGGACCACAACATCTTGGAGCCACAACACCTTGGAGCCGCAACCCGGGGAACGGCGACGACCTGCCAGGCCAGCGGACCACTGACGGTGCCAGCGGGGGACAAGCCCACCTTGGGACCACAACACATGGGGACCACACTAAGGACAACCCGAACAGCAGGGAGGAAGAGCCACAAAGCAGGAAGAAGAGAGCCAGAAGTGCCAAGGAACCATCCGACTAGGAGGGAGGAAGACCCGCTAGGAGGAAGAAAACATGACAAAAAATGCAGCTTTTTAATTGTATATTTTTATTTTTATTAAACCCAAGAGAGCTTTTTTTGTATTAGAGAATAGAATAGGGAATTTAGACAAAAAATCCTTTGGATTTTTGTTTTCCGGGGGGGGGGGGGAGTGTCACCAAAGCTTTTCTCTCGTTCCCGGTTCACCCCGTCCTGCTCTTAATACGTACCTAAGCAAACCTGCTCTTAATACGTGCCGATCGACGCACGTCGATGTATCAGGCGGAGTAGGGCGGAAGGGGTCGACTTGGAAGAGGGGAACAGCCGTAGGACATCAGTCGATACCTCCAGCCAAGCGAGACCGCTACGTCCAGTACGACTTTCCCGCCTCGACGGCAATATACAGGTAGGAATCTTTTTGGGTTATTTTAAAATGTGTCAAATATATTTCTTTTAAATTAATAAATATTGCTGCAGAATTAATGTTGAAGCCAGTGTTTTAATAAGATCCCGTGACAATATTTTCGAAATAGTTTTGCGAAGTGTATTTGATGTAAAAATGCCCTCTTCATCTGGTCCTGATGTTGCTTTATTTAAACGCTTTAAAGAATATTGGCCTAAAATAGACCAAACTAATTTTAAAACCGGTTTTCAAGTCGAAATAATTAAGCAAATTTTTCAGCCCCGAAAATGTGAAATTGTCGATTTTATAAATTCATTCCTAGCAATACAACACCCCCGAGATGATTATAAAGAATTTTTATTATTTTCCAAATTGTTTTTTGAAGAACAATCATCAAACGTGACATTTTATCGTCCTGGTGCATCTCATCACGCACGCTGGATGTCTAAAGTCATTTATTGCTTAAAAATATTTTTCTTTCAAGATCAGTTTAAACTAACACAAAAAGAGAAATCAGCTATTAACGACATATGCTTGTTTCTCGTAAATATTTATATAAAAGCCTGGTTTACAGCACCTTCGGCCCCATTATTATTATTATTATTATCTTCACTTAGTATTTCAAGTGACGATGAATACCTCCCAGCGAAATATCCCAATGATTCACGTTTTGAAAAAGCAATAAAAAATTTTAAAGTACTTAGCCAAGACCTAAGAGAGGCTGGAACGTCTAATGAAAATTTTTCTAAATTAGAAGAATTTATGAATGAAATAAAAAAATCTATGGAATTTATTAACAATGAATTTGAAAAAATTAAAATTGACTCAAAACATATAATAGACTTAAAAAAAGAAATATTTAATCTTAAGGAAGAGAATAAGGAATTAAGAAACACGATTAATACAATAAAACATAAAATAAATAATATTGAACAGCATGAAAAAAACAACAATTTCGTCCTATCTGGAATAGAATATCGTGAAAATGAAAATGTTAATAAAATAACAGAAAATTTTTTGAAATGTATAAAATTTCAGAAAAAAGAAAAAGATTTTCTTAACATTAAGAGAATTAACAAAAATAGTCCAATTTTGGTAAAATGTATAGACAAAGAAATAAAAGAAAAAATTTTTAATCTAAGGAAAGAGAGAGGACCTGTTTTTTGTGAAGAAATTGGTATTAAAGGAAAGAAAGGAGTTATTTAAATAAATGAAGATTTAACCAATGAAAATCAAGAACTTTTTAAAAAAACAAGAAATTTGAAAAAGCAACTGAAATATAAATTTGCGTGGACTAAAGATGGGAAAATATTTATTCGAAAAACAGAAAAATCAAGAATAATCCAAATAAGAAACGAAGCAGACCTTAAGAACATAGAATTATATAAGGAGTAAATAATTTAAAATGTTTATATAATTTTTCTTTTTTATATACTAGTTTTTCTTATATGACCATATTTTTAAGTAATATTTTAATTTTATTGTTTTTTTAAATGGATTTAAACCTTATGTACCTAAATATTCGAAGCCTAAGAAAAAAAATTAATGAAATGGAAGTATTAATTAAAAGTAAAAACATACACATACTTCTACTTGCGGAGACCTGGTTATACAGGGTGGTGCAACCAAGATGGGGTGGACGATTGTGAGTAAACGGTGAGGAATTTCGAAAAAATTTGTTTTGAATGTTATCGATAGTCAGACACGCTATGTTTTAAAATTATAGCCATAATACAGGGTGGTCCGAAAAACTCGTGGCGAACCAAACTTGTATTTTTTAAATGGGACACCCGGTATATTATTGTCCAAATGATTCTCCTGTTCGTTACGATCATTTTGATATAGGGTTTATTGGGTCTAAAACTTACAGTAAGGGAATGAGAGGCGGTTAAAGTTGAAAAAATGCTCACAGTTCGGCCATTTTTTAAAGAAATTTGAAACAGGTATGGAAAAACCAAATATTCCATAAAACGTTACATATCCTTGAATACATTAATCACTTGCAATTTGTTTAAAATTATTCACTGTTATACAGGGTGGTCAAGTTTTGCAAATACGTCCTGGACTCATTTTTTTTAAATGGAACACCCTGTATATTTTATTTTCATGTTAAAGATAACATTACTAGCTTTCAAAAAATACCATACATGATGCCTTTCTGACCAACAGTTTTTTAGTAATCTAGCCGTGAAAGCAAAGTTTCTTCATTCTAATACGATTATACTGAATTTACGTTGTTTATTATTGAAATGAAACAAAAGACTGACGAACTTGTCAAAGCTACTGCCGCATAATCCATTATTTACAAGTTAAGTGTACGTGGCCCAATAATTATGAGGTAAGAAAACTGAGACCCGAAACTTTTACATGTTTATTAGAGATATTTCAAAAAACAGAAAATATTGTTTTTAGGAAATGTAAAGTAATTAATAAACAAAGATAATCAGTTATCAGTATTATTAATAGTGTAAGGAAATTAATTAAGCAAAAACAGAACATCTTTTAAAATTATTTAGGTATGTACTTACTTGTAAACCTAATTTAATATAATATAAACAAGTAAGTACATACCTAAATAATTTTAAAAGATGTTCTGTTTTTGCTTAATTAATTTTCTTACACTATTAATAATACTGATAACTGATTATCTTTGTTTATTAATTACTTTGCATTTCCTAAAAACAATATTTTCTGTTTTTTGAAATATCTCTAATAAACATGTAAAAGTTTCGGGTCTCAGTTTTCTTACCTCATAATTATTGGGCCACGTACACTTAACTTGTAAATAATGGATTATGCGGCAGTAGCTTTGACAAGTTCGTCAGTCTTTTGTTTCATTTCAATAATAAACAACGTAAATTCAGTATAATCGTATTAGAATGAAGAAACTTTGCTTTCACGGCTAGATTACTAAAAAACTGTTGGTCAGAAAGGCATCATGTATGGTATTTTTTGAAAGCTAGTAATGTTATCTTTAACATGAAAATAAAATATACAGGGTGTTCCATTTAAAAAAAATGAGTCCCAGGACGTATTTGCAAAACTTGACCACCCTGTATAACAGTGAATAATTTTAAACAAATTGCAAGTGATTAATGTATTCAAGGATATGTAACGTTTTATGGAATATTTGGTTTTTCCATACCTGTTTCAAATTTCTTTAAAAAATGGCCGAACTGTGAGCATTTTTTCAACTTTAACCGCCTCTCATTCCCTTACTGTAAGTTTTAGACCCAATAAACCCTATATCAAAATGATCGTAACGAACAGGAGAATCAATTGGAACAATAATATACCGGGTGTCCCATTTAAAAAAATACAAGTTTGGTTCGCCACGAGTTTTTCGGACCACCCTGTATTATGGCTATAATTTTAAAACATAGCGTGTCTGACTATCGATAATATCCAAAACAAATTTTTTCGAAATTCCTCACCGTTTACTCACAATCGTCCACCCCATCTTGGTTGCACCACCCTGTATAATGATGACTTACCAGCATTTCAGATTAATGGTTATAATATGGTAAGTAACTGTAGGGATTCTAGAGGTGGTGGTATATGTATTTACTTGGATGAAAACATAAATTTTAGTATAAAATTGAATAAAATATTTGATAAAAATGAAATTTTAATTTTAAATATTTTATAAAATAACTTTAATTTAGGCTTAATATACCGTACACCCTCATCTAATTTGAATAGCTTTATTAATTCAATGGACTCTATTTTACATAATTATTCTAATTTATTTATTGTTGGAGATTTAAATATAAATCTATTAAAAAATAATTTAGTGGTAAAAAACTATAAAAATATGTTAGAAAGTAATGGTTTTAAAATATTAAATAATCTAAGTATTCCTACTAGAACCGATACTTTAAATAATTCTAATTCAATTATTGACCATATTTTATGTGATACTGTATCTGAAATTAAAACTGAAATAAGTGATTCTATTATTTCTGACCATAAACAGATATTCTTATCAATACCTAATTTCTTTAATAAAAAGAAAAAATATAAAGAAATATATATTAAAAAAAATATAAATTTCAATTTAATAAAAATAAAATTGCAAGAAAAACTTTCGAAAGAAAATATTAATACTTTAAATTTTGAAAAACTAGCCAACTTAATTAATGAAGAAATAGAAAAGCACTCTGAAACTACAAAATTAAAGTATTGTATTAATATTTCTGAAGGATGGCTTACCAAAGAGCTACTACAATTAATAAAAGAAAGAGATAAAATATATAAATTAAGCAAAATGTACCCCAATAATGATTATCTTAAAAATTGTTTAATAGAATTAAAAAAAAATGTAAAAAATATCATACAATTTAATAAAAAAAATATTATGAAAATAAGCTGAAGAAAACAGAAAATAATCCAAAAAAAATATGGAATATTTTAAACAACCTATCGAATTTAAAACAACGAAAGGCAACTAATATTTTAATATCTGACAATTTTGGTAAAAAAATAAAAAATGATAAAGAAAAAGCAAATATTTTTAATGAGCATTTTATCTCAGTAGCTGAAAATGTAATCAAAAAATATAACAAAAATAAATATGGAAATGTAAAATTAAATGTTCAGGAAATAAATAACATTTCAATGTATTTACCAAAAACTAAAATTGATGAAATAATTGAAGTAGTAAAAAATTTAAAATCTGATATAGCGCCAGGACTCGACTGTATTTATTAACATAAAGCATCTTAAAAAGATTATTAATGTTGTAGCCCCAATACTTTTAAACTTAATTAATAGAAATATAGAAAATGGTGAGTTTCCTTTAGAACTCAAAAAAGCTAGAGTCACTCCAGTATTTAAGGACGGAAATAAAGAAGATGTAAATAACTATAGGCCTATATCTGTGTTGCCTGTATTTTCAAAAATATTTGAAAAATTATTATACAAAAGGCTTTTAAAATATCTTGATCATATAAATTATTTAAATAAATTTCAATACGGATTTTTAAAAAATAGAAATACTGAAATAGCTGTAACTGAGCTTATGGACTTTCTTTATAAAAATTTCGACAATAAAACAAATGTATCTGCATTATTTTGGATTTTAGGAAAGCTTTTGATCTTGTAGATCATAACATTCTTCTACACAAAATGTCTAGTATAGGAATTAAAAATAAATTTTTAAAAATTTTTAAAAGTTATTTAAAAGATAGATATCAGATTACAACTATTAATAATTTTAAAAGTGAAGAAAGACTTGTCCTACATGGAGTCCCTCAAGGTAGTGTACTGGGGCCATTATTATTTTTGATTTATATTAATGATATTTTTAACTTAAATCTGAATGGTAAAATGCTCCTATATGCTGATGATATAGCGTTATTTTACTGTGGAAATACGGCAAACATAAATAATTATATTTCCAATGATATATCAGAAATTAAAATTTGGTCAGAAAAAAACAATTTTTTTTAAATGAAAATAAATGTTTTATTATGGATATTGGGAATAAAACAAATAATATAACTAAAATAAAGATAAACGAATGTGAAATAAAAAAAGTTGAATATTTTAAATATTTAGGCATAACATTAGACAAAAATCTTAATTTTAAGCAGCACATAGAAAATTTAATCAAAAAAATTAGTAAACTTATTGGTTTATTCCGAAGATTTTCATTTTACTTGAATAGAAAAACTCAGAATTTGTTATATTTTAGTTATATTCAGTCAAATATAAATTACTTAATTGCTGTTTGGGGTGAGGCTGCTAATGAAGTTGATTTAAATAGACTACAAATATGTCAAAACAAGGATGTCAAAACAATTTTTAATTATCCATATGATACAGGAACAAATTATTTATATTTAAATAATTCAATTTTAACTATTAAAGAGTTAGTTTATTACAGTGAAATTAAATTAGTACATAAAATAGTAAACAAAAAAATAAAAAGTAACATAGAGCTTACAGTAAATCAAAATATACATACGTATTGTACTAGAAATACTAATAATTACTTTTACACCACAACTAGGACATCAAAGGCAAAACATTCTATAACTCATAACGGACTAATCATGTAAAACCAGGTACCTGTAAGTATAAAGAGTGTAAATAACATTATAAGATTTAATGAAAAATTAAAAAATCATATTTTAATTAATAGAAATTTATAGGCTTCTTTTACTTTTATTTCTATTGTTAAGTATTTTAAAAAAAAAATGTATTTTCCTTTTATATATATTAATATAATAACTAGGATATATATATATATATATATATATATATATATATATATATATATATATATATAGTAATATTATCTTTAGTTTAAACTTCTTAAGTGAACCTATTATAAAACCTCTGTATTTTTTTGAGGTTCGAAAATAAAGAAACTAACAACAAAAAAATAAGAAACCATTTGTGGTATTTAAATCCTGAAAATGTTTCCTTATCATTCTCGATGAAACTATTTTGATTGATGTTAAGAAGGAAATGGTAAACAGGCCAGCGTCACATGAAGAGGGCATCAAACGGGTAATAGTAGGGGAATTAGATCAAATAGAAAATAAAGAAATTTACGACTTTATATCCGTTACTTCTAAATTTTTTTTTCAAAAATTGAATTTTCCTACAGAATTTTTGGAAAGCGATCCAGCAACTTGGAATAAAAACGAAAATTACAGCAAGTGTTGTAAAATTATCAACAATCTTAAAGTAGTAAATGACACACCTGAGAGAGGTATCAAGCTAATTACTGAGTATAACAAAATATTAACTAAGGACGAAGAGCAAAAGCAATTTTTACTTCAAGTTGTTAAGGATTATAAAACACGTTTTCCAGATGTTACAAAAGAGACAATGTTGCAGGTCTTAGAATAGTCTTAAGTAAATTTGCAGAGTAGTGTAAAATGACTTAATTGTTGTTCAGATATTTTTTTATAAATATATAACTCCAAAGTTGAAAAAGTATACATGTAGTGTTATTTTAGCCATTTCCCATTAAGCATAATTATTATTGTTTTAATAGAGAATATATTTCTTGCTCTAAATGTGCTTTCAGGATAACAAAATATTGTTTTGTAATACATTCCGCCATTACAAATACAACATACATATTTGCAAAATTAGGTAATAATTAATTTTTATCAGAATTAACGTTGCATGCGGCACCACTTCCTGGTATCCGAACAAAGTGAAATTTTAGTGGGGATGTTTATTCATCAAATGGGACCTTTTTGAGGGGTGGCAGCACAATTTTTCAAAGGTTGCATAAGATGGGCCACCCTTAGCCGTTTAGCGTAATTGGACTTTTCAGGAAATGTCTAGACAAATAGTGAAATACAACCTTAAAACTAACAACTAACTCTAAAGTAAACAAAATTTACTTTTGAAAAAAGGTACTTTTAATTTTTTTATAGATCCATTTGCTGCCTACCAAGTTTAAATGGTATTTGCAAAGCTTTCCTGGCAAACGGAAATTGAAATCTAGTAGTTTTTGCTTGTGTAACTATTGTTTTAATACTTTAATGTTATTTTTATTTACATATATGTATTAGGCTGATTTCTAGGATAACATCACTGTATTTTTTTGGCATTAATAAAGATCTGCCTGTCTTTGTCTTTTCTTTAATACATATTGCGGGTGACCTGGCAATACCTCCTAAGTGAGTTAATGCACTTTTTACGGGAGAGACAAAAAACTTTAGGAACTGTAAAAATATGGTTTATTGTTCCTGTTTTTGATAATTATCTATTAGATACAGAAGATTTACGGGTTTTTGGCAACCATTATAGAATTTTGGTAATATGATTGATATTATTTTAGATAGGAGATCATGTTTTTAAGCTCTAACTCTTAGGATATTTTGTATGTAGGAAACTATGCTAAACCTGCCGATTTAAGGCTTCGGTAATTCCCCGAATTCACATAGTATGTATCGGGATTTTCCATAGACATTACATCTATAGGGTTTCCCCGTAATGCGATAAATTTAATTTTGATTCATTTTCATTCATTAGTAAGTGAGTCGAACAGTTTGTTTTGGATAGTTGTACTAATTTGATTTTTAGTATTGTATTTGTGGGTTGTGTACAAATAAACTATAAATTATACAATGGATCCCTATGAAACCGAGGTTCAGCGATTAACGTACCTATGCCTATGATACTGTTCCCAGTGACGTCGAAACAAAATCTCCTAAATATTATTGCTTCAATTCAAAACGCTGCATTTTTTTCTTCAGATGTTTTTCCATTGCTTACTAATGTTTTATTTAAACCTGTATACCCTTTTCTTTTGTAACAAAAAGTTCTATAATGTTTATATACATATAGTTTTTTGTTATGACTGGGTTAATCAGAAACGTCACAACATGACGATTTTTCCTTTTTCTTCATTTTTGGCGAATCTGTTGAATGAAATTTGTTTTAAAATATATATTAAAAGAAAGAATAGCACTACGCAACAACCCGTCACAAATTTAAAAAAAATCTAAACTGGGAATCAAAAAAAGTGTTATAATAGATTTGGTCCTCACAGGCCTCACCCGTGCATCCACGTAACAATTGACCCACCCGGGCAAAGGAGGGTTAAAAGAGGTCCATCATCACAAGCGTCATCAGATTATTATACCATTCTACTGTTATTTTAATTTCTTTACCGCATTAGTACTGCGTATTTAAATCTTACAAATAGAATATAAGTTAAAGAATCGTAAAAACTTACCAAAAAGTATATTTTTTCCTATAAAGAATGAACAGTGATTAACGAAGGTTAGTCTCTTATGGCGGCACTATGCTAACTGACGAGATAGGACTTGTTGCATCAATATTTTTCAGTTATTTAGGTGGGAAAAATTACAACTGGCGTTTTAAAATACTTGGGATTATTTTTACGTTAGAATTTGAAGGACTACGCAGCAATACACGGCGACTCCAAATCCATCATTAACTCATTTTAGCGAAAAATGGCAGATAGGAGGTATTGCCAGGTCACCCGCGATATGTACTATATTTTATTAAAATTTAATTTTACCAAAAACATTTTAAAATGTTTTCTTTAGTGATAATTATGTAATATAATTATATCAATGAGATAATGAGATTTTTTACAGAATCAAAATGGTTTTAATTTGTTTAAAGGCACAACTATAGAGATGGTAGTGAACAGTGGCATATGGTGAAATTTCAAAGTTGTATATGTTCCTATGTACAGGACCGGTCCCAATTTTTATTGGTTTTAATAGTGAGCCCACTGGGAATGTTTTTGTAAAGAAAAAAAAACGTTTTGAATTTGCGAAAAAGTTTAATTTTTGCTTGGGTTTACCAGAACATTCCCAGTGGGCTCATTATTAAAACGTGAAAAACGTCTAAATTTGGTACGGGTCCTGTAAGTAGGAACAGAGATATACAACTTTGAAATTTCACCATACGCCACTGGTCAGTACCATCTCTATAGCTGTGCCTTTAAACAAATTAAAACGATTTTGATTTTGTAAAAAATCACATTATCTCATTGTTATAATTATATTACATAATTATCACTAAAGAAAACATTTTAAAATGTTTCTGGTAAAATTAGGTTTTAATAAAATATAGTACATAATGATTAAAAAAAAACTAAGACAGGCAGATCTTTATTAATGCCAAAAAATACAGTGATGTTATCCTAGAAATTAGCCTAATACATATATGTATATAAAAATAACATTGGAAGTATTCAATCGATGAGATCGCTACTTGATGGAAATTCATTTTAATTTTAATTAAAACAACTACTTAGAGAGTATTTTCCACTTTTTATTAGTACATTGTACAACACGTGTTTCGCTATACCACAGTTTAAAAAACGGGCTTTTCAGCCCGAATCAGTTTGGTAACTCAGCAAGGCCGTTGAAGCCAAGAATTTGGACCAATAGCAGCAGGCCTGCCTAGTTGACGCTTGCGCATTTTTGAATTTATTCCAGGCGGCAAACATTGTTGCCGCGACGAACGCTTAATAAGTAGGTGTAGGAAAACATGTAAATGCTATATTGCTAAAAATAATTATGTAATTCTAATCAAAGGAGTATAGTCAAATTTAATACAGAAGACATATCTGTTAACTCTGACTGAACCAACTGGTTCCGTTAATATATTGATGGGTTACCCTTCCGTTTGGTTAATTTAGGGGGTAAAAAGGCAGTTTTATTGTAACAAGAATAGTACTACATTATTTTATGGTCTAAAAAACCTAGAAATATAATTTTTACTGTGATTGTGTTATTGCTCCAATATTACTAACAAAATTCTTCGGATTTAGGGTTATCCAGAAGTGGCAGCGCTGCAAAGAATGCTTACGATACGGATACGTACGTGAAACATGCGTCAAACGACAAAGACAAACGACGCGAAGTTTTTCAAGATGGCTACTTGTTTTTAGTGTTTGCTGCCCAGTCGTTTATTTTGATGATTTTGTGTGTTAAAAGTGGCCATTTTTCGAATTAATTGTGCTTACGGCTTACAGTGCTTTTATTTACTTTTACCTGTGAAATCGCATAGTTATATTTTTTATTACTAACCAGCAAGATGGTTGTTTTTTGTTTTGGTTGCAAAATCAATTCTAAATCCAATCCAAATTTTGGATATTTCCGATTTCCGAAAGAGGAAAGCAGGTAAGACTTATATATATATTGGATTTGTTGTATTGCTTCTCAGAATAAGTATATATATATATAGATATGTTTTTATAAACTTGAAGAGTGGCAGTTTAAATTTTTGAGTTTATTGCATTAGATCAAATTTGTGCTACAGATGCGGTCTGACATAAAAGTTTGGTATCAGCATAATAAAATACAAAGTACCTATTTACTTATTCATCATATTATGCCTAAAAATAAATAAACAAAGAAATTTTATGTACCAAAGGTACATACATTCTTTGGTTTGATAGTGAAGCAAAATAAATAGTACCTACTTAAATAAATTAAATAAATAAAAAAATCCTTTGCAGTGACAGATATACCTAAGGCCCAGTTTGTACAATGATACCTTAAACTATGTTCCAACATAAACTGGACTAGTAGTTGAGCACGTCCGTTTCAAATATGTTATTATCTGACAGCAGTGTATTTTAAATAAGAGGGTTTAACCACCACTCCAGTTTACCTTGAGGTAAGCTTAAGCTACCATTGGTACTGACAACTGGGCCAATATTAATATAAACAGTGTTATTTTTGTTTTATAATGTTTTCAAGAAGATGGTAATACATTTTAATTTCCTAACACTTGCATATTTTTTTATAGATGTGCTCTATGGTTTACGGCCATTAATCGTATGAGATTGCCAAAGTATACTAGTGAATTCTGCCATTCAGCATTAAGATTATGTTCTCAGCATTTTGTTCCAAAAGATATTAAGCTCAATAGACAGAGAAAGATACTATGCTTAGATGGCAATCCAGTAATGAGGCCAGTACATTTCGAGCAAGGTGAGTATTTCAATTTTTGATTTCGAGGACTTTCTCACTCAAAGAAATAGGTGTACCAAATTTATTGAAAAATGAGTGGCACTTCAGTGTCCCACCATTTTCTCAGTGCAATGGTAACTTATTGACAATACTTTTTTCAGTGGCATTGATTTTTTCGTTAGCTTTCTTGTAATATACCTATTTCTAATTTTGCTGCAGCTTCTAGCCTGACCATCATTTGTTTCATAAAAGCTTGGTATACCTGTATCATAATCATGGATGAATTTGTGCCCCCTTCGGAATCCACTACATGCCTTACCTACTTGCTCTTTTCTGCTAACTTTTCGTATGCAGTATAAACATTTGCAATACAAGTTTTATGAAGTTATAGTTTGTTATCTAGTGCTTGAAAGATTGTCAACAACAGAAAATATTATTTTTTAACACATTATGGATTTTAGTTTCTACAACTGAAGCAAATTTGGGAGTTTGTGAAGAAAAGGTAGCTGAGCCTTCGTCTTCCAAACAGCAGGGAAGTGATGAAAGAATATCCCCAAAAGCAGGTACTTCAAAAGAGAGGTACTTTCCACAACCAGAGCCCACAAAAGAAGGAAGCTCTTCACAACTGGACACTTCAAAAGGAGATCCTTCACAAATAGGTAAGCAAGTCAGTATATACCTATCAAAAACATTGTGATTATTAGTAGCTCTTTTGAAATGCTAACTGTGCTCCGTGAATGACCCTTTTGTGATGTACTTAATTTTGTCCAAAAAGTAATAGCTCTTCAAAAAAGATTATTATATGTCAGCTATTGGCTTAAAGCCTGTTTACATTACTTGCAATTTATAGCACGAAAGTTGTAGCAAGGCAATTAATTGTATTATAGTAGGGGAGTTAACGACAGAAATTTCCGGGTCATTTTCGCAAGCTTTATTTTTTTTGTATGAGTTACGTGTGTAATATATAAAAGTTATATGAACGTCTGCCGGCGCACCCACATGACAGTGGCTTACAGGAGGGTTACAATTACAGCTGAAAATAAACAAAAAAAAATTATAGCCGCATACGCGAAACTTATTGTACGTAGCAGTTGAAACATAAGAAGCTTAGTGTAAAGAATTACCATTGATTTGGTATCTTTTGAGTAGTTGTGAAGCCCTTGTAGAATTGACTTCTAGTAGATAATTAGTTTGGTTTTTTAGTGATTGAGATGCAGCCTCACATCTCTAGGTTTAGGCTTGGTTTTAGAGTTTAGTAATGAGTACTATCTTGTGGTTTGAATAATACTGATTTATTATCTCTAGGAAACAGGTATTTATACATTAGAAGTAATACATGTTACTACAAACTATTTACAATATTTAAACTAAAAGTGCTGACTTGTCCGTGACCCAGTGATCCTCGTAGCGTCGATGTTTATATCACCCAATTATGTTTAATAATAACATTTTGTTAATACAGCATATTTGAACAATAGAAATTAAAATATGATTTAGGATGATTTTTGAGATAAATCATGGCTAATTATTGGTAATTAGACATTCTGGCCACTCGACGGAAGTGGTTCTTCTGTGGTTGGTACGCTGCTGTACAGGTGGATAGGTTCTAATGGAATGCCAGTTATGGTTGGATCTTCTCGTTGGGTAGGACGTCTGTGGTTTATCTTGAACTTGTGGACATAGTAAAGGGCAGCTGTTAATAGAATACTTACAACAATTAGAATTGATGTAACGGTACTATTCGCTATCATGTGGCGATGAATTTCAGCGAAATTGGTGTCATGAATTTGGTTTTTGATTTCTGTTTGTTCTTGGACTAGATCGTCCAGGGCATCGGATGCATCTAATACTGGCTCTATCTGCAGCTTATCTATAGTTTCTGGTGCTGATATAAACTTGGTTATGTTAATTTTTGCTGGTTGAATGGCGGTGCCCAAAACAGTTACTGACTCTCGCCTTTTGGGTGTTAAGATGTTCTGTTTTGTTTTAATTAGGCAGTTTGAAGAGATATTTATAATGCCAGTTTGGTTAAGAATGATGTCTTCTCTGGTTCCATCGCAGATAAGCGCAATTCTTAATTTGTTAGGTGTGATAAACATCCATGTATTGGGGGAATGAAGCTGCTTCCATATAGTTGACTGAAATGTCATTTTTTCGATAGGACATGTCGTGTTCTCTGTTCGTTGATAAATTTCATCACGCAGTCAGGGCTGGACTCTATATTCCTGATTGTGGTTGGTGAACAGATATAGGAGTTTGGATTAATAGTAAAACATTTATTGATTTCTTCTTCAGCTAATTGAAAATATAATTGGTTGTTGTAGTCAATGGCTATTAGTCCATTAAATATATTGAAGATCCAATAGGCTTCTTTACTTATTTTAATTGGAATTGGAGTTGCCTTCAGTAGAATGAAGTCGGTAATATGTTATTATGAAATATCCGCTTATATGGATGTTTTCTTTGCTGTGCCATACTTCAGTTCGTAATATGGGATATGATATAATTTTAATATTTGTTGGTAGTTTTCTTGATATATTTGAAATTGTGTCTTCAATATGGATCGGTGATATAAATTCAAATAATTGGCCTCGGTGGTAGTGAAAATCTAATAACCTTCTGTGATATCCTATTACTTCTTCAATGTAATTTGATACTATTTGGTAAGCTCCAAAGAAGTGTAAATTTATTTTGTTTTCGTCTATACTTCTAAACCATGCTTGCATTTTATTGATAGCTTCTATCCCTTCATTAAGTTTTTGTTGAAAACGTGTAAGATGATTATTGATACGTATTTCTGTTTCGTTGAAGGTAGCTATAGCCTTTAACATAAACTTGGTTTGATGATTTGATGTTTTTATAATTTCTTTTTGATTCTTGTCTAATTCATTTATGTCCATATAAATTTCATCATTTACTCCAAATAATGAAGTCAGGATGTTTCCAACCAGTCCTCTTTTAGGTCGATGATTTGCTATGACTAGGTTCATTCCATTATTCATCCATTCAATTTCTTTTTGTTTTTCTTTTAGATGTTGAATTAGCGAAAAACATTGCGTATTTTGTGCTAGTTCCTTGGCCCTCTCACAAAGAGCAACCAATTGCATTACAGAGGTATTTACATTGACCGTGTCATTTGTTAACTTGAATTTATCTAGCTTTAGTTCCAGTCTAAAAGTACCTCTATCGATTCTCGCATGACCACTGTGTTCGATATAAAGTCCAGGTTGTGGGTATTGGATAAGATAGTTCATTGCAGTAGCTTTTGTCAAAATTGTTAGGAATAATATAGCTGCTATTGCTACTTTCCAACGATTTTGGTTTTTTCGACGCGTTGGTTTGATCTTCTCCCTAGGTTTTTTAGATGACTCGATCGGTAATGGAATCAGTTTGTGTATTGGTCGTTTCAGGGACTGCCCATCTGCTTTTATCAATGTTACTACTCTGACCTCATTGCTTCCTGTTGCTGGGTGTGTTTCGACAATTTTAGCTAGCGGCCACTTGCTTGGGTTGATATCTTGCTCTTTTATTAGAACAAGGTCTCCTGTTTGGAGCGATACTTCTTTGTATTGCCATTTGTATCGCTGCTGCAGTCGATGTAGATAGTCAGAGGTCCAGTATTTCCAAAATTCCTTCTTTATTTTTTGGATTAGTTTCCATCTCTCTGATAGACTTGAATTAACACATGTCTCAATTGGATCTGGAGGTTCAACGATAGGTCTGCCAATAAGAAAATGACCAAGAGTCAGTACGGAGAATTCGTTTGGATCATCCGACAACGTGCAGAGTGGTCTGGAATTCAGACATGCCTCAATTTCGTGGATTAGAGTGTTCATTTCTTCATACGTAAGACGTGTGTCTCCAATAATTCGCCGTAGATGGTGCTTCATCGATTTGACACCGGCTTCCCATAAGCCTCCAAAATGGGGTGCTGATGGAGGAATGAAGTGCCATTGAGTTCCAATTGATACTAGTTGATTTTGAGTTTTGGCCTCGGTGATGATAGCTCGAATTTCATTGTGGAGTCTTTTGCTAGCACCTACAAAATTGGTCCCGTTATCGCTGTACATGTGACTACAGTTGCCTCTTCTTGAGATAAACCTTTTAAAGGATGCCAAGAACGTATCTGCTGACATATCACTAACAACTTCTAAGTGTATGGCTTTGGTTGCTAGACAAACAAATAACGCTATGTATCCTTTGTAAGCTTTGTAGCCTCTTCCTTTTGTGGTCTTAATGTGCAAAGGCCCGGCATAGTCGACACCCGTGTGTGTAAAAGGATACGAGGGGGTGATTCGAGCTGTCGGTAAGTCTCCCATTAATTGTTTAGCTGTGCATGCCTTATATCTAATACATTTTATGCATGTTCTAATTATGAATTTTACTGCCTTTTTTCCGTTGATGATCCAGTGTCGTTTTCTTGTATATGATAATGTTAGCTGGTTGCCTCCATGTAGTGTTTGTGTGGGCATCCAGAATAATTAGCCTTGTTAGATGTCCCTTGTACGGTAGAATTATAGGATGTTTATTGTCGTATGATAGATGAGATTTTTCCAATCTTCCTCCCACACGAAGGATTCCAGAGTTATCACAAAAAGGATTGAGGTTAAGTAATTTACTATTTTTGTTTAGTGGTTTTCCCTCTACCAATGTTGCGATTTCTTCTTGGAAATGCATATTTTGTTCTATTTTCACCATTTTTTCCATCGATTTTCGAAGCTCGTCCACACACAATGGATTCGTGGTTTTTATCTTTGATCTGCAGTTGTCTATGAACTTCTGGCAATACGATGTTACTCGTAGCAGTCTTGTTAGTGAAGAAAATCTCTTCAATATTCCTTCATCTATGGCCGTATGTTTACTTGTGATATTGTGACATAACTTAGCTTCTTCGTCTGTGGTTGGTATATTGCTGTCGAATGCTAGTTGTGTAGTGCTATGTAGCCATGTTGGTCCGTACCACCAATTCTCGTGAGTTTTTAATTTAGAGGGGTCTAGCCCTCTTGATATGACATCTGCTGGGTTTTCTTTGGTTCTCACATGATACCAATGTTGACTTGGTATTATTGAGTTGATTTCAGATACTCGGTTCGCTACGAATGTTTTCCATCTAGTTATGTCTCTTTTTATCCAGGACACAGTGATCATGGAATCTGTCCAGGCATGTATCTTCATATTTGTTATTTCCAACGCTTTTAATGTTTTCTTCATTAGCCTTGAAAGTAGTAGAGCTGAACACAGCTCTAATCTTGGTAGCGTCGTTTTGTTCTTTGTTGGTGCTACTTTTGACTTTGCGGTTAGCATTGTTATTTTTGCTTCGTTGGACTTCTGTTTTATTTTCATATATATCACTGCGCCGTATGCTTTTTCGGATGCATCACAGAATCCATGAATTTCGGTATCTTCTCCTTGGATGTAGTGCGTCCATCTTGGAATGATCAGACTTTCTACATTTGAAAGTTCAGTCTGGAAGCTTTTCCATTTGGCTTTGATTAAATCGTCCCATTTTAGGTTTTCTAGCCAAAGTTCTTGGATTAGCAGTTTTGCTTTTATGATTACTGGGGCCAGCCATCCCAGTGGATCGAATAACTTGGATATCTCCGATAGAATTATTCTTTTTGTAATTTTCTCGGAGTTGTTTGTTTCAGTTTTAAATCGAAATGTGTCATCATATGGTGCCCAGTGGATACCCAGTGACTTCCTTGTTTCATTATGATCTATTTCGTGTAATGATTGATCACGGTATTCTGGGTCTACTGAATCAATTAGTTCACGGCGATTACTTGACCATTTTCTTAACGTAAACCCACCCGATTTGAACATATTGATTAATTCTTGTTGTAGCGTTTGTGCTTCTTGGATGCTATCTGCTCCAGATAATAGATCGTCAACGTAGAAATCTCGATGGGCAATTCTTGATGCTTTGGGAAAACTGGTTTCTTCGTCTTCTGCCAGTCGTTGAATGGTTTTGATTGCCAGGTACGGGGCTGATGTAGTGCCATATGTTACCGTGGTAAGCCTGTATTCTTTGATAGACGACGTCGAGTTCGATCTCCAAAGAATAGTTTGGTAGTTTTGATCGTCTTGGTGTATCTTGATTTGTCGATACATTTTCTCAATATCTGCTGTGATCACAACTTTATGGGACCTCCATCTTAATAATATGTCAAATAAGTCTTGCTGTAGTCTGGGACCGTTGTCCATTGTTTGATTGAGGCTTATTCCAGTTGATGTTTTGCTGGAAGCGTCAAACACGACTCTTAGCTTAGTTGTCGTGCTGGATTCCTTGATCACTGGCTGATGAGGTATGAAGTATTTGTTTATGTTATCTTCCATGCTGATTTCCATGTGCCCTAAATTGACATATTCTTGCATGAACTGTCGATAGGCAGTTTTTAGATTATTTTCTCTGCAGAATCTCTTTTCAAGTTGTAATAATCTTGCAACTGCTCTAGGTCGAGATGCTCCAAGTTCATTGATTTTGTTGCTAAATGGAATTCGGACAGTGTATGTACCATCTTCGTTTCTTGACGTGTTTTCGTTATAATGCTTCTCGCAAATTTCTTCTTCCTCGGAGGCCACTTGTTCTTGGTTTACTTCTTCTAACTGCCAGAATTTTGTAAGTTGTTCATCTTCCTCGATAGATGTTGTTAAGCTAAGTAGTTTGAGATCAGGTTAGGGTCGTCTTGAAATATTTCCTGATAAAATCCATCCTAGCTCAGTGTTTTGACCTAGTAGCCCGTCATTAGTTTTCCTTAGACCTTCTAGGACAATATCTCCATATTCTTTAGCACCTAGGATCAGATCAATAGGGCCAGGTTGATAGAAGATGGGATCGGCTAACATATCGTTTTTCCATTGTTTGACATCGACGTCCAGTGGTTCGTTTGGTAGGGTGCGAGTCAACCTGGGCAGTACTACGCATGGTACTGTTGCTTCAAAACTACTGGAAAATCGTGGTTTGATAGTTGCTTGTATCATCCATTTGACCGTTTGTGTATTCTCTCCTCCTAACCCTGATACCTCGGCCGATATTCTTTGACGTGGGAGGCTCAGAAGACTTGCAGCTTCTTCAGTGATAAATGTTGATTGAGTTCCAGGGTCGATCAAGACACGCAGGAATTCGTATGCGCATATTCTTTCATCCTTGATAAACTTTGACCTTGCTTGTGGATGTATTGATTGAAATTTAGTACAGGTTTGCAGTGAATGTGATTCTTTGCAGTACTTGCAAGTTGGTTTTGTATTGAGTTGTTCTGGTTTTTTCTTGTTTTGTCCCTGTGCTTCAAGTGACTGGAATCTTGTTCGCAAAAATCTCATCAGTCTATCTATCTTTTGAATCTTATTGGGCTCTTCAAGTGACTACTCATATAGTCTGTTAGTTTCAGAGTCCCATTTGTTGCATATAATTACGATTATTATTGGTCCCCATGAGAACGTATCGATTTTTAAGTTATTAAGGGCCTTTAGGCATTCGGTGACGGTATCATGTAACTGTTTCAGTTTATAGGCTGATTCTTGTTGAAATGCAGGGCATTCTAATATTTTATTTATTAGGTTTGTTGCCGTAAGACGCTCGTTATTGAATCTGTTGTTTAATAATTCCCAACAGGTTGTATAATTGTTTTCTGTGATTTGAAGATGCTGGATTAGTCGACTTGCCTCTCCCTTGAGATGAGTCTTGAGATATTGCATCTTTTCAGTGTTGCTCACAGTTGGATTTTCGTGTACGACCTTGACAAAGATATCTCTGAACGTAGACCATTCTTCATAACGACCATCGTATATTGGTAGTTTGATTTGTGGTAGGCGAATGTTACATAATTTTGATTCATTTTCTTGCCTTGATGATAACTGTAATAGGATTTTCTCGTGGCGAGTTTCCAAGTGTTTGTATAATTCTTCAATTGTTTGTTGTTGATCTTGAATAGCCAGATCGATGTATATTTGAGATAATGCTTCCCATTTCTTCTTAATTTTTTCTTGTAGCTGTATTCGGCGGTCAATATGAATCTCAATGACCATCTCTTCTTCGGTGGTATCTAGGAGTTCTTCAAATTGGTTCAGTAATATTTGGCCACCTTTCTGGAGTTTAAGTAGGGCTTCATCTCGTCGATCTTTTTCTTGTACTGTCGATAGTATCTTTTGTCTATTCTCGTTGATGCTCTTGATTGCATCATCATAGAGTGTGTTTAGTTGTAAATGATATTTTTGTTTGAAATAGCTGTGGTCGGGGCACTTTAGCTCTTCAATTTTTTGATGGGTTTCTTTTATCGTTTTCCATATTTCCTTAACTGTAGTGATTTTTTCGTCAAAATATTGTTCATTCTTGCGACTTGATGAGTCTTTTTTCATATTGGTTAGTTGTCGTTGTATTTCTTTGCCATTCGCTTCTTGTTGTTGTGCTAATTCATCCATCTTCTCCAGTGCTTGTGCCATTTTATACATATATATATATATATATATATATATATATATATATATATATATATATATATATATATATATATATATATATATATGTAAATGCGAAGATTTACTTCTTCGCTAGTGCAGCGAAAAGGCCGTGAATGAAAAATAAAAATAATGAGTACTATCTTTGATTCTGGTCTGGGTGACCTCCTGCTATCGATTTCTGGGCCCTTACCCATCAGCGGGCAGGCTCACACCCAGGGTGGCTGAAGAACAGACCACGATTTGACCAGAATCAAAGAGAGTCCTTATATCCAAAATGATCGGAAAGGATGGGTAAGATGTAGTGGCTCGCGCCAACTAGTTCACCCAGTGTTGCTCCAAAAATGTTTGGCTGCTAACACAATAATACTCGAAAGTATGTCGAATGTCGATTTTCTCGACGTCGACGGTACAATATATATATATATATATATATATATATATATATATATATATATATATATATATATATATATATATATATATATATATATATATATATATATATATATATATATACAGGGTGATTCAAAAGTAAGCGGCATCCTTTCGGGGGCGTAATCCTTGCATAAAAATAAGGCAAAAAGTTCCTATTAATATGGCTCCGAAAAGGCTTCCTAAGGGAGCTACGCCCCTTTGAATAGGACACCTTAAAGACGATTTTTTCTCTATAACTTTCAAACCCTTTACAATTAAATTTTGAAAATTGGTGTATGGTATAAACATTTGATGGTAAATAAGATTCTAAATTCAAAATTTTAAAATCTTATTCAGGGGCGTCACATGCGGGGGAGGGTGAGGGTAAAAACATCCCTTTTTCTTTTACTCTTTAGGTTAATGTGATTTTGTTTGGAAATTATAAAATTCTAGAGTTTTTTACGTAAAAAAGGTACTCTTAGTTCAATTCGATAGAGCGTACCATTTACGAGAAAATCGACTTTGAAAACTTCCTGGTAGTACGTTTATTCATAATAAAATTACTAGATACGCATTCAAAACGAAGTTCAGTGCCTAATTTAGCTTGTCGTGACGCTAATGGTAATAATTTTGAACATTTTCTCTAAATTGTTAAATAAAATGTTAGTAAAAAAATGTGTTTTTTTTTCTATGGTAATGCAGATTAATTTTCATCAATAAACATATGCATCAGAAAATTTTCAAAGTCGATTTTCTCGTAAATGGCACGCTCTATCGAATTGACCTAAGAGTACCTTTTTTACGTAAAAAACTCTAGAATTTTATAATTTCCAAACAAAAGCATAGCAACCTAAAGAGTAAAAGAAAAAGGGATGTTTTTACCCTCACCCTCCCCCGCATGTGACGCCCCTGAATAAAATTTTAAAGTTTTGAATTTAGAATCTTATTTACCATCAAATGTTTATACTGTACACCAATTTTCAAAATTTAATTGTAAAGGGTTTTAAAGTTATAGAGAAAAAATCGTCTTTCAGGTGTCCTGTTCAAAGGGGCGTAGCTCCCTTAGGAAGCATTTTCGGACCCATATTAATAGAAACTTTTTGCCTTATTCTCATACAAGGATTACGCCCCTGAAAGGATGCCGCTTACTTTTGAATCACCCTGTATATATATACAGGGTGTTATGGAAATCATTTAATATATTGGAATGGGTGACTCCTGGGGTAGTCTACAGACATGTCCAATACTTTTTTTTTCTTAAATCGAACATTTTTAAAATTTTCAAAAATACCCTAAAATCCGTCAATATTCGACGTACCTGGCTGAACGTACACAAGGCGCTTGACGGAAATTTGCGCGCGAAAAACTTTAAACAATTGAATTTTTTGAAACGTTGCCAGACATTTCTGTTTTTAAGCGTAATTTAAGACAAGTTAAAAAAAATTTGAACCTTTCCTAAGAAAAAACAAAAAAAAATAGTAAAAAGGCACTGTGAAATCAGTCCTTTTTGTCAGTAGCCTTAGTTTTAAGTAATATTTAAAACACCCTATAGTACATTATTAATGATATAAGTTATTCCTACTAGCTTAAACTTTCTGCCAAGGAAAAGTTAAAAATCAAAACGAAAATACTAATTGGGCACAACTACATAGTACTTACTTCAAAAGTATAACCAGATCCGCTAAATTAGTTTTGCTCCGGCAAACGTTACCATAATACGTAAATATTATTAGTGTTTTAAATTAAATTTAGTTTTCAACCCTATTACGCTACTCACTCAAAGAAACTAGATAAAACTGATCAAAATATTGGTTAACAACGGATCGACGAAGACCATTTTCTAGGTAGTGAAAAGAAATTACATTATTTAAAACTTTAAACGAAAAAAAATTTAAAACATTCATTGTGTGGCTTGTGTGCTGTTGAAAAACTTAAATAAATATGGCGCACGGGCACGGCTCTTTGATGACATTAAGAAATCCTTCTGTTTCGATCTCCCTTCCCTTCATCATGAAACATGATCATGTCTCTTTGTCACTTCCAGTACTTGATAAAGTAGGTGGCCCTGATTTGGCGCGAAAATTTAAAATAGAACGCGTGTTTGTATTATTGCCTTTGAAACACTAGAGTTAAATGCTAAGCCTATATATCGAAAAAGAGGAAAAAGGCGTCATCGATTTTAAGAAAGGAAGAAGAATTAACCATTAACCATACTTTTTCGTTTGATTCCGATTGTCGTGTTTATTTTCTAAACAGTTATAGATTATTACCATGATATACGAGGATTATTAGTATTATTACTAAAAATTATGCAGTGAATATCCAAAACAGAAGGTGTGTTAATTTCGTGGAAGGGGAAGTTGAGGCACTCGTGGAGTTTGTCGAAAAATACAAAGAAATTTTAGAGAACAAGAGAGCTGATGCTGTTACGACCAAAGAAAAAGATAAGATGTGGGAGCAGATAGCTGCCGAATGGGTAGCTGAGGGCTATGTGGAACGCACAAGTAAGCAGCTACGGGAAAAATGGAAAAACTACAAGAAGGAAGTTAAAAAAAAATTCTTAAGAAAAGCAAGAGACATATAGGACTTGCGGTGGATATTGACTTTCAGTTATTTTTTTCCTACTCATTAGTGCCATTATAAGTCATTTTTATAGTGCGTTTATTATAAGAGTGGTCTTCATAAAAGTACACATCTAGTATAAAATAGTTACAATTTTACATTTAATTTTAGAAACACCTACACCTATCATTTCATGCTTCTTATTAAACTAGATCACCATAGACTGGCAACAGTATGCTACATATGACGTCACTTCGAGGGAAAATCCTAAATTGACTAGACGCTTGCACCCCTTGTACCTACATAAGTACAGGTCAGTTTCTGGTCGGGTAGTGTATTGGGTTGACGTTTATTAAAATATTACAGGTCATTTTATTGTCGGGTAGTATGTTGAGTTGACGTTTATTAAAATATTATTGTCATATTTCATTTGCCCAGGTAAGCCCTAGTCAATTTAAAATTTTCCCTCGAAGTGACGTCATAACGTAGCATACCGTTGTAAGTGTATTGTGAACTAGATATAATGGCTAGTAAAACCTAGGTCACGACCAGTGGCGTATGGTGAAATTTCAAAGTTGTATATCTCTGTTCCTAATTCCTAGAGGTTTTAATAGTGTGCCCACTGGGAAGGTTCTGGTAAACTCAAGCAAAAATTCAACTTTTTTTTCGCAAATTCAAAACGTTTTTTTTTTCTTTACAAAAACATTCCCAGTGGGCTCACTATTAAAACCAATAAAAATTGGGACCGGTCCTGAACGTAGGAAGAGAGATATACAACTTTGAAACTTCACCATATGCCACTGGTCACTACCATCACTATAGTTGTGCCCTTAAACAAATTTATATACGGGGTGCCCATTTTAAGTTTTAACCACTAGTGTATAGTTGGAAGCTCTCCACTTTTCATTTTGCTCCCCCCCCTCTTTGATGGCGCCCCTTGTTTGCATTATTTTATATATTTTTAGCATTTTTGCAACAATTCTTCCAAAATTTTCATCTGCGGCGCATATTTCTGTAATCTTATTTTTCTGCTTTCAATTTATAATTTTTTTTATCAATACGATCACTTTTTGCTGCCCCCATTATAGCCTGCCCCCCCCCCCCCCCTAGAAGATGGCCACGCTACTGAAAAATATACCTACTCCATAATGATATCAGTTCAAATAAACACCCTGGCCCGGTATATATGTATCTTATTTTATATAGGTACCTACTATTATTTTTTAATTTGTTTACTGTCCTTAATAATAATCTACTTATACATATAATAAAAACTGTCTTATGTTAATAAATACTGTATATTTTTTTCTGTGTACCTGCCTGTAGCTTCAGTCTTAGGAAAGTAAATTCAAATTGGATATACTGTGTAGGTGGTAATATGTACAGGGATATCCAAATAAAAGTGAACAGGCCTTATAACTTTTTTATTTTTAAAAATGAGAAAAAATGTTAAATATGAAAGCTTTGGGGATTTTTATGGATCAATCATTCATATATCTTATCAGCAAAACAATTGAGTATCGAATAAAAGAAATATAGTATAAAACATCGATTTTCTCGCTTATTTTAAATTGGATGGTATGATTTTTATCATATTTTTGGATTTTTTTATTCGATGCTCGATTATTTTGCTGATAAGATATATGTATAAAGCTAAAAATCCCCAAAGCTTTCATATTTGACATTTTTTTCCATCTTTAAAAATAAAAAAGTTATAAGGCCTGTTCACTTTTATTTGGATATCTCTATACAATCGTGGTTTAAAACAGTTTAATTTTCTATTCAAATTCAAATTCATTTATTCATGCTATTACAAATAAATTGTTTACACACGTCAATTACAGATAAAATAATTTTCATATTTAGACAATAATAAAAACATTCCTGACAATACAATGCATTCAAATTTATAATTCGAAATGAACACAATAATACAAACACATTAAAAAATCTAAATAAAAATATTAAAATATATTAAAACTATAATCTAAGTACTGTTTTGTGATGTAAAAAGCATGTTTTATTAGGAACTGTTTCACCTTCATTTTAAACTGCTGAGTAGAGAGCTCTTTAACATTTTGGGGTAACTTATTAAACAGTTTTATTGCATAATATTCTGGTCGAGCCTGACATTTACCCAACCTGCAGTGTTGTGGAACGTAGTTGGTCTTATTCCTAGTGTCATGGTCATGTATGTCTTGGTAAGACAGTAGGTCGTCCTTGTCTTTGATGTAGAGCAAACTTTGCAGGATGTAAGCCGAAGGAAGGGTAAGAACTCCCAACTGAACAAAGGCATTCCCACAATCCTCTCTGTACCCTAGGCCAGCCATAATTCTGACTGCCTTTCGCTGGAGACCAAAGACTCTTGTGCATGAGGTGACCGTCCCCATGCGATAATGTCATATGTCATAACACTATGGAAAATTCCATGATATGCTGTTCTCAGGGTATTTATTGAAACACATTCACTCAAATTTTGTAAAACAAATACACTACTTCCAAGTCTTTTACAAACATTAGCTACATGAACATCCCATTTCAGCTTCCTATCTAGGTATAGCCCTAGAAACTTGACAGATGCAGCTATTCCACCACCACGTGACTGACTTCGTGATGTAGATGCGCTGACAACATAATCCAGCAGGCTCAGCCTATCTATTTCTTCCTGTTCCAGCCAATGTTCTGTTAAACATAAGACTCCCAGGTCACAATCAGCAGTGGCAGCCTCGAGCTCGTGAAGCTTGTTTCTCACAGAGCGGACATTGTAATGTAGCAGTTTTATACATGACGATTTGCTACCACCAGGCTTCGCCCCTGTTGAGGTCCTAACTTTATTAGGTTTAAACAACTGTTTACTTGAATACCAACTGGTTAAACATTTTCGTCAAGAATGACAGACTTTTTATCCTTGGGCACACCAATTTTAAAAGAACTATATTTCTGCTTCCACTTTGTTTTTATCCGTTCGCATTCACAGTCGATGTTATAATTTAATTTTAGGTATTTTCCAATGTCCTCAGGTTTTGTGTCATTAGACAGTCGTGATACAAATAACCAAGAATAGCTACCTGATGAAGCGGCTTTCAAAGTGGTTGCATCCTTTTTTTGCCTTCGATTGAGTTTGGTCTCAGTTTTGGATCCACTTGTTTCTTTTATTTTTTACTGTAAGCTTCTGTTTGTTTTGAAAGCATAGAAAAATATTGAAGGAGTTGAAAGTAGGGTTAGTCACTGTCATTTTCTTCTTTTTTCTTGGGATGGCTTGCAGTCACGCTAGACTGTTGTTGTGGTCCTACTGTGCCAAGTCGTTTTGTTCGATGCCAATTTCTGCTTCTTTTGTTACTTTCGCAGCTAATTTCACGGAATTTTTGGTCTTACGGCTTTTTTTATTAGGTTAGAAATTTACGAAATTTTCTATATTCTTTTCCAAGTAAGCATTTTTTTCTTTAAGAAGTTTATTGTTTTCTTGAAGAATTTCATTTTTACTCTTTAGTTCGTCCACTAAAGCCTTTAAATACATAATTTCGATATACTTCTCTGGTTTGGGAATGTCATCACTTTGTTTACATTCCTTACACATTAATCGAGTTTTGTAACTTATTATTATAAGTATATTAAGTATATTAACTTTATTATCTAGTGAAAAAGAATGTTTCCAGTGCTATAAGGATAACACTGGACATTTGTGGCTGGTATTTAGTGAAGAAGAAAGTTTCCACTTCCAGTGCTAATAAGTACGTTTAGTTGAAGATTATTATTTTACACTTCATTTGAAGAGCAGTTCTCTGTATTGTTTTGTGTTGTAATATTTTAGCTTTTTGAAATTAGTGTTACTAGGAGTTCTTTCTTTAAAGGTAACAAAAATATTAGGTTATCAAACTTGATTCATAGAAATATGGTAAAAAAATTTGGCAACGCCTGACTTCGAAACAAAAAATTTTTTTTCTGTAACTGACATTTCTTGCTGTTTTTTAAATGGCCATGTATTTATGACAGTGGCGCGCAGGTACTAAAAATTTTTTTTTCGAGGGCCGATATTTACCTTTTTTTATAGTGAAACACCATTTATGAATATTTTTATTCAATCTGAATTCATATCAGGAGTTACCCATTCCAATATATTAAATGATTTCCATAACACCCTGTATATATATATATATATATATATATATATATATATATATATATATATATATATATATATATATATATATATATATATATATATATATATATATATATATATATATATATATATATATATATATATATATATATATATATATATATATATATATATATATATATATATATATATATACAGTGACCGGCAAAACGTTCGCAACATATGGGAAAAATTTTTATTAGGAGAGTATCGGAAAAACTTTCCCAGGGGATCGGTTCTGCATGTCCGATAACCTAA
Source organism: Philopedon plagiatum (assembly GCA_963971165.1). NCBI lineage: Eukaryota > Metazoa > Arthropoda > Insecta > Coleoptera > Curculionidae > Philopedon > Philopedon plagiatum. The sequence continues at coordinate 62,127,218 of OZ020191.1, forward strand.
AAATCGATTTTGACATACGTCACGTGACCACTGGTATAGCGTCAAATTAAAAAAAAAATGTTAATTTACAAAAAGTGAGGTTAGTTGACTCCTACAAGGTTATAGTTGAATTCATAATTTTTTACAATTTTTCAATGTTACGACAAAATTATCGACTTTTTCGAAAAATGTTATTATAGCTTTTTTGCTTCATTCATTTTATTTTCTACAAATTATCTTTTATAAATTTTCAAAAATTTCGTAAGCTTTGAGAGTTATCTCCACTATAATGCAAATTTTCGGAAATAATGGTAATTCTGAAAATTTACATTTTAGTGGAGATAACTCGCAAAGCTTACGAAATTTTTGAAAATTTATAAAAGATAATTTGTAGAAAATGAAAAGATCTACAAAAAAAGGTATAATAACATTTTTCGAAAAAGCCGATAATTTTGTCGTAACATTGAAAAATTGTAAAAAATTATGAATTCAACTATAACCTTGTCGGAGTGAGTTTATCAAAAAATTGCTCAGGACCTTTTTTGTAGAGCATTAAATTCTCTACAAAAATATGTTATGGGCATACAAATATGATGAGCCGTTAACGAGCTAGAAAATTCCAAAGTTTGAAAACAAAATTTTCCCATGTTAATCAAATGTGAAATTGAAATTTGCGATGCGGCACCCCTTAAAATTAATATTAAGATATTAAGAGCTCAAACTTTACCAGTATATTTTTTCGGCGTTTCCAACAATATTTTCGATATATTTAAGTAAAAAAATTGTCAATTTTTTGAAACAGTCTATATATATATATATATATATATATATATATATATATATATATATATATATATATATATATATATATATATATATATATATATATACAGTGACCGGCAAAAAGTTCGCAACATATGGGAAAAATTTTTATTAGGAGAGTATCGGAAAAACTTTCCCAGGGGATCGGTTCTGCATGTCCGATAACCTAAAAATCGATTTTGACATACGTCACGTGAGCACTGGTATAGCGTCAAATTAAAAAAAAAATTGTTAATTTACAAAAAGTGAGGTTAGTTGACGAGATATCAAAAAAAGTTATTTGAAAAAATTGCTTAGAATTAAATTCTAGGTCCTTGTGCAAAATTTTAAGATTTTATTTAAAAAAATTGGAAAACTCAATTTTTTTTAAATATTTTTTTATCGATTTACAAATTTCCGGTTTTTTTCGTTTAGATAGCTTGGCTAATGTAAAGCCCATGTATCTGGATGAAAATAAATGAATGTAGTAGTTTTTTCTACAATTGACAGGACAAAATTAAAAAAAACAGGGTTTCGCCGGACGCTAGCTGTTGCAATGATTTGTATCTAGCAGCAGTGTCAAAATTTTAGAGACATTTCAATGAGATTACATTGAGAAAACCTTAATCGTCTTAAATATATCTGAAGTTCGACTTTTTGTAAAGTTAAGGGGATTAAAATAGATAATAAACAAAAAATTACCTGTTTATTTAATCGAAATTTTATAAACGAAAACCAATGTAAGAAAAACTTAAAAGTAGTCAAATTCTGTACTAACAACACAAAAAATCATTGTTTTTCCTTGGGTGCACAAAATTTAAAACTCAGTATGACCACCATTTCTCTCCATACATACTGTTGTTCTCGAGCGCAACTCTCGATTAACATTTCGGAGCATTTTACGATTTATTTGCAATACACAATTTATAATGACATTCTCTAAATTTTGTATATTCCTAAAGGGTCGATGTTTGTACACAGGGTTCTTTAGGTATCCCCACATAAAAAAATCTAACGGAGTCAGATCTACAATTCTACAATTGACAGGACAAAGTCGAAAAAATAGGTGTTCGCCGGACGCTCGCTGTTGCAATGGTTTGAATCTAATGAAATGACTGTATCAAGATTTTATTAAGATTTTTCGCACATAAATTTAACAACCAGGTCTATTTAGTTGTACTTAAAACTACCAAAGCAGGCTCTGAAATTAAAACAACCAAATAATCTAGTAGGTTAAAAACAACAGAAAAATGTCAAACAAATTATAATTTGTTTGATTTCAACCTATGTCATTGGTTTATGTCTCGCATCTTACTAAGTTTGATATTTTACATAAGTTTATTAATATTTTATTCCTTAAAATGGCACCCACACTACTTCTTCAGGAAAAGATAGAAATTATTTTAATTTCTGGAGATAATTACAAAAGCCATAGAGAAACAGCAGCAATTTTTAATGAGAGGCACCCCGATAAATCCCTCCATTATTCCACAGTATCTCGTCTAGTCAATAAATTTAAAGAAACGGGATCGGTAGAAAATCAGTATAAAGTTTCCCATGAAAAACCGGTAACAGGTGACGAAGGTTCTCTGGATGTGTGTTTGTCGATCACAGAAACACCCCAATTAGCAGTTAGTCAAATATCGGAGATCACTAACATTCACGAAAGATCTGTGCGGAGGATATTAAAAAGAAACAAATTTCATCCGTACAAACCTAAATTTGTACAAGTATTAAAAGATAGGGATTATGACGCCCGCTTCGATTTTGGTGCCTGGTTCCAGGGTATGATTGAGGAAGATTTTAATTTCCCAAAGAACGTTCTTTTCTCGGATGAAGCTACATTTACCTCTAACGGAACCGTCAGTTCACAAAACTGTAGATGGTGGGCCACCGAAAACCCAGACTTTGTAATTCAGAGTAAAGACCAATATAGTTTTAAGGTTAATGTGTGGTGCGGAATTTTCAACCTCAGAATAGTGGGACCTTTTTTCTTTAGAGACAATTTAAATTCAGAACGATATTTAGAATTTCTACAAACTGAGATATCTGACTTTTTAGACAATTTGTCATTAGCCGAAAGAAGAAATTTATACTTTCAACAAGACGGAGCTAGCATTCATTCCACAAATGAGGTGAAGAGATGGCTGGATCAAGAATTTGGAAACCAGTGGATAGGACGGTTTTCTGAAAATCCGTGGCCTGCGAGATCACCAGATCTGACTCCGTTAGATTTCTTTATGTGGGGATACCTAAAGAACTCTGTGTACAAACATCGACCCTTTAGGAATATACAAAATTTAGAGAATGTCATTAGAAATTGTGTATTGCAAATAAATCGTAAAATGCTCCGAAATGTTAATCGAGAGTTGCGCTCGAGAACAATAGTATGTATGGAGAGAAATGGTGGTCATACTGAGTTTTAAATTTTGTGCACCCAAGGAAAAACAATGATGTTTTATGTTGTTAGTACAGAATTTGACTACTTTTAAGTTTTTCTTACATTGGTTTTCGTTTATGAAATTTCGATTAAATAAACAGGTAATTTTTTGTTTATTATCTATTTTACTCCCCTTAACTTTACAAAAAGTCGAACTTCAGATATATTTAAGACGATTAAGGTTTTCTCAATGTAATCTCATTGAAATGTCTCTAAAATTTTGACACTGCTGCTAGATACAAATCATTGCAACAGCTAGCGTCCGGCGAAACCCTGTTTTTTTTAATTTTGTCCTGTCAATTGTAGAAAAAACTACTACATTCGTTTATTTTCATCCAGATACATGGGCTTTACATTAGCCAAGCTATCTAAACGAAAAAAACTGGAAATTTGTAAATCGATAAAAAAATATTTAAAAAAAATTGAGTTTTCCAATTTTTTTAAATAAAATCTTAAAATTTTGCACAAGGACCTAGAATTTAATTCTAAGCAATTTTTTCAAATAACTTTTTTTGATATCTCGTCAACTAACCTCACTTTTTGTAAATTAACAATTTTTTTTTTAATTTGACGCTATACCAGTGGTCACGTGACGTATGTCAAAATCGATTTTTAGGTTATCGGACATGCAGAACCGATCCCCCGGAAAAGTTTTTCCAATACTCACCTAATAAAAATTTTTCCCATATGTTGCGAACTTTTTGCCGGTCACTGTATATATATATATATATATATATATATATATATATATATATATATATATATATATATATATATATATATATATATATATATATATATATGTTTTACTCTTGCTCAACGTCTTCGCCAAATAATTCAATATATTTCGCCTTAAGACTTTCACTTAGCTTCTGAGGTTCGGTTGTTATTTTTTGGTTTTGATTTGAAAACTCGAATTTTTTGTTTTCGAATGTTGGAGTAATTGGTAGTCCTGATTCGTGAGTTCTTATTTGGATAGTATCAACTGATAATTTTTGAAGTAGTTTTAATTTTTGATCTATTTGATTTCTATTTAACTTTTTTCGGGCCATAAATCAGTGTTTAGGTGGTCAATAAAATGTTGTATTTTTTTTTGTGTATTTGAAACTAATTTTATATACCAGACAGCGGTTAACTGGCACTGATATACAAATTAAATTCCTGTCTATATTTTTCTCGCCAGCGTTAACTGGTCAACAAGAACAATACAGCTTTTTGTGTGTGTGCATATTTTTCGAACTCAATTTTATATACCAGCCAGCGGTGAACTGGCACTGACATACAAATTAAATTCCTGTCTATATTTTTCTCGCCAGCGTTAACTGGTCAACAAGAAAAATACAGCTTTTTGTGTGTGCGTATTTTTCGAACTCAATTTTATATACCAGCCAGCGGTGAACTGGCACTGACATACAAATTAAATTCCTGTCTATATTTTTCTCGCCAGCGTTAACTGGTCAACAAGAACAATACAGCTTTTTGTGTGTGTGCGTATTTTTCGAACTCAATTTTATATATCAGCCACGGGTGAACTGGCACTGACATACAAATTAAATTCCTGTCTATATTGTCATAGTTATGTTATCATGGATTATTTTATTAATTATTTTTAAAATCACACTGTATTTATATAAAGATTATTTTGACAATAACGATGAATAGACACTTTGTTATTCGGTGAACTTGGTGACGACATTGAAGGTCAGCTCGGTTTTATTTAACTTTATTGGGTAAGTCAAGGTATGCTGACCTAGCAATGCACCGATCGTGGATAACTGCATAATAGAGTGATAGGTAGTCGTTCTTAAGATGTCGAGATAAGACATGTGCCCGTTGGTCGGGAGAAGAGCCGCCCTTATAGAGAAGATGTAGGGGAAGTTTATAAGTAAGTGCCTCATTTCATTTATTTAATGCCAAACTTTATTTTATTGCTATTATTGTTGATTAATTATTAAATGTTATATTTTTTATAACCTGTTTTAACTTCATTCCCTCCACACGATCCCAGAGACTATTACTTAGTCTCAGTCGCAACAACCCCCGTTGTGACATTTGGTGGAGGCGCCATTTTTACTCTCCATACACAATAAATTATAACTTTTTTGGTGCAAAAATTATATATTCTTTAATAAATTCTGTCCATTGTGTGAGAGTAGGCATAAATTTTCTTTAATTATAGATAAACATTTGATTAGAACCTGAGGGAATGAAGTATATTTTAATTAAATTGTATAAAATAAGAGTTGGCAATTTTTACTTTACGTCTATAATAGAATAAGTGGTGCAAGTTAATTTTAATTTTTTCGGCCTCTTCAAAAAGTATTCCGAAATTTTGATGGTAATTTGAAAATTATATACAATTTTTGGTTTTATTCAAAATAAAACTATATTACGATACATTTTTTCACGTTGAGTGTTTATTTTAAATATAATATACAAGTTTGTCCCTTAAAGAGAAGTAAAAAATGAGTTTGGAAGAAGCTTTAAATACCCGTATTACACCAGTGCTACCTCCATATTTTCAGGCACCTATTTTTTGTCCTAAGAGTAATAATTGTGTTTTATTTCTCAGAGAATTTAATAAAATTTCTGAAAGAAACCGCTGGTCTGGCAAAGACAAAATTTACTATTTTTTTTATCATCATTAGAGGGTGTTCGGAATCGGAAAACTTAAAGAAAAATTGGGAGGAAGTCTCCCGAGATTTTTTATTTGAATTTGGAGTGAAATACGAAGTTTCAAAATTTGAAATCAAACTGATGAATAGGCAACAGCAGCAAAATGAAAGTATTAAAGATTATTATTACGATACAATCATGTTATGCGACATTATTGATCCTAAAATGCCGTTAGATAAAATTATAGGATACTTTGAAAGAGGTCTACACCCTTCCTTTAAAGCAAATTATAAATTTTTGTACGACCCAGATCTTTCAAAAAATGATTTTAATCAGCTTATTCTCAAACTGCACAACATATGGGAACTAACGGTTAACCGCCGGGTTATTATCAATGAAAAATGTAATTTACAATACCCAACCAGCACCAATGTACAATCTAATCAAAACGTTTTATTTTTACACCCTACTCAGCCTTACAATACAAATGAAAAAGAAACTATAATGGACCAAACAAATGAAAATTTACACCACTGCTTAAAACAAGAGACAACTTCTAAATCAGCATTCTTAAAATCGGCTAAAACTACTAAAGAACATCAACTAACTAACAACAAAATTAAATCAATTGTTTTGAAAACTAAAGACCACGATATTATATATTTGGAGCAATTACGAGATAATTTTGCGGTAAATACAAATCTTTTTAATAAATTGGATATTATACTATATAAATGGCCTTATATTGACAGAAATAAAATCAAAATTGACCTCACAACAAACTCGAACCAACCAGTTACTATATTTAAAAACAGAACTCTATGACGCTTTTTATTACCGCCAAACACTTTAACGGCGCAAAGTCTATTTGTTTAAAAAGAAATAGGTCAAAGGGAAAAATAAATAAAGAAAAACCTAATAATTATTCTTTTACATATCTCTACGTTTACATAAAATAATATCCACAAAGAGTTTTTTTTTTCAGAAAATTTTGTTTTAAGTAAATGCTATTTATTGTATCCTGACGTTTACAAGAAGTAAAAATATTTTTTTTGTATTACAGTAACAAAGAACTAAGTCAAAGCGTTTGTTAAAGTGTGCATATACATATACATATGCACGTACGTATGTATATATCTACGTTTCTTCACATTTGTTTCTCTACTAAACTTTTATTTCAGGATATAAAATACGTTAGCAAAAAAGGTGCTTAATTATACCGGAAAATGCTTCTTTTATAAATAATAATTTTTCTAGTTGAATGTAAGATTTTAAGCAAGTATGAGTATCAAAGTATTATGAGTTCAAGTACCTAACACCTGAGATATTTCTCGTTTTAATTTGCACTGATTTTTCTTTGGTTCAAACTTTAGTGTAAAATTGATTTTTTTTTTTTATTTATCTAACATTGCATACTATTTTAGTTCCATGTCAATATTTTTATGCAGAAGTTGCAATTTTTTTTAATGTCCACAATACATTTCGTCAGTCTCCTCTTGATACTTTTTCTATGTTTTTTTGTTTACGTTGCGTTGGAAGACAAAATCCAAATTATACTACTTGTTTATACTTTTAATTTTTGTGCCGTAAAAAAATCTATTTCTGATGTGTAATTTATTTGCAATTAAACATTATGCACATAGGCGATATGCAAGAAAAATAACAGAAAAATTTGATTAGATCTTTATTTTTAATTTAGTAGGTACTAATTTCATTTTAGTACTAGTTACAAGTTTTAAAATATGTTTTGTCATGCGAAAAAAGAATAAATCAAGTTTTACGCAATTAACGAACACCACTGGTAAATAAAGGCATTAATGTGTTGTATTTTTAATATAATAGCCAGCTACAATTTTCTTTTCAATTTCAGAAGTTTGTTTTAAAATTAAATATTTCTTAAATAACTAACTAGTAAACATATCAACATTTTATTATTATTGCTTACGTTTATAGAAATACTAAATATTATTAGACGTAATTGTTATACGTCCGAGGTATAAAAAATATTTTTTGTTATCAAAAGCTTACATAATTTTGCTTTATTTCAAGTTCATAATAAATTATAATAAACACTGCTGACCCAGAGATGGCAGGTACCAAGAATTTTATATTATTATACAATAATGGCATAAGGTTACCGATCAAGCACGCGCCTCATTTTCGCATGCTGCAAGTACTCATTCATATTATTTATTTTTTTTTATTTTTATGCATAATCAAAGGAATTATGAAAAACTAAAGGGAAAAAGAAAAAGGGTTTATGCGTGCAAAACCAGAGTAGTTTTTATCCAGAATTATTATCTAGTTAATCGAGGCATAAAACAATTTTTATAGGCATGAGATGATTGAAACTTATAATAAACTTACGTAAGAAAGTAAGAGTGTTACAAATGAAAATATAGAGATTTTTTTTTAATTCGATGCAGTATTAAAGCATCGTGCCTGAGTTTTTAAGTTAAATACACGAGTATGTATTTATTATTCTAGAGTACCTACAGAACGACTCATTTTTCTCAAAGAAGTTATAGGTACATATTTGAGGAAACAATAAGGTACACACAAAAAGTGGTACGAAAAGGGCAGCTAGAGAATTAGCAATCAGCAACATAATGCTATGGCCCTACTGCAAAAAAGTCATTTGCAGGTTAAACTTTACTGACAAGTAAGGTATGTTGAAATGGTTTTCAAGTGTAACAAATTTTATGAAGAAGAGACAAGTGAATGTCTTATGTTATTCAATACCCTGCGTGGCACGTAGCTAGGGGAGTAGTTGTTTTAAGAATTTACGCATCTTGTCTTCATAAAAGGTGACGCTAGTGTTTGAGCACAATGTTTAAACAAATCGATGATGTTTAGTGGTACAGGATGTTACCAGGTGAGATAAGCCTGAAGTTATCTATTTCCCTTAGGGAAGGTTTACAGATTTTTTTAAGAGTTTCTGGTATTTGTAAATACTGCGTGAGCTAAAACTGCTCAAATGTTCGTACGGTCATTACTTATTGTTGACAGCATGTAAAATATCGTCAGACATATTTTTGAAAAAACAATAGCACAAAGTAATTTTTTTGTCACGAAACTGCCTACTACCTCTCAGTAAATTGATATAATTTAAGTTTTTGAATAATCCTAAAACATTTTAAATTTTATTAGCAAGTACTAACCTAGACTTTCAACTTTGTACTAAAGAGTTGCTTTTTTATTTATTCTAGTATTAAAAATCCTAGGTATACTAGAAGTTAAATATTAAGGTATACTCTAAGCCTAACACTAAAGATTCATTTTAAAAATTAGACGAACGTTATAACTCAGTATACTTGGAGGTAGAAAAAGAGCAAACTGAAACTAAACAGGGATAGTTGTTCTGTTATACGAGTGCTATGATATTATTTTAAACATGCATGTATTATTTGAATTTACAAGAATTTGTAATTTAATTATTGATGTGCAAATTAAGTTTAGTTTACAGACTAGTTTAAATATTAGGGATTTTTAATATTAGGTATACGTACGTGTAAAGAGAAATGTATTTTCTCATTTTAATTTTGTAAATAATTAAAGCATGTAAAATTAGGACTATATATTCATAAGTATTGATACGCACTCTCTTTATATTTCATGTACCTGGACACAATAGCACAATGGCAGTGGAGATTGGAGATGAGCCAAATAACATGCACAACAACTTCCTACAACAAAGGGGAGCCAGTATATATCCATCATACCTAAACCTGAGCAAACAGAAGCTGTTACTCAACGTCACCACAACGCACGTAATCAAAGAAAAGGCAGTTACACCATCACGTTAGGTAACCTAACACCTAACAGTAAAGTCTCGAAAATGCCCGAGGTACCAGGGCTCAGTAGAGATGACCTTATCAAAGCAAGCCGCTTCCAGCTGCATGCATCTTGCAGAATGGGGGATGGAGAAAATCCATCCAAAAGTGGTGAATGTTAAGTTCATAGGAAATTTATATTATCCTTAATATAACTAAACTACTTCTGGCTCATAGTTGTGCATAGTTTACCATTGTTCGGCGTTATTAAAATTACGCAAATGTTCAGTAAAGACTCCTTATATGTTGCCATAAATGCCCGTGTCACGATCTCATTTTTCAAAGAGTGCTACTTTTTGAGATTTTATTATGTAAATATTTAAAAGAAACGTTATGAGATCAACAAGTTTTATTTTATTTTATATTTTTCGCTTTTACAATAATTGGCTGTTTAGTATATAGTAAGTAATATTTTATAAGTTGATAAGATTGAGCTTTCTATATGCATTAAATGTGGCTATCAATTCAATATTTTAGAAAAGTTTAATAGTTAGAAAGTTTACTTAAGTCAGTAAATAAAGTAAAATAAAAAGAAGAAATAATTTGTTTCTAAACTTTTAATAAGTATTAAATTAATCTTTTACGCGAATTTTAATTATTATGCTATACGTCTCTTCAAGATTTTGTTGACCAATACTAGATACAAATTTTTACAACTTCTCATCAACTTATAAGTTTTATTAAAAATCATGTTTTTTTTGTAAATTTAATTAAATCCTGGCGGCTTGACCAACATATTTGTATTGCATAGTGATGGAAATTTTGTAAAGCTGTGGGTCCAGCTTTCGCGAACGAGGGGCATATGTCATAGTTATGTTATCATGGATTATTTTATTAATTATTTTTAAAATCACACTGTATTTATATAAAGATTATTTTGACAATAACGATGAATAGACACTTTGTTATTCGGTGAACTTGGTGACGACATTGAAGGTCAGCTTGGTTTTGTTTAACTTTATTGGGTAAGTCAAGGTATGCTGACCTAGCAATGCACCGATCGTGGATAACTGCATAATAGAGTGATAGGTAGTCGTTCTTAAGATGTCGAGATAAGACATGTGCCCGTTGGTCGGGAGAAGAGCCGCCCTTATAGAGAAGATGTAGGGGAAGTTTATAAGTAAGTGCCTCATTTCATTTATTTAATGCCAAACTTTATTTTATTGCTATTATTGTTGATTAATTATTATTAAATGTTATATTTTTTATAACCTGTTTTAACTTCATTCCCTCCACACGATCCCAGAGACTATTACTTAGTCTCAGTCGCAACAACCCCCGTTGTGTCTCGCCAGCGTTAACTGGTCAACAAGAAAAATATAGCTTCTGGTGATTTATGGCCTTATGTTACTGATGTTGCTATTATTATTTTTTTTATACACTTCACTAAATTATAAGAGCTTAGCCTTAAGAGATCAGGTATTATTTTTCTTTTTCGGAGTGCCTCTTGACGTTACCCTACTCAGTTCAGATAACGACACCCTGATCGTAGTTGAATATTTCGGAGTTTTGAGATGGCGTTGACTTGCAGCTGATTGGTTTCGATTTGACGTTGAAGTTGAATTGAGTATTGTTTGACGTTGGAGTTGAAGTTGGCGTCGGTAGCCGTTGGAGTTGAAGTTTGCTTCGGTTGACGTTGGAGTTGAAGTTGGTATTGATTCGTAGTTGGATTTGCTTTGACTAGATTAAGCGCCCAATTTTCTCTTTGCTCGAAGGACCATGTAAAGAATTACCATTGATTTGGTATCTTTTGAGTAGTTGTGAAGCCCTTGTAGAATTGACTTCTAGTAGATAATTAGTTTGGTTTTTTAGTGATTGAGATGCAGCCTCACATCTCTAGGTTTAGGCTTGGTTTTAGAGTTTAGTAATGAGTACTATCTTGTGGTTTGAATAATACTGATTTATTATCTCTAGGAAACAGGTATTTATACATTAGAAGTAATACATGTTACTATAAACTATATACAATATTTAAACTAAAAGGCTGACTTGTCCGTGACCCAGTGATCCTCGTAGCGTCGATGTTTATATCACCCAATTATGTTTAATAATATTTTGTTAACAAAGCATATTTGAATAATAGAAATTAAAATATGATTTAGGATGATTTTTGAGATAAATCATGGCTAATTATTGGTAATTAGACACTTAGAAAATACCGTCTGCCACCCACATAAGTAAGCGCAAAAAAAATATTAAAAAATTTTATACCCGCAAAGATGAAATTAATGAAAATTCTTCTTTTTATAGTAACAAACACAAAAATAATAGTCTGCCACCAATAAGATACAACGAGGGTCGTCTGCCAAGCCTATGAAGTTGCGCTCGGCATACACCGCGCGAGCACCACGACTACGACGCTGCATCTTTATCGGCTTGAAAGACGATCTTTGTTGTTCTAAATTGTTGAACGACTATCATGAAGTTGTTTTTTATGTTATACATTTATTCACTGAATTTAAATCTGTTCATTTGTAGAGTATAGAAGGAGTCATACACATACTCTCGGTGTTCAAAATGTATCTTAAATATATTGATGAATTTCGATAAAATATTACTGTCTTACAATGTCATTAAGAGATTATTTTTTAAGGCATAATTATTTATTGATTTTCATTTTAAAGAATTCTATATTTATGAATAATTATATATTCATATTCATTCATATTTATTAATAATAAATATAGAATTCTTTAAAATGAAAATCAATAAATAATTATGCCTTAAAAATAATCTCTTAATGACATTGTAAGACAGTAATATTTTATCGAAATTCATCAATATATTTAAGATACATTTTGAACACCGAGAGTATGTGTACGCGATGACTCCTTCTATACTCTACAAATGAACAGATTTAAATTCAGTGAATAAATGTATAACATAAAAAACAACTTCATGATAGTCGTTCAACAATTTAGAACAACAAAGATCGTCTTTCAAGCCGATAAAGATGCAGCGTCGTAGTCGTGGTGCTCGCGCGGTGTATGCCGAGCGCAACTTCATAGGCTTGGCAGACGACCTTCGTTGTATCTTATTGGTGGCAGACTATTATTTTTGTGTTTGTTACTATAAAAAGAAGAATTTTCATTAATTTCATCTTTGCGGGTATAAAATTTTTTAATATTTTTTTTGCGCTTACTTATGTGGGTGGCAGACGAGGTTTGTTGTCGAATTTAGGTGGCAGACGGTATTTTCTAACCTTCTTATGTTTCAACTGCTACGTACAATAAGTTTCGCGTATGCGGCTATAATTTTTTTTTTGTTTATTTTCAGCTGTAATTGTAACCCTCCTGTAAGCCACTGTCATGTGGGTGCGCCGGCAGACGTTCATATAACTATTATATATTACACACGTAACTCATACAAAAAAAATAAAGCTTGTGAAAATGACCCGGAAATTTCTGTCGTTAACTCCCCTACTATTACATGACCGTTTACACATGAAGCAATTTTTGTATGCAAGTATCAAGAAATATCGCCAACTTTAAAAATATACCTAACTCAGCTGATTAAAAACTAGGTTTGTATTGTACATACTTATCTGCCACATGCTGCTTTTTGGGACATATCGGCTTTATTTTTTATAGAGATAAACAATAAAAAACATATTAAATTCGCAAAATAAACCACTCAAGCCCCATTCAAAACAAAATCAATATTTTGTGAGGTTATGTTTACTTTTCATATGGTTGGTGCTTCGAAATATTAGTAGAAAAGTTACTAAAAATGCATGTTACTTGCAATTAAATTAGAACAAGTCCTAATTTCATGCAATGCAAGTAAAATTGCATCAGCTGATCGAAAAGCCACCAACGCGCATGCTTGGAGGCAATTTTTTCTTGCATGGCACCAACTTGCTTGTAATGGAAACAGGCTATTTTATTGAAGTGCTTCCAGGTGGATATTTCAATAATATATTCCCCTTCCAATATCGGTATGAAAATTTTACCAATTTTAATATTTTAAAGAGAAAGGCATAAAATCACCTTATAGTATAGTTTGCCAGTTTCATCTTTGTAAAAGATGTTCGGGATTATAAAGACCTGTTTGGTTGGATTTTGAAAAACTGTAGATCTTTTCCAAGAAATAATGCCTACCTAGTATATCAAAGAAAACAAGCAGTATCAAAAATAATTTTACTTTTTACAGAAACTGTTAATAAAATTTTCTGTAAATTTCACTCTTTCAATACCTACATCTTATATATGTTTTTTTTTAATATGTTCAGATGCCTCAACTGAAACACCTCCTTCTTTGTCAGCTAATACACCCCGAAAAGTTGGTTTGAAAAGGAAAGTAAAGCAGTTAGCACAACAACTAAGAAGAAATGAAAGGTCTCTGTCAGGAGGTAGCCGAGGTAGTAGCACAAAACCGGAACTAACGCAACAAGATGTATATAATTTTTTCCATGAAAATTATAACCCCAACATAGCAGACTTTATGAATATGCAAATGAATTTACTGAATAAAAATCCAAAGGGCGCTCGATACACCAATGCATATAAGCAGTTTGCTATGACTTTATATTTTTCAAGTCCTAAAGGTTACAAATTTTTGGCTAAAACATTTAGATTGCCAAGTAGATCAACACTTATAAATATTACAAAAAAATGCCCAATTAATCCTGGTTTAAACGATTTTGTTTTTAATGTTTTGCAGAGTCAAGTAGCTACCTTGGTTGAAAGCAGCCAAGATTGTGTTCTTTGCATAGATGAAATGTCATTACAGTCAAACTTTCATTATAATATTGTAAGAGATGAACTGATTGGGTTTCATCAAACACTGGATACAAAAATGTTTAAACCAGGAAACAGTGTTTTAATTTTAATGCTGAGGGGTATAAATAGTAATTGGAAACAACCTTTGGGTTATTTCTTTGTTAACTCTAGTTGTCCAGTAGAGGATTTAAAAACGTTTTTGTTTGTAAGTATTAAAAAAAAATTTCAATTAATTTACGATTACACATTTTAATATCTGATCAGGGGTCAAACTTCATTAGATTAACAAACATATTAGGGATAACCCCGGAAACTCCCTATTTTTATGTAGATAATTTCAAAGTATATTACATGTTTGATGTGCCCCATTTATTAAAATCAACTAGAAATAATTTTTTCAAATATAGTCTTCATTTAAATGACAAAAAACATCCAAGGAATACTTAAATATTTTATATGCTAAAGATAAAACCCAAGCATACCGTTTAGTACCTAAATTAATAGAGGCACATATAAACCCCACAAATTTTCAAAAAATGAAAGTTAAATATGCCGCCCAGGTATTCAGTGCAAGGGTAGCAGCAGCACTGAATACGTATGTTTCATGCGGGGTGATAGAAGAAGGTTCACAATAGAATTTATAGATAAAATGGATAAACTCTTTGATATCTTCAACTCTTCTAAATTTAAAGGGGCTAAATTTTTTAACAGGGCGTTTATGGGTGCGTCTTTTCAAATAAATTTTTTGAATGAAATGTTGTCATTTTTTGAAACTCTTAAAGTTAAGAACAATAATGGAAAGTAAATTAAAGTTAAGTTTATTTCTGGATGGAAGTTGACAATATCAAGTTTGTTAAATTTTTGGAATGATTTTAAAGCGAGTGGTTTTCATCATGTTTTCACAAGACGACTAAACCAGGATTGCCTGGAGAACTTTTTTGGGAAAGTACGTCAGCAGAATGGAAATTGCCGAAACCCAACTCCAATCCAGTTTTTAAGAACATTCAAAAAAATGTTTGTTTTGGGTTATTTTGCGCAATCAGAGGGCTCAAATTGTGTTGAAGAGTTTGATAGTATATTAACACAATTAACACCAGAAAATATCAAAGAATACACAATTCATATTACTAAAACTGGCCCTTTTGAAAAAATATTTTTAGATTCTGCAGATTATCGACAGTTAGATGTTAAGCAAAAAAATGAATTTTTTTATGTTGGAGGGTACTTTTTAAAAAAATGTTTGGGTAAACATTCATGTACGTCTTGTGAAACATATGCCAAAGCAAATAAGGAAATTTCCAAGGATACAATATATACATATTTACAAAGTCCTGACAAGAGTTTTTTTGAATATTTTGGCCAGTGCGAAAACGTATTTTGTCGGTCATTTAAAGATTTTGCCATTTTGCCAAATGTTGGTAAGAAAATAAAGGAACAGGTACTTTCTATACCTTTTAAGCACCCCTGTGTGAACTTTCCCAGAGACTATTTTGCGTCATTATTTGTTCGTACAAGAATATTTTACACTTTAAAATTTTTAAAGAGATCTTTTAAAAGGTAAATCAAAGTGTGATAAACTAAATATCCTTCAGCATCTTTAACCTTGTATACTTTTTGTATTTAGGTATTAGTGCATAAATGTATATATCTTTAACCTTGATTTACTTTTTGTGTTTAAGTATTATTACATAAAATAAATGATCTATCTTTAACCGTGTTTTGGTTTTTGTATTGAAGTATTAGATAGATGTATCGACCTTTAACCTTGTTCTTCAGCACCTTTAACCTTGTATACTTTTTGTATTTAGGTATTAGTATATCTTTAACCTTGATTTATTACTTTTTGTATTTAAGTATTATTACATAAATGATCTATCTTTAACCGTGTATTGGTTTTTGTATTTAAGTATTAGTAGATAAATGTATCTACCTTTAACCACGTCCTTCTTTTTGTATTTAAGTGTTAGTAGATACATGTATCTATCTCATATTTTTCATGTCCAAATATCACTTTACATCAGCTTTAACCCCTTTTATTTATATTACTTAAAAATACAGGAAAAACAAAGTTAGATAAAACTAGACGGTCAGCTGTTAAGCAAAAAAATGCATTTTTTTTATGTTGGAGGTTGGAGGGTATTTTTGAAAAAAATGCTTGGGTAAACATTTATGTACGTCTTGTGAAACATATGCCAAAGCAAATAAAGAAATTTCCAAGGATGATACAATATATACATATTTTCGTGCACACAAAAACGCGGCTAATGATTCACTTGGCAATTTACAAAGTCCTGACAAGAGTTTTTTTTGAATATTTTGGCCAGTGCGAAAACGTATTTTGTCGACCATTTAAAGATTTTACCAAATGTTGGTAAAAAATAAGAGAACAAGTCCTGTCTATACCCTTTAAGCACCCCTGTGTGAACTTTCCCAGAGACTATTTTGCGTCATTATTTGTTCGTACAAGAATATTTTACACTTTAAAAGTTTTAAACAGATCTTTTAAAAGGCAAATCAAAGTGGGATAAGCTAAAAATCCTTCAGCATCTTTAACCTTGTATACTTTTTGTATTTAGGTATTAGTACATAAATGTATATATCTTTAACCTTGTTTTCCCTTGTATATTAAAGTATTATTACATAAATGATCTATCTTTAACCTTGTTTTGGTTTTTGTATTTAAGTATTACCACAGTTTAAAAAACGGGCTTTTCAGCCCGAATTTACGCGTTTTCTCAACTGTGGTATTACCAGATAAATGTATCTACCTTTAACCTTGTTCTGCTTTTTGTATTTAAGTATTAGTAGATATTAATATTAGTATCTCATATTTTTCATGTCCAAATGTCACTTTACATCTACTTTGACCCATTTTATTTATATGCCTTAAAAATACAGGTAAAACAAAGTTAGATACAATTATACTGCTGGTTGAATTGATAACTTACTATTTTGCAAGTATTTTTAATTTTGTGGTTTTAAATATACTTTAATGTTGAAGTAAAAATTTGTTTGTCATTTTCCCTGAGCCCAGTGGCGCAGCCACGGGGGGGGGCGTTAACACCCCCCCCCCTCCCCCAAAAGGCCTAAAGATTATACAATACCCATCTAAATCTAACGAAAATAAAGCAATATTTGTCAAAAAATTTTGTACCTGATTTTATGGCCTCAAGTGTCTGTTTGGGTGTTAAACATATTTAACAAGGGGGATGGATTTGTTTCAATTTGACCATTCAGGGATTTTCCATTATTTTTAATCCTATTTATTTCTAAGCTTTCGTAACAAGAAAGTTTTTTACTTTTATCAAATACATGTAAAACCTTAAAATTATCATTAAAATTATGATTTTCTTGTAACAAATGTTGTGCGTATGCCAAATCCTCTTTTTTATTTTTGAACGATATTTCATGTTCAGATATTCGTTTTTTAAAACACCTACCAGTTTGACCTACGTAACATTTGTCACAAGAGCCGCAGTTTAACTTATAAATACCTGATTTTAATTCTATATCCACTTTATCTTTATTATTTTTTACATAACTACCTAATTTGTTTATTGTTCTATATGCAACGTTCGTTTTGTCAGATTTAATGTATTTTGAGACTTTTAACGAAGGTTTACCAAAGTATGTAATGCATTTAAATTCTTTGTTTTTATTATCTTTGGGGTATGGATGAATTTGCTGATTTGCAATTTTTGAAAGTTTGTTTGTTAAAATGTTGTTAATCATGTCTACGTGAAAACCATTGTTAACTGCAATTTGTTTAATAAGATTTAGTTCTTGATTAAAATTTTTTTCGTTTAATATAATATTGAGTAGTCTATGTATCATACTGTAGTAAGCTGCTTTTTTATGACTATTAGGATGTAAAGAAGAAGAGTGAATAGTCATATCTGTAAATGATTCTTTATGATATATAGCGACTTCGTTTTATGTTATTTCTGGTAATTGATAAATCTAAAAAATTAATACATTTATTTTTCTCTTGTTCTACTGTGAACTCAATGTTCGGGTGTAAACAGTTAGATCCGTTAAAATCAAAGTAAAAACACTATTGTAAAAATGGGGAGCCCCGTATTAATGCAAAAACAAAAGTTTCGCCACAGTGCTTGGGTTGGGTGAATGAATTCTTTTTATTGTGCGATGGCTTCCAATCTGTCTCTCGATCTTAACCCTCAAAGAGGGGCTTTAAGTTTCTTAAGATATGTTTCTGTAAGAGATACTTTCTACTTTTACCCTACAAGCGTTAACAAGATAAGAGAGATATTTTCTGAAATATAAAATAGAAACGCTTCCGGTTGGGACAGTATTTTTTTGAAGGTGCTTTTGAAGCTCCCGGATTCCGCGCTGCAAACCTTGGCGGAAGCTATAAATTGGTCTTTCGAAAAGGGCATCTTTCCTAAATGCTTAAAAATTGCTAAAGTTATTTAGACCAGTATCGTTGTTGCCAACCATGTCCAAGATTATTGAGAAGATCGTCAAGAAGCGTATGATGGATTTTTTAATGAAACATAAAATACTGAGTGCAGCTCAGTTTGGGTTTCAGGCAGGTAAGAGCACAAATGATGCCATTTTTTCCTTTCTGGAACATCTATATCGAACATTGAATGAGAGGTTGCTGCATCGGTATTCTGTGATCTGTCAAAAGCCTTTGATTGTGTGGATCACAGAGTGCTGCTGGGCAAACTTGAAATCTATGGCTTTAGAGGCACCTCACTGGCCTGGATGACCTCTTATCTATCGGACAGGTCGCAAACAGTTTACTTTAACAGTCAGGAGTCCCGGAGTGGGGCAATTTCCTCAGGAGTCCCCCAGGGCTCTGTCCTGGGTCCATTGTTGTTCCTATTATATATAAACAACCTACCGAAACTAGATATTTCTGGTAGGTTTACGATATTTCCTGACGATACAACGATTCTTTGGCGAAATCCTAACGAGACTCTACTGGAGCAAAACATAAATTCTGATATCATTAAAATTAAGGAATGGTGCGATTCAAATTTTCTGTCTCTTAATATTACTAAGACTAATTTACTTTCATTCAGATGTCAAATTTGCAGTGTGAGATGGGAATCACAGATGGTGGATAATTTCCCTATACGCAAATCTCTGGGGCTTTGCATTGACGATAAGTTGAAATTCGAGCGTCACATATTAAATTTAAATGCAAAAATATCGCGTGGTTGCTATGCTTTGAGGGTTGTGTTTCGGGAGTTGGGAGTTTTTGTGGCGAGGAAAGCATATTTTGCACTTATAGAGAGTCATCTGCGATATGGTCTGTGCTTCTGGGGATCATGCTCGCAATATCTATTCCGAACTGCATTTACTATACAAAAAAGAGCCATACGATGTATTTACGGGGCGAGGCGAAGAACTTCCTGTCGGACGCTTTTTAAAAATTATAAAATATTACCTTTAGCGTGTCTCATTATTCTCGAAACAGCGTGTCTGATGCATAGAAAGTTTAAGTCTGAAATTCAGACTGCCTCAACAACTTCCACTAGAAGCACGCACGTTTTAGCGCTACCGATACCCACGTCTGCTTTGACGAAAAATTCCCTCTTTTATGATAGCAAAAAGCTGTTTAATCATCTGCCCTTAAGGCTACGGAAGTTCCGGAGAGAAGTGAGGAGGTTACTGATTGAGAGAGCCTTCTATTCAGGTTGGGTGAATAAATACTTTGAAGTATTACTGACATAGTTTTATATGACAGTGTTATGTTTTCTTCGGTTTTATATTTTAATATTTGTAATAGCTTGACTGTTGTATATTTTGTCAATTATCTTATATACCTACTTAAGACTTAATTTTGGGATGCTTTGCCAATGAGATGTATTTCTTTTGATAATAAAGCCATATTTGATTTGATTTGTCGTCAGACGCCAGAGATAATAAAAGGCATTAAAAAATAGAGGTCAGCATGCCATAAATGTCTTAGTAACTATTGAGATAATCATTTAAGGAGTAATATTCTTTCTCAACTAAGAATCTTTTTAAGCTGGCTTTAAATTTACTGTCACTGGTCATCTCTTTTATAATAGGGGCAGTGCATTGTGTATCATTTATTTATTATACAATGCAGTATGGTGAGCGGGAACACTTAACTCATCTCTATTACGCGTTATCATATTATTATAGAAACCTCCATTTCTCAAAAACATATGTATATTTAGAGGGGAGAAATCAACTAGCGAGGCAGTCGGGAGCCTGTGTCGGAGAGTGGCTAGGGGCTTCGAGGGGGCACGCACTGCCTGGCTTCATTTTTCATGATCGGACAAAGGCTTTAGTGTATCACATGACAATTGTTAAAAAAAAACTTAGATCCTATAATTTCACAATCAACAGTATTGAGCTCATTCAGTCCTAAATGTTTGGCAGGAAACAATATTTTACATTCAATGGTCAAAGATCCGAAAGCAGACTTGTCCGACGTGGAATCCCTCAATGACTTACCAGCCTGCTCACTGGAAACCAATTTTATCATATATGCAGATGACACCACTTCATTGGTTGTTGATGAGATGCTGAGGCTGACTACTAAAAATAAACAGTCCATTTTCAGTATCGAGAGCTGATTCTTGAACAATAGGCTCTGCTTTAATGGCAGTAAAACTCAGTATCTTCTGTTCTCTCTTAGAAGTTTCAGCCAACCGCAGGACTCAGACCCGGTTCGGTTTTTAGTGGTTACCTTGGACTCCAAGTTGTCATGGAAACAGTACACAAACGCTTTGTCTGGAAAATTGTCCAGAATTGTTTTCCTCTAGCGTGTGTTAGTGATTGTAGGATTGGGATACCAAGAGTGTTGCAAAAAACATTTCATCGACTTGGGTATACTCACACTCCCCTATGTTTATATTAAAACATGTCAACTAAATCTTAAAAAAAATGTACAACTTTATAAAATGCACTCAGACGTACATAATTACGAAACTCGCAATCACAATTTACTGCTGCCTGAATTTCACAGACTTTTGAAAACAAAGACGGCATGCCATTCTACGGAATAATTTTTTTTATACCATCTTCCTACTTCAGTGAGAAACTGGAGCTTAAAGGCATTTAAATATAAAATAAAACACTTTCTAATTAGCAAAGCTTTTTATGGATCGGATTGGTATCATTGATGTAACTTAGTTTTGTCTTATTTTTCACTAGCTTTCGCCCGCGACTTCGTCCGCGGTATAACAATTATTACAAATTTTGAACCCCTATTTCATCCCCTTAGGGGTTGATTTATTACAAACTGTAAAACACGTGTTTAAACATTTATTTTTTAGAGCACTTCTATGAAGTTTCGAATTAATAGGACCATCTAATATTTTTTCTCCATACAAAGTTTGATCCCCTGTTTCAGCCCCTTAGGAGTTGAATTTTGAAAAACCCTTCCTTAGTGGATGCCTACTTATATATAATAATAATAATAATTCTTTATTTCCAATTATATGTAATAGAATAAAATTAAATGATGTCATATGGTGGAATGGGCTTACCATTCCTTGTCAAAAGTCTTGCAACGAATAGGGTTCAGTTTCTATTAACCCTTTTTTAAATGTTTTTTTCCACTATGACACAGTATGTATTGATTTTATAGTAATTGGTTGTAAAGCTTAATATGACGAGGATACAATAAGTTATTTGTTCTAGTTTAGACATTATGAGCATTTGCAGTTTCAAACTTTTTCCTATTTTTGAACAAAAATATCAAACATGCAAAGATATAAAGAGCATACACTGTCATTACATTTAACATTTTAAATATTCCTCGGCAGGAATCGAGAAAGTTCATTTTGTTTATTATCCTCATTATTCTCTTTTGAATTGCAAAAACCCTTTGTAGCTCGGAGCTACTTCCCCAAAACAGTAAGCCATATCTCAGGACTCAGGTGTTTAAATTCATGTAGTTTGACACTGCTTTTATCCCATAACCTATACTATTCAGCCTTAAACACAGAGTGTCAATATGATTGCTCCATGACAAATACTCCTCAATGATTATACTTTAAACTTTAGTGTTGTTATTTAATGTAAAGTTATTTTCACATAAAGTAATGTTATCAGGTTTTTCTACTTTGTTTTGTTTAATCCTGAGCAGAATTAATTTTGTCTTATCATCATTTAAGATTAATTTATTTTGTGAAAACCAGGTATTTGTCTTGCAATATGCAGTTTTTGCATTTTTAGTTAGATCCTAAGTATTTGATCCAGAAACAAGAATATTTGTGTCTACAGCATAATTTGTTATCGTAAAACTTTCTTCAATACTACTGAGGTCATTTAAAAAAAATAATAAATAGTATAGGCCCTGGGATCCTTCCCTGAGCTATGCCAATACTGTTTTTTTGTATGTCCGATTTAATTTCTTTGTTACCATTGTGAACCATTACTCTTGGCTTTCTACCTGAGATATGATTTTATCCATGCGTATGCGTTTCCCCTAACACCATGTTTATTTAATTTGTACAATAATAGTTCTCTATCTTTGCAATCATATGCTTTGCTTAAATCTATGAACATACCCACCCAGAGCTAGGTTTTCATTTTCCAGTTGATGTAGAATAGCTTTTGTGAATTGAAAGACGGCTAACGTTGTAAATCTACCTCTCAGATAGCCATACTGTGTACGAGAGAATAGTTAACATTTATTCATAAAATTTATTAGACGAGAGCACATTGAAAGTTCAAAAATTTTAGAAAAGCTTTAAAGTAAACGTATAGGTCTAAAGTTATTTAAATCATTCAGACAACCTTTGTTATAAAGTGGATTTATTTTCGAAAGTTTAAGTTGATTTGGAAAAAAAAAGAATTTTAATGAATTAAGTATTTATTATGTGGTTCAGAATATTAACAGTTTCAACTATGGACAGCTTCCCAATACTTGTGGGAATTTCCTCATCACCGCTACTGTATTTGTTTTTTAATTTTTGCGCTATATCTAACAATTCATTATTAGTTATGGGTTGTCGATATATCGATACACACACAATACATTATATTATACTACATTGAAAAGGGGCTGTAGTTTTGTTTTTCATTATTCATTCACATCATGAATTACATTTATCTGGTACATGCTAAAATCGTCAGCCAGCTTCTGAGAATTTTCAGCAAAATGAGTCTCATTGCAAAAACAAATTGCCAATAAGCATTTATTTTTATTATTTGAGGTCCTAACCTTCTCATAATTTTTTGATTTTCCTCTTTTAGGAGCTTATCATACTGTTTTTTAGTTTCATTATAAATAGCTTTATACGAATTATTATTTCTTTATAATACCAAGAATGCATCCAACCATCCATTATCCATTATGCATTAGTGGTTTCTTTTTATTTTAATACACCATACCATAGTCCAAGGAAAACACTGGTTAAAAATTCTTATATATGTAGCAATAAATGTATCCCACTATAGATTAACATCTGGTTTATCTATTTGAAAAACATTTGCTCACTCCTGCCCTGTTAGAACTCGTAATAACTGTCGCTTATTTTCCTCAGTAAAAAATCTTTTATAAATAAAGCTAACTTTAGTTTGTTCCATATTAAGAAATAAAACTGGAGCCATATGATCAGAAATGTGTTACGACAACGTTAGTTTGATATGCGCTTTCCAGATTGGTGAAAATGTTATCCGGACAACTAGCAGATTTATGCGTAATCCTAGTGTTTTGAAAAACTGTTCCCCTTATACAGTGTGTCTACTTAAGTTCGCAGCATATGGGAAACTTTTTTATTATTAATTTTACGAAAAAAAGTTATTCTTCATAAAAAGTTCTGCATGGCCCAAAACCTAAAATGCAACCATCGGATATCGAAATGTCCCAGTCATATACGATGTCTGTCAGAAAATATGATTTTTACCCTACAGTAAAATACTTTCATTTTTGACAATATCGAAAACTTTTATGAAGAAAATTTATTTAGAATTTTAAACTAATTTTTAATAAACATGTTATCTCTTTATTCATTAAAAATTTGATAAAAATAAAAATTGTTATGATTTTGTACATTTTTCCATTCTCTGCCCTACAACAGTGAACACAGTATGTCAATCAACTTAGCAGAGCCACAACGCTTTTTTAAATTTTTTCTTATGTCATAATTTTTGGCTATTTTATTTCTAATTTATTAGCACATTTTTAATTTTTTTGCTTTTCGTTTTTTTTTAAACCTGTGGCTCTGCTGGCTTGAGTTCAAGCTAGCAGAGCCACGCCGAAAAACTACAAAACACAATTCTTTTCCAAAATGTTTTTATACAGGGATTTGTGGCCAATTAATTGCCCTTGAAATATGTACAGAGACTGAGAAAAAAATAAACTGTTAGAAAAAAACAGCGATTTTCTCTTTCGTCCATAAAGAATACAATACCTACTACATATTACTTAAGATCGCGAAATAATAACTTTATAACCTGTGGGGATCTACCAGGTTTTAAGACTAATTTATTGCCACATTTTTAATGTTTTTGCTCTTCGTTTAAAAAAAAAACAGTAGCTCTGCTGGCTTGGAGTTCAAGCTAGCAGAGCCATGCTGAACAACCACAAATCAAAATTCTTTTAAAAAATGTTTTTATACAGGAATTTTTGGTCAATTAATTGCCCCTGAAATATGTACAGAGACTGAGAAAAAAATAAACTGTTAGAAAAAAACAGCGATTTTCTGTTTCGTGCGTAGAGAATACAATACTAGTACTTAAGATCGCGAAATAATAACTTTATAACCTGCGGGTATCTACCACGTTTTAAGACTAATTTATTGCTAATGTATTACCACATTTTTAATTTTTTTGCTCTTCGTTTTTTTAAAAAAACCTGTGGCTCTGCTGGCTTGAGTTCAAGCTAGCAGAGCCACGCTGAAAAACCACAAAACAAAATTCTTTTCCAAAATGATTTTATACAGGAATTTTTGGTCAATTAATTGCCCCTGAAATATGTACAGAGGCTGAGAAAAAAATAAACTGTTAGAAAAAAACAGCGATTTTCTGTTTCGTCCATAGAGAATACAATACTGTTACTTAAGATCGCGAAATAATAACTTTATAACCTGTGGGGATCTACCAGGTTTTAAGACTAATTTATTGCTAATTTATTACCACATTTTTAATTTTTTTGCCCTTCGTTTTTTTTAAACCTGTGGCTCTGCTGGCAGTTCAAGCTAGCAGAGCCACGCTGAAAAACCACAAAACAAAACTCTTTTCCAAAATGTTTTTATACAAGAATTTTTGGCCAATTATTGCCCCTGAAATATGTACAACGACTGAGAAAAAAATAAACTGTCTGCAAAAATTCAACTTTTTTTCGCAAATTACAAAATATATTTTTTTCTTTGCCAAAATATTCCTAGTAGGCTCACTATCAAAACCCCTGAACTTGGTATAAAACCCAAGCAAAAAAATTAAAAATGTGGTAATAAATTAGCAATTAATTAGTCTTAAAACCTGGTAGATACCCACAGGCTATAAAGTTAGTATTTCGCGACCTTAAGTAATAGAATTGGATTCTCTATTGAAACTGAAAATCACTGTTTTGTTCTAATAGTTTATTTTTTTCTCAGTCTCTGTACATATTTCAGGGGCAATTAATTGGCCAAAAATTCCTGTATAAAAACATTTTGGAAAAGAATTTTTTTTGTGGTTTTTCAGCGTGGCTCTGCTAGCTTCAACTCAAGCCAGCAGAGTCACAGTTTTTTTTTTTAAAAACGACAAGCAAAAAAATTAAAAATGTGGTAATAAATTAGCCATAAATTAGTCTTAAAACCTGGTAGATACCCACAGGTTAAAAAGATATTAACTCTGTTCGCAGAAGAATTACAAACCAGTCAGAGCCAATGAAATTACTGGAAACCAGTCCGCAAACTGTCATGTTACCAAATAACTGAAACTTGATTGGCGCTGATCGGTTTGTGATTTCTCTGCGAACAGAGCTATTATTTCGCGATCTTAAGTAATAGTATTGTACTCTCTGTGGACGAAACAGAAAATCGCTGTTTTTCTCTAACAGTTTATTTTTTTCTCAGTCTCTGTACAGGGTGTCCGGATTTCGTCGTACTTGCGGGTTATCTCAGTTATTAGTAGAGACAGAAGGTTGCGGTTTGCAAGTCATGTCGCTACTTTTTTGTGAAACGAAACATGCCATAAACAAAATTTTCATAGCTTTCTTAGTTTTCGAGCTACAGGGTGATTTTGAAAATTTTCACTTTTTGAGCACCCCTTGTATCTCGGGTATGCCGCATCATACCAAAATAGTAAAAACAGACTTGTATACAGAATGTTACGTAGAATACGATGACGTAGTTAGTTTTTTCCTAAATATTTTAATTTTCGAGTAATGAAGTAAAGTTATGGTTTTTTAAATGGGACACCCTGTATATTTATACATCGTTATATTCCGCTTATCGAGGGCTTCTTGAAAATATATAACACATGATATTTATTTTTTCACTGAAGCCGTTAAATTACAATTTTTAATAAAATTGTTAATTTTTATATAGTAGGCTCTGGCTTACAAAACCATTGACATACATTTTAGAAATCTTGTATGTTAAGTTGTTGATATCATCCATTTTAACAATTTGATGTTGTTATCGCCAGTTTTTTTATTATTGAAATTTAATTTTTGCAATATCGTTTATTAATTTACTTAGAGTTTGTTATAAATACATTTGTTGGCACTCATTATATTAATATGGCTGCTAGCGAGACGTTTAAAAATTTTGAAAAATATGATATGTTAACCTGTTTTATTCAGTGCAACGAAAATAGCGATGAGACGTCACAACTGTAATTTGAGAGATAAATTAATATTTTATGAGGTAACCTTAGCATCTCTTTCACTTTCAATATTTTTAGATATCCAGAAATGTGGCAACCCATGGCCCAACAAAGTCAACAATATCAATTAAATCTAATCATGTCAATTTTGGAT
The DNA here is from genome assembly GCA_963971165.1 of Philopedon plagiatum. Lineage (NCBI taxonomy): Eukaryota > Metazoa > Arthropoda > Insecta > Coleoptera > Curculionidae > Philopedon > Philopedon plagiatum. The sequence continues at coordinate 62,154,530 of OZ020191.1, forward strand.
CATTTTTGAATTTTCGTCCACAAGCTTGTCATAAACCACAGAGAGAAAATGATTAGATTAATGTTAGGTAACAGTGGAGACAAAAGCTACAAGTTCATGTAGAATAGTTGAAGACGGAGTAGAAGTGCCAAAATCTAGAGTTCAGGAAATAGTAAAAAAACATCATTTGAAGCTGTATAAGTCTCAGCTGGTACACAATTTGCATCCCGGAGATCCTCAGACGCCTAGATTTTTGTCACTGGTATTTACAAAAGATTAAAATAAACCGACATTTTTACCGTAAAATTCTATGGTCGGATGAAGTCTATTTGAGCAGCGTAGGAATTTTAAATCGACAAATCAGTAGATACTGGTCGCAGGAAAACGAACACGTTATATTTCCAAGGGAGCGACAGGGCAGATTTGGCTTCAGTGTTTCCTGCTTCATATTGGGGTCTAATATAAAATTTCATATTTATGAAGGAATCCTAACTACAAACAGATATCTACATTTCCGGAAAAATATGTTAACAGAAATTTGCGAAGATGTTCCTTTGGTCCAGTTAAATAATATATTTTTTCAGCAAGACGGATCTCTTGCTCATAATTATCACGTTATAAGAACTTATCTGGAAAATCATTTTCCTGGTTACTGGATTCGCACAATAAGATGGCCTCCCAGGTCACCTGATTTGTCAGTTCTCGACTTTTTTGTGGGGTTATGTGGAAAATAAAATATTTCATAACCGACATCAAACGATAGAAGAATTGCGTAATGCTACTGAAATGGAATTCAGAAATTTGCAAGCACGGCCAGTTATCCTTTTAATTGCATTAGGAAGAATAAAAAATGTGACAATATTGTGTTCAGAATAACGCAAATCAATTCTAACAATCTCTGTAATGTGTAGGTATGTATACGTTTTACTTCACGGCCTACTATAAAATATAGACATTTTTATTATAAATTGTGATTCATCGGCTTCAGTGAAAAAATAAATATCATGTGTTACATATTTTTGAAAAGCCCTCGATAAGCGGAATGTAATACAGGGTGTCCCATTTAAAAAACTACAACTACACCATTACTCGAAAATTATATTTAGAAAAAAATTAACTGTGTCATCGTATTCTACGTAACATTCTGCATGAAAGCCACTTTTTACTATTTTGATATGATGCGGCACACCCGAGATACAAGGGGTGCTCATAAAGGGAAAATTTTCAAAATCACCCTGTAGCTCGAAAACAAAGAAAGCTATGAAAATTCTGTTCGTGGCATTTTTCGATTCACAAAAAAGTAGCGTCATGGCGTGCAAACCGCAACCTTCTATCTCTACTAATAACTGAGATAACCCGCAAATACAACGAAATCCGGACACTCTGTACATATTTCAAGGGCAATTAATTGGCCAAAAATTCCTGTATAAAAACATTTTGGAGAAGAATTTTGATTTGTGCAGCAGAGCCACAGATTTTTTTAAAAAAACGAAAAGCAAAAAAATTAAAAATGTGGTAATAAATTAGAAATAAATTAGTGTTAAAACCTGGTAGATACCCACAGGTTATAAAGATATTATTTCGCGATCTTACGTAATAGTATTGTATTCTGTATGGACGAAACAGAAAATCGCGGTTTTTTTTCTAACAGTTTATTTTTTTCTCAGTCTCTGTACATGTTTCAGGGGCAATTAATTGGCCAAAAATTCCTGAATAACAACATTTCTTAAAAGAATTTTGTTTTGTGGTTTTTCAGCATGGCTCTGCTAGCTTGAACTCAAGCCAGCAGAGCCACAGGTTTTTTTTTTAAACGAAGAGCAAAAAAATTAAAAATGTGGGAATAAATTAGCAATAAAATAGCCAAAAATTATGGCATAAGAAAAAATTAAAAAATGCGTTGTGGCTCTACTAGTTTGATTGACATGAACAGTGATATGAATGCATTTCTAATTAGGTTGCCATGATATTTACATATCTACCATTAAACGTCAAATATTGTTAACTTATTACGTAATAAATAAATTAAATAAATAAATGTTTTATTAACGGATTAGGATCCCATTTTACATTTACAACAGATACCAGACAATTATACATAATTATTAAAATTCAGTCACAAATATAAAATAATAAAATAAACAAGCAAAATCGCAGCCACTAAAGGTAGCGCCTTAAAAAGTTTTTAAACTGGGTCAACGACATATTGAATATGTCGAAGATTGCATGTTCTCTGGACAATTTATTAGCCAAGCTACACATTCTATTAATAGGGCCATACATTCCATAATTTGTCCTATGCGCATCAACCGAAAATACTTCAACATGTCTTATCATTCTTTGAGGGACATTAAAGTCTATAATTTCATGTAATTGTGGACTGTCAATGATACCATTTACAATCTTAAAGAGACAAAGCAAGTCAAAATATTCTCGCCGGCTCTCAAGAGACTTTAAATTAAGTTGAAACAATAGAGAAGTATAGTCAATGTCATCCCTGGGTATACTCATCTTATAACCCAAAAATCTTAAAAATCGTTTTTGAACTCTCTCCAACTGTGATTTATAGATACTGTAGTAAGGCGACTATACCGGTGATGCGTACTCCAGAATGGAACGAACAACACAACAATACACATTCTTTAGGCATGAAATATTATTAAAATCCGATAAATTTCGGGATATAAAGCCAATGAGTTTTAGGAGTTTAGCCCCCTATTAGCAACATGACCTATATGCTCACCAAAAGCCAAGTGATTGTTTTGGCGTAGGTGGACTGTAAAAACCTTTTTTCTTGGATAGAACTTCTATTTTATTGAAAAAGAACAGTGAAATCTTAATTTTTTATTTTGACAACACCTATGAAAAAAAATACAGGAAAAGGAATAAAATGTCCAACTATGGTTAATTTGAAGGCGGGAACATGCCCCCGGCCTTGAAAGGGCTTGCTCTTTCAATCATCAATGGGTAGGGGACAAATCTTCAAAAAGCTTCTTTTGATAATGCCGTTTGCTGTTTGGATAGAGGCAACACGACTTATTTCATCTGATCCTTGGTGGAGCTTCACGATTCTTCCAAGTTTCCATTCCATAGGTAAACCTTGCTCGCCTGTTATTAACACCAAAGTGCCTTCTGACAAATGGCCTTGGTTTGATTTCCACTTCTGTCTTTGTTGCATTTCTGAAATAAAATCCTTTTCCCAGCGTCGCCAAAAGTGTTGACAAAGTTTCTGAACAAGCTGAAATCTGCTAAGACGATTGATTTTTGCTTCTTCAAGGTTTTGGTTGGCGCTGCTACGAGGGATCTCCGATAAGGAAATGAGCCGGAGTGAGTGGAAGAAAATCATTTGGATCAGATGATAGGGGACAAATAGGACGAGAATTCAAAATTGCCTCGACCTGACATAACGTGGTATTAAATTCATCGAACGTTAATGGGACATTTGATAGAATGCGCTTTAAATGATGTTTAACACTTTTTACACCTGCCACCCACAGGCCGCCGAAGTGAGGAGAGTACGGTGGTATGAAAGACCAATTTATTTGATGAAGTGAACTTGCAGTGATCAACTCGTCTTTACTTGACTTTAAAAACTCTCCTAGTTCGCGACAAGCCCCTATGAACGTAGTACCATTGTCAGACACTATTTTTGTGGGCTTGCCGCGTCTAGAAACGAATCGTCTTAACGCTTGCATGAAAGAATTTGTTGTTAGATTTGAAATAAGTTATAAATGAAGAGCTTTGGTGGAAAAGCAGACAAAAAGACCGACGTAACACTTTTCCATTTTACAACCACGCCCTTTTCTTATCATGAATGGGCCTGCGTAATCGACTCGTCACATGAAAAGGGCTGGATGGAGTAATTCGATCTCGTGGTAAATTTCCCATTATTGGCTTAATGGTTTCTGGATTAAATCTGAAACATCGCAAGCATTTCCTTACAATTTTTCGTGCCAGATTTCTTCCAGCAATGACCCAATAATCTTCGCGTATAGAAGATAATAGTAATTGTGGTCCCGCATGAAGCAAACGTTGATGCTCGTGTTCGAAAAGTAATTTTGTAAAGTGATGCTTAGAATCCAAGATCATTGGATATTTCTTATTAATTGAAAAATCTGAATGTTTTAAACGACCTCCTACTCGAATTATGTTTTCTGAATCTAGGAATGGCGCAAAAGATGCTAATTTATTTTTTGAGTTTAAGACCTGCTTACTTGACAGCTTTAAAAATTCATTCAAAAAAGATTGCTTTTGAGAAGCCTTAATAAGACATTTTAACGCATATTCTAATTCTGGCACAGTCAGGGGACGCTTCTCTCGTTGAAGGTCAGATTTAAAACAATTGTTTTTAAATCTGATGATATATGCATGCGAGATAACTTTGAAAAACGCTCGAAAGGAAACTCGTTTAAAGTAACTACTGGCAACGATGGAGTGTTTTGTGGTTTTAGTTCGGGTAACTGTTCTATTTTAGTTTGTATAGAAGGCCACTCGGAGGCATCTTGTTTGAGCCAAGAGGGCCCATGCCACCAGTTGCCTTTATTTAAAATTTGGTTTCGATATAACCCTTTAGACAAATAATCTGCTGGATTATCTAGAGACGGTACGTATTGCCATTCTTGTTCTTGAGTAAGAGATTGTATCTCTGCGACCCTATTTCCGACAAAAAATTTTAAATAAAGGCAACTGGTGGCATGGGCCCTCTTGGCTCAAACAAGATGCCTCCGAGTGGCCTTCTATACAAACTAAAATAGAACAGTTACCCGAACTAAAACCACAAAACACTTCATCGTTGCCAGTAGTTACTTTAAACGAGTTTCCTTTCGAGCGTTTTTCAAAGTTATCTCGCATGCAGAGGACTGCTGCATATATCATAAGATTTAAAAACAATTGTTTTAAATCTGACCTTCAACGAGAGAAGGGTCCCCTGACTGTGCCAGAATTAGAATATGCGTTAAAATGTCTTATTAAGGCTTCTCAAAAGCAATCTTTTTTGAATGAATTTTTAAAGCTGTCAAGTAAGCAGGTCTTAAACTCAAAAAATAAATTAGCGTCTTTTGCGCCATTCCTAGATTCAGAAAACATAATTCGAGTAGGAGGTCGTTTAAAACATTCAAATTTTTCAATTAATAAAAAATATCCAATGATCTTGGATTCTAAGCATCATCAGAACCCCAAGGTCCCTAATAGATTCCACACCATCAATCGAAACATCACCCAGTTTATAATCAAAATCAAGTGTTGTCCTCTTCCCACAAAACCGCACAATTTTGCATTTTTTGACATTTAAGTTCATCTTATTATTAGAACACCATGAAAAGAATGAATCCAAATCAGCTTGCATAGCAATTCAGTCTTGGATTGTTTCAATGCGTTTAAAAACCTTTAAGTCATCAGCAAAGAGAAGTGCGGTTCCATGTGAAAAGGACTTAGTTATGTCAGTAAGAAACAGATTGAATAGAAGGGGAGCCATGTGCGCCCATTGAGGGACTCCAGACTCCACAATAATCTCGCGAGACAAATAGTTCTTATAGCGAACGACCTGCCTTCTCCCAGTCAGGTAGCTCTGCATCCATGAGAGAAGAGATCCATAAATTCCGATAGATCCCAATTTTGATATTAAGAGACCATCATTAACCCTGTCAAATGCCCTGGAGAAATCGGTGTACACAGCATCTACTTGACACCGACTCTCCAGTGCCCCCAGCAGCGCTTCTACATAAATTAAAAGATTTGTAACAGTGGATCTGCCGGTGCAGAACCCATGCTGCTCGGAAACAATGTAATTCTTAAAAAGAGGTGCCATATTATCTGTCACTATAGATTCAAATATTTTAGAGAGAATGGAGATTTTAGATATTGAGAGCTTTTATAAATGGGGCTCACATAACTCCTCTTCCATTCACCAGGGAAAACTCCACTATGAAGGGATAAGTTATACAGTTTACACAAGATCAATGACAACACAAAGCGACATCCCTTAATAAGCACAGTCGTTAGCCCATCCGGGCCAGCGCCCAGACCATCTCTCAGTTTATCAATCTTATGAAAAATATCAACCGCTGAGATCTTACACATAGATACAGCAATTTCAGAATCAAAGTTGTAGTTAAAAATTAAATCATTATCATTATTCCTAGATGAGATATAGGAAGCTGAGAAATAATCCGCAAAAAAGTTAACAATACATTCGGGATCTTCGCTAGTGATGCCATCATAGCTCATCACACTAGGGATCGTGTATGCACCCTTCTTTTTATTTATATATTTCCAAAATTCCCTTTTATCACCACTTTTTGATTTTTTGCAGCACTATAATTTTCATGGTCATCACTTGCCGCCATCTTGAATACTCTCAATACTCTCTCATTGTAATAATTACAATATTAGTACTGTATTCAAGTTGATAATTATTGTAAAATAAATTATTTTGTTATGTATCAATTATTTTAATGCATCATCAAAATATTGCAACACAGAGGTTAAGAAACGTAAAGGTCGTCAAATTTTTAATGAATAAAGACATAATTGTTTTTAGAAATTAGTTTGCAATTCTAAATAAATTTTCTTCATAAAAGTTTTCGATATTGTCAAAAATAATAGTATATTGTACAACGAGCATGGAATGACATGCATTTCCTACGAGTATGACGTTTGCAGCATGAGCCGCAGGCGTGCAGCATGAGCCGCAGGCGAATGCTGCAAATCATACGAGTAGGAAATGGTCATTCCATGCGAGTTTTACACTATACTTTTTCTACGAATGTTACTGTTACATAAAATGGGATTAGTAATATTTTTCCTTTTAAGATGTCAAAAAATGTCAATCTGACATTCCACAAATAAAAATTATAAAGATTTTGGATGTCAACGCCACCTTTGTAAAAAATACCCGTGCACAATGGGAACTTTGTAGTTCAATCACCATGGTGATTGAAGCACAATGAAAATGTGTAAAACACAATGCACCATGGTCCGAAATTACTATTGAACATACAGTAAAGGTTTTTATTGACATTCGTAGAAAAAAGTATTTTACAGTAGGGTGAAATTAATATTTTCTGACAGACCTCGTATATGACTGGGAAATTTCGATATCTAATGGTTGCATTTTAGGTTTTGGACCATGCAGAACTTTTTATGAAGAACAACTTTTTTTCGTAAAATTAATAATAAAAAAGTTCCCAATACCTACATATGTTGCGAACTTAAGTAGACGCACTGTATAATAAAAATTCAAAAGTAAAAACAAGAGATTTTTATGTACATTTTCTTTTAGCATTTCTATATTAAAGTCTCCAGCAATGAATATTAATGCAGCTGAATCAACCTTATGCAACACATTTTTTAATTTATTATAAAAAATCTCGTTACTGCCGAAGGGCGGCGTGTATACAGATAAAATTATTACTTTTTACCATTAATAGCGGCACACTCACATTCATTTTGTCCAGATAAATTTAGTGATGCAACGAATAAAATATGGTCGTTTTTTTTTAAAAAAAAAAACGGGTTTTTAAAGCAAAAAATACAAAGTCTCCAGTTTTTTTTAAAACACATTTTTTTTAACAACTTTAAAACTTTATTGAAATAAAAAAAAAGTCAAAAACAAGTACCTAATATTGCTGATGAAGACAGAACTAAAAAAGATAATTTAAAAAATAAAACATAAAAAACAAGCAGCAACCTCCAATATAAATTGATGCATATAAATATAAAATCAGCAGGCTTAGACACGCTCGCATCAGTGTTGCCACTGTTGCCAGTAGGGTTGCCAGATTCGAAAGACTAATTTCCGGGACGTCCTGTCAACCAAAAAAAACAAAACGCTTTATGGTGTAGTCAAAAAATTTACCTATGTGCTTGGCCAAAAGAACGACGGTAACATCGTTTACAAATATTACTTATATTTATCGCTAGACTTGGCAAGTTTTAACAATTTGTCGTCTTCAGGCCCTTTTAAAAAGGACAAAAATTCTGAGCAAGTCTAACTGGAATTAATTCGAATTTGCAGCTCAGCTGCAAGTTGTTTATTTTTGTTTGATTACAGATTTCCGGGATAGTACAGTAAAATTCCGGGATCCGGGACGACCTAGCAAATTCCGGGATTTTCCCGGAATTCCCGGACGTCCGGCAACCCTAGTTGCCAGACTGAGTTCTTTATCGCAAATTAAGCTACTTTCAAATATAAATAATAAAACACTATAAATACATATTATTTGTACAAATCGCAATTCGCATATTGGGCGATTTTTAATTCTCAATTGTTGTTTTTTAAAAAAGGAATTAAATTTTACGAAATCTGTTAAAAATATTTTTTTTTATGTTTTTGTCCGTAAAAAATCCGTAAAATTCAGATCTCCCGCATTATACCAATTTAGTTTCTGGTTAAAATGGTGAAATATAAGATTCCTGTATAGTTTTTGTATTTTGTTTACGGGAAGCAATAAAAAACAATTAAAAACAAAAAAAAAAATTTTTGTTGTTTTTTTCAAGCTTTATATTCGATTTTAAAAAACGCGTTTTTTTACATCACTAGATAGATTATTAATATTCTTTATAACTTTATAATTCACTGTATTTTCATATACACTGCACTGCCACCATGTTGACCTTCCCCTCTGCAAAACCACAATGCTAACTTAAAATCCTTAATTCCTATTTTTAATAATAATTGTTCTTTGGTTTTCCAATGTACTGTAAGGCATAGAGAAACATTCTTAAGTGTCTATATATAAGAAGCTATTCTATTTGTTCGGTACTATTTCCAATAGACTGTAAATGGTGTATTACACAGAGTTTATTTTTTGCATACATTTTTTTATTTACCCTAAAAAATCCGCATTCATAGCTGTTTGGTTTTCATAATTTGTACTTTCAATATATTTTTCAATTTTGTCGAGAAATGCAGGGCACTTAGGATCTCCAACTGTGTGCTATATAAGAAACCTCTGTGCACAATTTCCAGTTTCTAGACCCAGCCGTGTGGGCTGTGCATTGATATATCAGTCAGTCAGTCAGTTAGATTATGTCACTATTATAATTGTTTGTATTTTATTTGTGACTTGTATTATTGGTTGTATTTATAACTTTCTTTTATGTTTTATTAAATAAAACAAACAATACCATTATAACATGATTTATGCTACAAAGCGTTACCTATTATTTTTAGATTTTTCTTGTGAGAAAATAGGCAAAAAATTCATTTCTAAAGTCAGCAAGTAACCTTTAAAAAATTGTTTTTACAACATTTAAAAATAATTTTATGGGTGAATGTCTCTGCACATTCTATATATAGCCCTCATTAATTCATTTAATGTAACTCACACTATAAAAGGGTGCACACTAGGGTGGATCGAAAAAATCTTTTTTTGGATTTTCAGTTGACCTTTCCTGGCGAAAGTTGTCACTAGATATCATGATTGTTTTAGCCAAATCTCAGAATTTTCGAACATCATCTTCAGGTTCCCCGCGAGCGTCAAAGTTTAGAGAAAATGTCAATTTTTTACCTTTACCAAAAAAATTACCGACTTTTTTTCTTTAATTATTTTACTTGGCTTGATATGCCCAATCAATGTTGTTTACAATATTGATTATTAAAAAAAAATAGGAATTTTTGATAAACATCTAGAGGCTCCCCTGCTGTATACAAATTGAGAAAAAATTAAAATAATAAAATTTAAAAAAAAACATATTTTGTGTAATTTTTGTTAAGCAAATGATACTTTTTTTACTTGACAGACGAAACAAAATCACTTTTGGTATTAGAATATGAAAGCTTGTTTCTAGAGTCTATTGTGGCCCTAATGAATCCGTCTGGCTCCATTGGTTGTGACGGAAGAGTAGTGAATACGGGGGCAAAAAATGGGGTTATTTGTTTGTTGGAAACAGAAATTTGTAGACCATTAAAGTCGTTTATTTGCCTATTACACGCAAATAAGCTCCCACTCCGTCATTTACTTCAGTCGCTGGATGGTCGTGGATTTTCTGGCCCTATAAGAAAACTGTTAGAATCATGTAAACAACTTTCAATTAAGAAGTTTCAACCAATTGAACTAGTCTTACCAGAGCTAAATCGAAACGAGTTGAGTACTGATCAAAAATATCGATAACATATCTGTAACATTATTTCTTCAGGTAACTGCCCCGTCGAATTTGCTGAAAGGAATGGTTAACGTGTGCAAACAGGATTTTGCGTTTATATATCGCAACAGAACAATCTTTATATTCTGAGTGAGTTTATCATGAACCACCTACTTGGTTCTATATAAAAATCAAATCATCATGCTTTGATGGACCACAACACCCTTTGAAAATGATACAACGTTCCCGATACCTTTCAGCCGATATTTTAACAATAATCGATCCAGTTATTCATCGAAATTCATTTTTTGCACACCCGGAGAATATACTTCTTTCTATGCTTCAGCACGACAGAAAAAATATTCAAAAGTTGATATTAAAAAGAATTCTGAAAGCTCGTGAAAATGCCATTCCTGGAGTAATCAGACATTTTATTGTACCGGCTTTAAATTTTAGTGCACAACAATATGAAGACCTTATAGACTGGCAAACGTGCAAGTTATGTAAGCCTCCTTTAATGATTTCCGTATCTTCCGAAGAACTACAGGACTTGATTGATGATATGGATAAATTTTAAAATATGCCTCTGCCTACATTTCCTTGCCGCACCCAAGCTGTGGAGAGGAGTATTAAGCTTGTAACAAAGGCTTCTCTAGCTGTTTCACGCCAAGAAGCTAGAGACGGATTCATTAGGGCCAAAATAGACTCTAGGAACAAGCTTCCATATTTTAATACCAAAAGTGATTTTGTTTCGTCTGTCAAGCAAAAAAATATATCATTTGCTTAACAAAAATTACATAAAATATATTTTTTTTAAAAAGTTTATTATTTTAATTTTTTTCTTAATTTGTATACAGCAGGGGAACCTCTAGATGTTTATCAAAAATTCCGAGTTTTTTTTAATAATCAATAATATAAACAACATTGATTGGGCATATCAGGCCAAGTGAAATAATTAAAGAAAAACATTCCGTTATTTTTTGGTAAAGGTAAAAAATTGACATTTTCCCTAAACTTTGACACTTGCGGGGAACCTGAAGATGATGTTCGAAAATTCTGAGATTTGGCTAAAACAATCATGTTATCTACTGACAACTTTCGCCAGGTAAGGTCAAATGAAAATCCAAAAAAAAGATTTTTTCGATCCGCCCTAGTGTACACGCATTATAAACAACAGTGAAAATTGTACTCACAGCACCTTAATGAACTTTGGGGGTATATTATAAGTAACAAGTTTTTCATTCGCTTATCTCAGACCACACAGCTCAGGAAACAATATTTGTGAAAGAAATAAACAAAAATTTAAAAACATTCTCAGTACCTACCTACAACAAATTGGTAGAAAATTTTCTCTTTGGAACAAAACTTAGTAAATGAACAAAGGTGCACTTTTGTCGACCTTTCTCAAAATAAATTTAAAGAATATTTTCCTTTGCAAAATATACCAAGCCTGAACGTTGACTAGAAAATTATGGGGTAAGAAAATGTAAAAAAGAATTAAATGTCCTATAGGTACGTATTAAAATGAAGATAGACTAGTTGAAAAACTGATACAACGATATAGGTAAAAAAAGAATATAATAAATTGATTGAGTGTAAAAAAAATGTATTTTGCTAATCAAATTACACATTCTGATAATACCTGAAACAAAAACTACACGGTCTGTTGTCAATCAAATTAAGGGCAAAAATTTACCAAAATAGCCAATAGTTAAGAGTGATTTAAATACTGTACCTACAAATAATTTTAAAACCTATTTCATAAGCGCAGCACCAAATTTAGCAAATAATTTGAATAATCTAAACTTTAGTTGTGATAAAGAAAAAATTACAAAATAAGCAAAGCAGAGGGCATATATTGTCATAGGAGAAATTGCACAACCGATTTGGGTGACATATCACTTTAGTGCCACACGCCTTGAGCCTTGATAGAGATATGAATCGTTAGTGTATAAAACTATTTGATGTTTTCTGAAATAAAAATTGCGGATTATGTACGTTTGTACAAATATAGGACTTTAATGTTCGTAAATTTTTCGTTGCGCCTGACGTCATAACTGAAAAACGTACTGATATTTGCTTTCTATTGGTTAATATTGGTGAAGTAAGCGTCATTTCGCCATTTTACAGTCGGTTCAACAAGAAAGTATACGCGATTAAAAAAAAATTGTTGCCGATTTCTTAGCAACTTTTGTTTCCTAAGTTTGTCCCATCTAAAGGCTACGTCACAGTTGCCAAGTTGTTTCAGTATCGTTAGAATCGTTCGACAGAGCGGACGTTTTGAAGCGGCCTTCTTATGTCATCTAAAGTTTGACAAATGGGGGTAATTCCAGAGACGGCTTCTAACCTAGTTGGAAATAAAATTAGGAGTCGATTTGAAAATAAAATACAAATACAGTGAACTTCGGATATAACGACCTCCGCATATAACGAACCACCGGTTATTACGAACAAAAATTGTGGTCCGGCCAAAACGCCATAAGAATGTATGTATTTTTTGTTCGTTTATAACGAACCCGGCTATAACGAACTATCGGCTATAGCGAACCCTATTTTGATTAGTTTTTGCTTGTGGAAGTTCGGTTATAACGAACTGTCGAAATTTCACGTACGTATCACTTCCATATTCGTACAGTAACGGCCGAGAATAGCAACCATAGAAAAGCGACAAAGACAATAGAAGATTTCACAGGGCATGTGCGACGATAATGTGGACTTCTGTCTATACCGCATCATTAGTGTGACGAAATATCTTTCTCCGTTCAATATTGTGGATACGTGTCTGCCCAAGGTCAGCAAAACTGGTTACCCTAAATATCAAAGGCACCGACACGTTTTGTCGCTTCTCTATGGTTGGTATTCTCGGATAACGGGTCGAGAAGCGACCTGTCAGGCGCCATTTCAATTTGTAGTTTAATTTCGGCAATAGGCGAGTGAATATTGTTCTAGCATGGAGCAGAGCGCGCCAAAATTCAGCAAGCGAAAGTTTATAAACACTTGCAGAAAAAGTTGACATAATGACAAAACTGCAAAATGGGGTTGTAAATGCCTAAATCTGTAGGGACTATCAGTTACAAAAGTCAAAGACTATTAATATTCGTAAATTTTAATAATAATAATTTTGACAACAAGAGTGTTGATTGAGTCTGGTGATTACTTACAAATTAAAATTGAAAAACATGTACTAGAAAAAAGAAAAAATTTCAAATTACTGATTTTGTATAAATTATACAAATATGTATGTTTAATAAGTACATAATTTAAAAATACTATTATGTATTGATTATAATAAACGACTCACAAAAAGTACCTATACATATGTATGTACATAGTACATATTTGTTTTATTGTCTGCATTTCGGATATAACGAACGCCCTGCTATAACGAACTGTTTAAAGATCCCCTTGGTGGTTCGTTATATCCGAAGTTGACTGTATTTATTTACCCACATTGTGTTATTTGAAAGTGCGAGATACGAAAATATCATACAGGGTGTCTGAAAAGTCTTAGCATGGGCAAATATCTTTACTATTAATAAAGATAGCGACACCAAATTTTAGTTGTACCTTATTGGTTGATAAATCTACGTTTTTATGTAATTTGACTTTTTCAACCCCCTTGGGGGGTTACGCTAGGGAGTTGAGGTCGAAAATTTTGAATGCAAACCTATGCCGTGTGGCCTCTTCGTTTAAAAATCTTCAAAAAAGAAACATTGTTTTAGTATTTTAGTATTTATTTATTATTGTAATTCATTTTTAAATGGCAAGCCTATAAAAATTATAACTCGTAAATCGTATAATCGGTCGGGGCAAAAGTCGACCATTAGTCGACCTCTTGTGCCATACAGCACAAGTCGGCGCTGCTATTTTTTGTTTTGTGGGGCACTTTTTTCTAACTTTTCTCCAACTTTACTTCTTCATTTGTCGTTGTTATATGTTTTGTTTTTTGACATCTGCGCAGTAGACCAAAATGCGTACCACGCGCAAACCGAGCGTGCTAGACATGCGTACGCAAGTTCAGGAGATGTACTTGGGTGTCTACATTCGAACCTATTCACTTGTAAGAATATATCCCCAATAGTTAAGGTACCACTACGTAGTTAACTGTATAACTTTTTCCCAAGGTTTTTTCGACTTTATTTTTCGTTTTTTGCCATGTGCGCAGTAGACCAAAATACGTACCACGCGCAAACCGAGCGTGCTGGACATGCGCACGGACTTTTAGGAGATGGACTTTGGTGTCTACATTTGAACCCATTCACTTTTAAGAATCTATCTCCAGTAGTTAAGGTACCACTGCGTATTTAACTTTATAACGTTTTCCCCAAGTTTTTTCGATTTTATTTTTCTTTTTTTGCTATCTGCGCGGTGGCAAATAACGAAAAATACAGTCGAAAAAAACTTGGGGAAAAAGTTTTACCATTGATCAAAATGCGTACCACGCGCAAACCAAGAGGGCTAGACAGTCGCACGAAATTTCAGGGGATGTACTTTGTTGTCTAAATTCGCAGTGGTACCTTAACTACTGGAGATATATCCTTAAAAGTGAATGGGTTCAAATGTAGACACCAAAGTCCATCTCCTGAAATTCCGTGCGCATGTCTAGCACGCTCGGTTTGCGCGTGGTACGCATTTTGGTCTACTGCGCACATGGCAAAAACTGAAAAATAAAGTCGAAAAAAACTTGGGAACAAAGTTATAAAGTTAAATACGTAGTGGTACCTTAACTACTGGAGATATATTCTGAAAAATGAATGGGTTCAAATGTAGACACCAAAGTCCAACTCCTGAAATTCCGTGCGCATGTCTAGCACGCTCGGTTTGCGCGTGGTACGCATTTTGGTCTACTGCGCAGATGTCAAAAACAAAACATATAAAAACGACAAATGAAGAAGTAAAGTTGGAAAAAAGTTAGAAAAAAGTGCCCTACACAACAAAAAATAGCAGCGCCGACTTGTACTGTTTGGCACAAGTGGCCGACTAATGGTCGACTTGTGCCCCGCCCGATTATACGATTTACGAGTTATAATTTTTATAGGCTTGCCATTTAAAAATGAATTACAATAATAAATAAATACTAAAATACTAAAACAATGTTTCTTTTTTGAAGACTTTTAAACGAAGAGGCCACACGGCATAGGTTTGCATCCAAAATTTTGGACCTCAACTCGCTAGCGTAACCCCCCAAGGGGGTTGAAAGAGTCAAATTACGTAAAAAAGTAGATTTACTAACCAATAAGGTACAACTAAAATTTGGTGTTGCTATCTTTATTAATAGTAAAGATATTTGCCCATGACTTTTCAGACACCCTGTATGATATTTTCGTATCTCGCACTTTCAAATAACACAATGTGGGTAAATAAATATTTGTATTTTATTTTCAAATCGAATCCTAATTTTATTTCCAACTAGGTTAGAAGCCGTCTCTGGAATTACCCCCATTTGTTAAACTCTAGATCACCTAAAGGGACCACATATGACCTATGCGGAGGCTGCAAAAGTGGTTAAAAAGACAAAAGCATTTGTGCAGAAGTGGGTGGAGCGCTACAAAGTCTACAAAAACGTTGACGATTTTCCTGAAAGAGGAAAGACTCGCGCGACCACGAGCAAGGAGGACAAAGCGAGCGTACAGCTGTTCAAGCGTAACCCTACGCTGCGCTTGCGCGTAGCCAAGGCCCGGCTAGCTGAAAAGGGCATAAACGTGAGTCTCAATACTATCAGACAGCGTTAGAACGAAAATCAAGTTAAGTACCGTAGCACCATAGAGAAAATATATAGTAGAGAAATAATGTCAATTACGAATGCGGCAAATTTACCGAGCTGAATCCGTAAACAAAGACGGTCCTCTGCGGGCTTGCGCATTGTCGAACGTTTGCCTTGTGATAGACAGGACCGTACTTCAAAATTTATTTCACATGACGTGAATCTTTTATCGAGTAATAAATGCTAAATTACTTGTAATTATTCTTTTTATTAATGATAAAAATGTAACCATTAGTGAGATTTTAACAAAAAGTGTATAGTTTGTTGGCTTAAATCTGAGTTGTCTTGCTATACAAAACTGTCGATAATTCCTCGAAAATAGCTCAGTTTATATATATATATATATACAGTGCGTCTCTTTAATGTTTTTAAACGTTACATTTACAAAATTGAAAGTTGAAATAAAATATAAACATAGTATTCTAAACAATAGAAATAAAATATGCAACTGTTTTAAGAAGTAAAATAGTAAATCAAAAAAATTACATGTGTATATTTTATTGGATTGGCATCCCATCCTGTATAATTCTTGAACAAAGCAAGTTCTAGGGTAAGATGTAAATATTTTTACACCTATTTACAGTGTGTGCACTTGATACTTTGCTGAAAGCGCTACTACTTACAGCCCCATGTCAATCTAATCCACCGATATCTTAGCGATCCTTTGGCGAAAGCGCTTTTTTCTTTCGCCATCCCTTTTAAAATACTCCCCTCTACCCTAATCCACTAGTATTTTTAGTGCCCCTTTGACGAAAGCGCAAATATGCCTTTTGGACACTCACCCTTCTAATCCACCGATATCTTAGCGATCCTTTGGCGAAAGCGCTTTTTTCTTTCGCCATCCCTTTTAAAATACTCCCCTCTACCCTAATCCACTAGTATTTTTAGTGCCCCTTTGACGAAAGCGCAAATATGCCTTTTGGACACTCACCCTTCTAATCCACCGATATCTTAGCGATCCTTTGGCGAAAGCGCTTTTTTCTTTCGCCATCCCTTCGCCATCCACTAGTATTTTTAGTGCCCCTTTGACGAAAGCGCAAATATGCCTTTTGGACACTCACCCTTCTAATCCACTGATATCTTAGCGATCCTTTGGCGAAAGCGCTTTTTTCTTTCGCCATCCGTTTTAAAATACTCCCCTCTACCCTAATCCACTAGTATTTTTAGTGCCCCTTTGGCGAAAGCGCAAATATGCCTTTTGGACACACTCACCCTTATGCAATATAGGGAAGGAGGCATTGACACTATATATGACCTTCTTACACCATCTTACCCCTTATACAATGCCCCTAATACACACACACCCCATCAGTGCCTTTCTGACACCTTGACCACACTCAATATACGTCACTGACAAATATTTTTACTTCTCCGTGTGTGTATTCACTTCAACACCGGAGTGCATTTAAGATAAATTATATTTTTTACCTCCTATTCTTTCACATATTCATATAATTTAAATTTGGAATTAAACTATTTCTATTTATGCACTACTTGTAAGAAATAGACTACGAAATAATTCCTTATATTTAAAAGGTGGATACATAATTGGCGAAACATATGAAATGTCTGTAACACTTTGTAAAGACTATTTTTGTATCGAAATAACAAGCTTCAAAGGTTCGCTATATTCGCCACCCCAACCAAAAATACCATAACATACAAATGACTGAGATTTTTTCGGCCCGGTTCTGTTCGCCGCGTTGCGTCATTGAGTTCAACAACCACTTTTGCTAGACGTCCCGAGTGCGCATGCCTCGAGAGGACCGTCGTTTAAAAATCTGACTGGCGCCCACTGCGCACAAACGCACTTTTTCGCCCATACATTGGACGGATTCAGCTGGTGTCGCGAATACGTTGTGATGGTCTAAATATATCTTGCCTATGCGTAGCACGCGGCAAAAACTCCTGCTGTCCGAAAGGCACTGCAAAAAGCGCAAGGCTTGGGCTTCCAAACATTGGGACCGCGATTGGTCCAATGTTATTTTCTCGGACGAAGCTTTATTCTGGGCATGGATTCCCACAAAGTGTGCCTGATCTACCCCCAGTGAGAGATTGCTCCAGCGGACCATTAAGCACCCTGTAAAAATTAACGTGTGGGGGTGCTTTTCTGAGCTGGGTTTCGAGTATTTAGAGCTGTTCACCGAGAATTTGAATGCCGAAAAAATGCTCAGCATTTATAAGCACGGTTTACTGAAGTCCACGAAGAAGATGTTTGGAGCCGACGACGAAAATTGAATTCTACAAGACCGACCCAAAACATAGAAGTCATCTCTGCACGTCATGGAAGGCGGAAAAGGCATAACCACGTTGGACTGGACCTCTTAATCCCCCGATGCCAATCCAATCGAAAACTTGTGGAGCGTCCTCAAGAGGAAGCTCGCGGGAAAATGCCTGTACACCCTGAAACAGCTATCGAGGAAAACCAGGGAGATATGGCGCTCCTTGCCCACAGAATACGCTGAAAAATTGGTTCAAAGTATCCCAGAACGGTGTCAGGCAATTCTAAACAACGATGGGGATTGGACCTTGTATTAAGCCGTTGTGCCGTAGAGGATGGACTATATTTTATGTAAAAAAAGAATAAACAGAACATTTTGATTCCTTTCCGAAAAATCTCGTATACTTTCTTGTTGAACCGACTGTATGTAATTATATTTCCAGTAGGGATGGTGATATTAAGCTGATAAGAATAGATATTATTCATTGATCTGTGTTAAAGGTTGAGAAGAGGATTTGATACATTTAAGTTTTTTTGCCAATTCTGAAAGTCAATTTTAAGGTTAGTTTGAGTTAGTTTCCGAAAGAAAGCTCTCGTTTCGAAAGAAAGTCAAATCTGAGGTTAGAAAAAGGGAGAATTTTTGACACAAATTTAACACAAACCGCACTTTTTTATAAAGAATTAATTTAGTTTTTGTGGCCCTAAAGTGTTATGGACCCCCCACCAAACACCCCAATTTACTCTCCTGTCCCGAGAGTCAATTTTGAGGTTAGAAAAAGCGAGAATTTTTTAACATAAAATCAACAAAATCCGCACTTTTTTGTAAAGAATTACTCTCTACAACATTCACAATAATGTCAGTGAAGTTACTGCCGAAGGGTGGCTAAAAAGAGCCAGCTCCAAAAATCTCAGACATACGTTCAAAATAAACCCTAACAGTGTTGCCAGGTCTGCTCAGGTGGCGCTGGCTCCTAAAAGTCATTCAAATTAATAATAAACTAAAAAAAGTTTTAAAGCTATTAAAAAAATCTAAGGATAATATAAAAACATAAAAAATCATATCTCTACCATCAACTGTCTTCTTGATGTCCTTCATAAAAATGCTACCAAAAGAGGGTGACAATGGACGGTTACACTAAAAAAAAGTTAAATGTCGGAAATTATTTAACCACTACCTTTTTATTAAAGGAGATAAAGGTATCATATTTTTACCATAAATACTTAGTCCTTGATATCCTTTCCATAAAAATGCTACCAAAGGAGGTTGACAAGGGAAGGTTACACTAAAAAAACTGTTTAACTGCCGGAAATTATTTAATTAATACCTTGTTATTAAAGGAGATAAAGATATCATATTTTTACCATAAATAGTCCTTGATATCCCCTCCTTAAAAATGCTACCAAAAGAGGGTGACAATGGAGGGCTACTTTAAAAAAAACGTTTAACTGCTGGAAATAATTTAATCATTACTTTGTTATTAAAGGAGATAAAGGTGTCATATTTTTGCCATAAAAAGTCCTTCATATCCCCTCCATAAAAATGCTACGAAAGTTGGGTGACAATGGAAGGTTACACTAAAAAAACTGTTTAACTGCGGGAAGTAATGTAATCATTACTTTGCTATTAAAGGAGATAAACGGGTCATATTTTTACCGTAAATAGTTCTTGTTATTACCTCCATAAAAATGCTACCAAAGGAGGGTGACAATGGAAGGTTACACTAAAAAAAAGGTTTAACTGCCGGAAATTATTTAATTATTACTTTGTTATTAAAGGAGATAAAGATATCTTATTTTTACCATAAATAGTCCTTAATATCCCCTTGATAAAAATGTTACCAAAGGAGGGTGACAATGGAAGGTTACACTAAAAAAAATGTATAACTGCCGGAAATTATTTAATTATATCCTTGTTATTAAAGGAGATAAATATATCATATTTTTAGCATAAATAGCCATTGATATCCCCGCCATAAAAATGCTACCAAAGGATAGCATTTTTAAGGAGGGGATATCAAGGATAATTTAGGGTCCTTTAATAACAAAGTAATGATTGAATTATTTCCAGCAGTTAAACATTTTTTTTAGTGTAACCTTCCATTGTCACCCAACTTTGGTAGCATTTTTATGAAGGGGATATGAAGGACTTTTTATGGTAAAAATATGACACCTTTATCTCCTTTAATAACAAAGTAATGATTGAATTATTTCCAGCAGTTAATATCAAGAACAATTTATGGTGAAAATATGACACGTTTTTCTCCTTTAATAACAATGATTAAATTATTTCCAGCAGTTACATTTTTTTAGTGTAACCTTCCATTGTCACCCTCCTTTGGTAGTATTTTTATGGAGATAATAACAAGAACAATTTATGGTGAACATATGACCCGTTTATCTCCTTTAATAACAATGATTAAATTATTTCCAGCAGTTAAACATTTTTTTAAAGTAACCTTCCATTGTCACCCTCTTTTGGTAGCATTTTAAGGAGGGGATATCAAGGACTATTTATGGTAAAAATATATCTTTATCTCCTTTAATAACAAAGTAATAATTAAATACTTTCCGGCAGTTAAACTTTTTTTTAGTGTAACCTTCCATTGTCATCCTCCTTTGGTAGCATTTTTATAGAGGGGATATGAAGGACTTGTTATGGTAAAAATTTGATATCTTTATCTCCCTTAATAAAAAAGTAGTGGTTAAATAATTTCTGACATTTAACTTTTTTTTAGTGTAACCTTCCATTGTCACCCTCCTTTGGTAGCATTTTTATGGAGGTAATATCAAGAACAATTTATGGTGAAAATATGACACGTTTTTCTCCTTTAATAACAATGATTAAATTATTTCCAGCAGTTACATTTTTTTTAGTGTAACCTTCCGTTGTCACCCTCCTTTGGTAGCATTTTTATGGAAGGGATATGAAGGACTTTTTATGGCAAAAATATGACACCTTTATCTCCTTTAATAACAAAGTAATGATTAAATTATTTCCAGCAGTTAAACATTTTTTTTAAAGTAGCCCTCCATTGTCACCCTCTTTTGGTAGCATTTTTAAGGAGGGGATATCAAGGACTATTTATGGTAAAAATATGATATCTTTATCTCCTTTAATAACAAGGTATTAATTAAATAATTTCCGGCAGTTAAACAGTTTTTTTAGTGTAACCTTCCCTTGTCAACCTCCTTTGGTAGCATTTTTATGGAAAGGATATCAAGGCCTATTTAAGGTAAAAATATGATACCTTTATCTCCTTTAATAAAAAAGTAATTGTTAAATAATTTCAGACATTTAACTTTTTTTTTAGTGTAACCGTCCATTGTCACCCTCTTTTGGTAGCATTTTTATGAAGGACATCAAGAAGACAGTTGATGGTAGAGATATGATTTTTTATGTTTTTATATTATACTTAGATTTTTTTAATAGCTTTAAAACTTTTTTAGTTTATTATTAATTTGAGTGACTTTTAGGAGCCAGCGTCACCTGAGCAGACCTGGCAACACTGTTAGGGTTTATTTTGAACGTATGCCTAAGATTTTTGGAGCTGGCTCTTTTTAGGAGCTAACTGCAGGGACCAGGATACTTTGGCTGCTTGGCTGCTTGACGTTTGAAGCTTTCACAGTTTGCGTTGGTAACAGTGTTGCCAAAATGTTCTAAGATAAATCGTAAGAATTGGATACTAAAAATCGTGATTCGTGAGATTTTTACAAATTCTTTAAAAGGGGTCAAAATAGTTTGAAGGAAAGAATAAAATCTTATAAACAACAAATATATATTTATTTTCTGTGCTTATTTAAAAACCAAACACATTGTTAAAAACTTAAAAACTAGAAAAAAAAACTTGCGTTATTACGTAGTACTTATTAAAAAATGTAGTAGTTAGTCAGAATCGCTAGAATCATCTTTTCTATGAAAATACGACTCTTTAGTTCCTAACTTTTTGGTCATATTTATATTTATGTCAAAATCATAGCATGTATCCTTTCCCATCAAACGTTTTGTATGCAAAATTCCTTTGATAGTATCAACTTTTAACCTATTTTGAAACTGTGTTTTTGTTAAATTTATTTGAGAGAATATTCTCTCTTCAGCAGCACTTGAGTGGGGTAAACACAATACATTAAAAACAAGCTTAACTAAAGTTGGAAACTTTAGGGAATCATCACCTATTTTGACCAATGCGCTTTTTTTCCAAAATATTACTTATGTTTGACATAAAATAAAAATCGTGAGATAATTCCGAAAATCGTGTAATGTCACGATTAATCGTGAGTTTTGGCAACACTGGTTGGTAACAAGTTTACCAATTTTGTAGCATCAGCCGCGTAGTGCAGTGGTAAAGCATTCGCTTATTGACCCGCAGGCGTTGGTTCGATTCCGGGCCCCAACGGAACTTTTTTTTTTAAATTTTTGTCATTTAAAATATACAAAATTAGGAAATCGCCTCTAAAAAGTGTATTGGAAATACTCCTTCCTCCATAAAAATTTAGTTTTGTCTTTTTTTAAAGGTCCTGAGCAAAAAATTAATCCTGTCTAGGTACCTTAACCTAAAAATTATGTTTTGCTTGAGAAATAATATAATGCCTTCTGGTGGCCATGGAGTTGAGAAATACGTTCTCGGACAGGTTATATATATAACTCAAAGTGCATATCAACTTCTAATTGTGACTATTAAAACTTTGAAATTAACAATAGTTTTGGTGCAATTAGCATTAATTGTCTAGAGATTCGGATGTACCGTGATTTTTTGTTCAGATTTACTGATTAAAGTGATAACGTTAGTGTAAACAAATTTAAGGAAAGATTGCAGATAAATATTCTGCATCAACAAAATAAAAAAGGGTGATAAGCAAATAAATAAACAAACTTTATCATTTTATTTAAATCAGAAAAGTAGTCAACTCTTAATAATGGTTCATTGTAATAAATGTTCCGCTGAGGAAACCGACAGCTATGGACATGCTAAATGTGACAAGTGCGGCAGTTTATTATGTATTAAATGTACAACTCTTACTGGATCAGAGCATAAGGCAGTTGCTCTTAAAAAAAGATCTCCACATATAATGTATATATGTGTTGATTGCTTTAAGCCTGAAATGAATGATTTCGGTACTGGTGGATTTTTTGGATATTTGAGAGATAGCATAGGATCACTAATAAAAAGCGTTGAAGAAATTAAACACTCAAATAAGAATGATACAAAAACTGATAAGATGGTTAGAATGTTGGAATCATCCAACAGGTCAATTATCACCAAGATAGAAGAACTTACAGCTAAAATGTCCAACTATAAAGAAGAAAACAGAAAAGATTTTGGATAGCTGTAGAGATGTACAGTTGAATACTATGCAGTCGAAGTTGGAGGAAGTGATTGAAGGTTTAACTTTATCTCTGCAAAATGAAAAGACAAAACATATAAGTGAAGAAGAGTCTTATAAAATCGAATTATGTAAAGTGATGTCTTCAGGATTGGAAGATGTTTTGGTGAAGGTGGGTGATAAGTTACAAACGTTCCAAGACAATATAAGAGATACAAATGTTGAACTAGTAAGGATTATTACTGAGCCTGTACAAAGAAAGAATAGTGAATTGGCAAATACCCAGGAACTGCATGACAGACTTTTTGATTCTCTCAGTCGAGCTTTTGGACATAGATTTGATTGTATAGAGAGAGAAATCCGATTACTAAAGACCTCTCCACAAACAACTGTTGATAAACAGGCTATCAAAAAACATAAAAATACTATAGAAACAGCAAAACTTAATAAATCAGATCAGAAGCGCGACGAAAATAGCAGCCGCCAAAAAAATGGGACCCAAAAAGAAAAAGAAAATATCCAAGATGGAGGTAGGCAAGAATCATCCCGGGCAACTAAGACGTTTGAAAATTCGAAAAAAAAGCAGCAAGAGTTACCCCCAGAGCCTACACTTTCCTAAGTAATATCGATAAGCAAACAACTACTGAGGATATTAAAGACCATCTAACATCCGTCTTTAAAGAAAGTGAAAGTTTTCAAGTAGCGGAGCTTGAAGTAAGGTCAGATGAATTTAAAAGCTTTAAAATTACATCTAGACCAGAAATACAAATGCAGCTGCTGGATCTGAACAACTGGCCGCCAATGGTGATTGTCAGAAAGTTTGGATTTTTTCGAGCCCCACGAAGTCAGCGTGGGGGTACTGGAAGAAACAGGGATCGACCATACAAAGGATAGAGTCACTGTACAAACATTTCCACAGAATGAATTGAACATTATATATCAAAATGTAAGGGGATTCAACACCAAAGTAAGTACACTGTTCAATTCTGTTTGTGCGACGTCAGATGAATGTGAGGTAATTGTGTTAACTGAGACTTGGCTGCATGATGGAGTGGATAGTGCTGAATTGTTCCCAGAAAATTACAATGTGGTTCGTGTGGACCGGAAACTACATCAGACGCATAAAAAATGAGGAGGTGGTGTACTTATTGCTACCAAAAATAACTTAGAATGTATTAAAATAAATGTAAATTTTGAAAATGAAAATGTTGATTTTCTGTGTGTAAAAATTAATATTAATTCATATGAAAGTATTTATGTGTTTGCTATATATATTGTACCAAGATGTACTCTTGCCACATATGAAGCGTTATTTGACTTAATTGAAAGTTTAGAATTTATGGATGGTAAAAATTTTATTATTTTAGGAGATTTTAATATAGAAAACTTAAATCACTTTTACCAAACTGGAGTCTCAGGCAATGTTGTGGAGATGTTTGAACAGTTTCTAGGTTTTTATGATTGTCCTCAGCTTAACAGGGTAGAGAATGCGCTTTTTCGTATTCTTTTATTTATTTATTTATTTATTTAATACATTAAGGCCCAACACAAAGTAATTAATAGGGCCGAGCAAATATAACTTACATAGATAATAAATCTTCCTAAAGAATTTTTTTTTCAGTAAAAAACAATAACACAAGCAGCTTAAAATCCGTACAGCTACAAGTTAGCTACCGGCGGTCCGAACGAACTGGTATCCAAATCATAGTAATTAGAAATCCGATTATACTTAGAACACATTTTGTAAATAGGCGATGTCAACATGATATTCGTTCTCGCAGCTGGCAGGTAGAAGCAAGTGCGATCTCTAACAGAGACCCTAGGTATTAAAAAATACAGTTGTTCTAGCAGAGATGGACATGCGGTGATACTCCTCACAATTTTGAATAAAAATATCACCGCCTGCACATCCCTGCGCCACTGCAAACTTTCAACATGAAATCTATACAATAATAAATTATTATCTATCCCCCTTTCAGGATACATTCCATCTTCTTTTAGAGACAGAAACTTTAAAAATTTTCTTTGCACTTGTTCTATCATTAGAATATACTTTGAATAGATCGGGGACCATATTAATGCTCCATACTCCAGCCTGCTTCTAACCAATGTAAAATATAGTCTTAAGTACCTCTATATTATTAAATGACTTACAGTTCCTTAAAATAATCCCTAACATTCGATCAGCACTTGACACTATTTTCATTATATGATCTCTATAAGATAACCCAGAATCCAACAGAACACCCAAGTCACCAATCTTCTCCGCCCGCTGCAATATATTTCCATCGATGGAATAGTGACAAACAATAGGATAGTGCTTTTTAGTTAGTGACATCACTGAACATTTGGCAGAGTTGAGTAGTAATCTGTTTCCTATACACCATCGTTGTATCGCTTCCACCGTGGATTGCAACCTCAAACAATCCTCACGGCTCCTTACAGACGTATAAACCTTCAAATCATCAGCAAATATCTCATAGTTTACATCAATAACCTCAGATATATCATTAATAAAGATTAAAAATAGTAGAGGTCCTAAGTTGGAGCCCTGAGGAACGCCCGAGGCCGCTTCAAATGGTACAGATTTAAATCCATTTTGCTGAACATATTGAGTTCTATTAAGTAAATAGGACTTAAAAAAGGAAATAAAATTATCAGTAAGTCCATATGCTTTAAGTTTTGCCAGTATGATATTATGGTTGAGTTTATCAAATGCCTTTGAGAAGTCGGTAAATACCACGTCAACCTGACCCCCGCCATCAATAATATTAGATGCAAACTGCGTAAAGCATGCCAAGTTGGCGGTAGTTGAACGACCCCTCAAAAAGCCATGTTGATGTTGAGACAGCAAAGGTTCTATTTTTCGAACCATGTACTCATACAAGAGCATTTCAAAAACTTTAGAAAATCCGCATATTAATGATACTGGCCTGTAGTTTGAAATTTCATTCTTACATTCCTTTTTGTATATAGTTTTGGATACCCTCCAGCAGTCAGGATACACTCCACACCCCAAAGAAAGGTTAAAGACCTTACATAATGGTTTGGCTAAGGCGCCTATGGTGTCCTTAACAACAAAACTTGGAGCATCATCGGGACCACTAGACATCTTAGGTTTTAGCTTTTTTACAATTCTGACAATAACATCTTCTGTGAAGACTGGCAGAACAACTGCACTATTGTTAACATTTTCTATATCCAAATTATCTGCGTCAATGTCAGTCTCATCAGCACTATAAACACTTTTAAAGTATTCTCCAAATGACTCTACAATATGAGCGGGAGTTGTTACTTCTTTGCCTTGGAATGACATTACGGCAGGTACAGCGCAGCTGCTCTGCTTTTGATGAATATATCTCCAAAATGTTCTAGGGTCATTTTTAATGTCTTGTTGAAGTTTTTGAATGTATTGTGTATATGCTTCCTTAATCATAGTGTCCGTTTGACTCCTGAGTTCCCTAAACCGATTCAGATAAACATTGCTGCCAGATCTCTTCCATTTCCTGCGGAGATTATATTTATGTTTCAAATTTTTTATAATGTCTCTGTTGTACCAAACAGGAAATTTGCTCTTTCTGATATTATGTCTTGGAACAGATCTGTCAAAAACTGAGTTCAAAATACCATAAAAAGAATCACACCACACATTCACATCTGTGTGTTCATCATGCCCATCCCAGTCAATATCCAACAAGTCTGAATACAGTACATTAAAGTCTGCTCTTTTAAAATTCCAATTACTATTTCTGCTGTCATCACCCGCACCAACCTCTACCTGCCTTGCCCGTGATGGGGCCAGACAAACATCCAGCAAGGGATGGTATACATCCTCCACCACCACAGGGCAGTCAGCCCTGTCAACAGTACAATTGAAATTTGCAAAAATCAAATCCAGGCATTTCTGATTCACGTTCTTGATACAATTATACTGTTGGAGGGAAAACATATCCATAAGATTACAAGCAAGAACACATTTCTGGTCGTTCGAACCCTCCGCACTATTGAAATTAACCAAATTAAAATCGCCCAATAATACCAAGTTTTTATTATACATTATATCACAGGCTTCAATTGACTCAAACAATTCTTGATAATTATTAAGCGAACAAGATGGCGGTGTGTATACAAGTAACAAAATAATAGGGACATTACCTAAGTAAACCTTACAGGAAACCACACTTATCTCAGGCACTATCCCAACCAAATATTTATCCAAATTTATCACAGATGATCTCAGAGATTTACAGGCTGCAATAGCAACTCCACCCCCTTTAGAACTCTGTCTGTCACCTCTAAACACTACATAATTTTCACAAAAAAGTTCGGAACTTTCTACGCGTTCAGAAAGCCAGGTCTCAGTCAAACACACTATGTCATATTCACACTTCGATATCTGTAAATAGAAATTCTCCACTTTTGTGTTTAACCCCCGTACATTCTGATAATACAAGTTCAGAATCTCGTCTCTTCCAGCTCGGTCTGAGCGTTCAGGTTTTTTGCTGCATGTATGTACGGAACCCCTTTTGAATATCTTACACTTGAGTTCTCTTCTCCATTGTCCTTCCTAATGTTCATCTCCTCATACAATTTTTTGAGTTCTTGCCGTTGCATAAATGTTAGATCTGCACTTATTCGAGCAGAATGATTTGACAGTTTCTTTTTTCACCTTAAAATGTTTAATGCTATATGGGAATCTGGAAGCATTATCTTCATTGGTCTTGGTTTTGCGCCCTTCTTACCTATTCTATTAACTTTAAATTCAATAGTTGTATTTATCTCCAGTTTATCCAGAATTTGGAGAACCTGACCCTTATCAAAATCTATTCTTTCAGTTGTATTTGTCGAGTCTGACTCATTAACATTATGAATAATAACGTTACTGGCTCTCAGGTTTCGATCTTGTACTTCATTAATTAAATTTGCCTGTCCAGTTTCTTGTTGATCCAAGTCTGCATTTCTAATTGGCGTGGATTTTAGTTGTGACAGTTCCTGTTTAATGACTTGCATTTCCTTTTCCATTTCATTAATCCTTCCTTGTTGGGAGGTTATTAAATCATCCAGCGCAGAACGAATATAATTTTTTTGATCCATAATGACGTCAAACAGTTTTCCAATCATAAACACGACATCTTTATTACTAACAAAGTTCCTTTTCTGCGGTGTTACACGTTGTTAAATTACTTGAAGATCCACGCTGGCCACGGCTGTGGATTTATCGCCGACACCTGTGCCAAGATGTCTATTCGTTATCTGTCCTGCTTGCGCCGCAGGAGTAGTTGGTGTTTGCACTAACGCATGAGTCTGTGCATTCGGTACAAACGTTGTCGTAGATTGTGCACCTCCTTTATTCTTCATTTTCATTCATTCATTCTCCTTAAATAAATAAATAATGTTCCACCATATTTAATAAAGGGATGTATAGATATTTTCAAATATCCACTTCGTATATTATTTAACCTGTGTCCAAAGCATAAAGTATTTCCCTTAGAATGGAAAAAAGTGAAAATATGTCCTATATTTAAAAAAGGGGATAAATCTGATATAAAAAATTATCGCCCCATTGCAGTTCTGTCAGTACCGGCGAAGCTTTTTGAGAGTATATTATATAAGGTCATTTATGCATCTGTTAAAAACACAATATCAATACATCAATACGGTTTTATGGCAAATAGATCAACAACTTCCAATTTAATAAACATTACTCAAGATATATCTGAGATTTTGAATGAGCGTGCTCAACTAGATGCAGTCTACACTGACTTTGCAAAAGCCTTTGATGTTGTTTCTCATCAGATTTTAATATCAAAATTACGGTGTGAATTTGGCTTTCATGAAGGTTTGCTCATACTGATCGAATCATATCTGACAGGCAGGGAGCAGAGAGTTATTGTAAAGGGGTACTCATCATTGCCATTCGGTCCAACATCGGGTGTTCCGCAGGGCTCCAACTTGGGCCCCCTCCTCTTTATACTTTATGTGAATAGTTTAAGTAAAGTAATAAAAAATTCATCATACCTGCTTTTTGCAGACGATTTAAAAATTTATTATAAAATTAATTCATTGAATGACTGCCACCAATTACAGTTAGATCTGAACAGAGCTGTTCATTGGTCGGAAAAAAAAATAAATTGCCATTCAATATGGTATGGTAATTATTTAGATTAACGTAAACAGCGAATTTTTTCATGAAATTTTGCACAGACCCTAATTTTGGGTCGTAGAACACGAATCCGAAGTCAGTTTTTGGCGGTCTCGTAAATTTTTTTTTTAAACTTTTAGGTTAGCTTTTTCAATGAATTTCTTTAAATTTGTTGGGTGAGCAAAAAGGTGGTCAGGTTTGCTCAGTTTTGATTGATATAGATACATATATATCTATATCAATCAAAACTGAGCAAACCTGACCACCTTTTTGCTCAGGTTGGGTGAGCACAAAAAATTTTTTTTTTTACGAGACCGCCAAAAACTGACTTCGGATTCGTGTTCTACGACCCAAAATTAGGGTCTGTGCAAAATTTCATGAAAAAATTCGCTGTTTACGTTAATCTAAATAATTACCTTCAATATTTCAAAATGTGCAGTTATTACTTATTCGCGATTAAAAGAACCGATATCATTTAATTATACTATGGGAGGAGAGCCGCTGGCCAGAGTTTGCGAGATCCGTGACCTTGGTGTGATTTTTGCATAGACAAAATATATTTAGACTATCACAACGTATTCGCGACACCAGCTGAATCCGTCCAATGTATGGGCGAAAAAGTGCGTTTGTACGCATTGGGCGCCAGTCAGATTTTTAAACGCCGGTCCACTCGAGGCATGCGCACTCGGGACGTCTCGTAAAAGTGGTTGTTGAACTCAATGACGCAACTCGGCAATCAGAACCCGGCCGAAAAAATCTCAGTGATTTTTATGTTATGGTATTTTTGGTTGGGGTGGCGAATATAGCGAACCTCTGAAGCTTGTTATTTCGATACAAAAATATTCTTTACAAAGTGTTAAAGACATTTCATATGTTTCGCCAATTATGTATCAAACTTTTAAATATAAGGAATTATTTTGTAGTCTATTTCTTACAATTAGTGCATAAATACAAATAGTTTAATTCAAAATTTAAATTATATCAATATGTTAAAGAATAGTAGGTAAAAAATGTAATTTATCTTAAATGCACTCCGGTGTTGAAGTGAATACACACACGGAGAAGTAGAAATATTTATCAGTGACGTTTATTGAGTGTGGTCAAGGTGTCAGAAAGGCACTGATGGGGTGTGTGCGTATTAGGGTCATTGTATAAGGGGTAAGGTGGTGTAAGAAGGTCATATATAGTGTCAATGCATATTTGCGCTTTCGCCAAAGGGGCACTAAAAATACTAGTGGATTAGGGTAGAGGGGAGTATTTTAAAAGGGATGGCGAAAGAAAAAAGCGCTTTCGCCAAAGGATCGCTAAGATATCAGTGGATTAGATTGACATGTGGCCGTAAGTAAGTAACGCTTTCAGCAAAGTATCAAGTGCACACACTGTAAATAGGTGTAAAAATATTTACATCTTACCATAGAACTTGGTTTGTTCAATAATTATACAGGATGGAATGCCAATCCAATAAAATATACACATAGTTTTGGTGATTTCTTTATTTACTATTTTACTTCTTAAAACAGTTGCATATTTTATTTCTATTGTTTAGAATACTATGTTTATATTTTATTTAAACTTTCAATTTTGTAAATGTAACGTTTAAAAAATTAAGAGGGGGACATTAAAGAGACGCACTGTATATGTATAAAGTGAGCTATTTTCGAGGACTATAATATATATATATATATATATATATATATATATATATATATATATATATATATATATATATATATATATATATATATATATATATTATAAAAAGTTCTGCTTGTCGAGAAAATGAATTAACGATAAAAAATTTTAGTCAGATGTACAGGGTGCTAATAAATTAGGAAATCATGAAAATGCTTCAAGAGAGAAGTACAATTATTTATTACTTTTAACAAAAATTTTATAAAGCAAAGTTGTTTAAAAACTGACATAAAGACTAAATATAAATTTCGAAATAAAAATTCGAATATTTAAAAATAAATACTGGTTTTTATGTAATTATTTGCATTTTACAAAAAAATCAATATAGCCGATTTTGTATACGTTCATATTACGTCAACATCTTATTTACATCTGCCAGTATTCTGATTTCGTGAATTTCGAAAATGTTAACCAAAGAAGAACGTATTTATTTAATACAATGTTACGGTATTGGAAATGTGTCTTATCAATACGCTATAGATGTATAATACGCTCTTCTTTGGTTAACATTTTCGAAAATGCCTTCATGGAATCAGGATACTGACAGATGTAAATAAGGTGTTGACGTAATATGAAAGTATACAAAATGGGCTATATTGATTCTTTTGTAAAATGCAAATAATTACATAAAAACCAGTATTCATTTTTAAATATTCGAATTTTTATTTCGAAATTTATATTTAGTCTTTACGTTAGTTTATAAACAACTTTAGTTTATAAAATTTTTGTTAAAAGTAATAAATAATTGTACTTCTCTCTTGAAGCATTTTCATGTTTTCCTAATTTATTAACACCCCGTACATCTGATCAAAAATGTTTTTATCGTTAATTCATTTTCTCGACAAGCAGAACCTTTTATAAAGAATGACTTTTGGTCGTAAAATGAATAATAAAGATTTTTTCCCTCTTGGGGACTCCATCCGCGGACACACTATATATATATAATATATATATATATATATATATATATATATATATATATATATATATATATATATATATATATATATATATATATATATATATATATATATATACAGGGTTATGAAATTCACTGCATATATTGGAATGGGTGACTCCTGGGGTAGTCTACAGACATATCCCATACTTTTTTTTTCTTAAATCGAACATTTTAAAAATTTTCAAAAATACCCTAAAACCAGTCTATATTCGCCGCATCTGGCTGATCGTACACAAGGCGCTTGACGTAAATTTGCGCGCGAAAAATTAAAAACAATTGAATTTGTTTAAACGTTGCCAGACATTATTATAAATCTCTAAGAATAATTTATTTTCTGTTATTAACTGTAATTTAAGACAAAGGTAAAACAAATTTAAACCTTTTTCGAAGAGAAAACAAAAAAAATTAGTAAAAACTGCGAAATCAATCCTTTGTGTCAGTAGCTTTAGTTTTAACTAATAATTATGACACCCTATATTATGATATTAATGATTATAAGCGTTATTCCTACTAAGTAGCTTAAACTTTCTGCCAAGGAAAAGTTAAAAATCAAAACGAAAATACTAATTGAGCACAACTACATAGTACTTACTTTAAAAGTATAACCAGATCCGCTACCATCCGTTACCATAATACAATACGTAAATATTATTAGTGTTTTAAATTAAATTTAATTTTCAGCCCTATTACGCTACTCACTAAGCACAAACTAGATAAAACTGATCAAAATATTGGTTAACAACGGATCGACGAAGACCATTTTCTAGGTAGTGAAAAGAAATTACATTATTTAAAACTTTAAACGAAAAAAAAATTAAAACATTCATTGCGTGGTTTGTGTGCTGCTGAAAAACTTAAATATGGCGCATGACTCTTTGGTGACATTAAGAAATCCTTCTGTTTCGATCTCCCTTCATCATGAAACATGTATCTTGTCTCTTTGTCACTTTATGTGTAAAATAATAGCCATATTTTGGCGTTTATCAAGCAACGCAATTTTGGTAACCTGGTATAGATCAGTCTCTCTTCAACGATATGGAAATAAAAGAGATAGAAAAATCACCACGTCGTAACCTAGTAAACGCCATATGCCAAATGAGTGATGTGTCAAAATGAATTGAAGGTTGAAGGCAAACATCTGTATTTACGTTAACCTGTATTTGTCGCGTTTTGGTTTATTTACATTTTGCTATGTTTTTTAGCGTATAAAAGTGTTAAAACAATTCGTATTCGTTGGTTAAAACTATTTGTTGCGATTGTAAGGTGTACTACACGTTTATAAGAAATGTTTACACGAAAATGTCATTAACCTGTTGTGGAAGTCGCTTCAAAATGAATGAAGATGGGTTGTTTTTTATTCTGTACGTGTAGTCTTAAATCACAAGGTTTTAACCCATTTAGATGAATTATTAGGCAGACATAGGATGGTTAACTAGTATACCTAATAAGAGACAATCCTAAATTAAGGAAGTTTCCAGTACATCTTTAATAACAGGTAAAACACTTTAAGACACGTTTTCGTTTACATTTAACTGTCTCTCACAGTTTTAAACCTTTATTTTATATACCTAAAAACTGTTTTTGTTAAAGTTGTATAGTCTGTATCAAGACTAGTGAATAAGTATGTATACCAAAACACAAAAGTACACCAGTTACAATTTTACATTTAATTTTAGAAACACCTACTGCTCTGAAGGATGGGAATCATCCAGATGCAATTATTTTACTATGGGACTATCAAAAGTAAACAAGACGCAGTTAACAGAGGAGAGAGAAACGGAGATTTGAAACGAAATTTTCAGAGGTAAGTAAATTTAAGAGTCTGTAACATTAGATTTTGGTGTAATTTATTAGATGGGCAAAGAATGTAAAATATTATTTTTGCATTTTACATTAGGTTTGTTCCAATTGAAAAGTTCACAGTTCAGAACTGCTTGGAATCCATGCGAGAACTTATTGTTCTAGAATCGACTTGACTAGTGTTGGAACGATTTAGAACTGGTTGAGAATTTTGTTTGTTTATCCTAACCTATAAAATCACAAAAAAATACCTGTTAGAAAATATTGCCGCTTTTATTAATATAGGTATGTCAACAAGAAATGGAAGAAAAATTGCTGTGTTCTTCTATTACTAATTTGATTAATAACAAAAATAAAATAAGTGAAGTTAGATAGCACGTTAAACTGATTCAGAATTATCTTGGAACTTTAAGACCGCTTCAGAACTAGCTTGGAACACAATTCACTCGTTCTAGGAACACTGCACTATAAAATGTTTAAATCGACTTGTAAAGTGACAGTAAAATAGCTTTGTGCAAACTCAGTAAACTTTTGAACTTTTGTTGCAACAAACCTAATATAATACCTGTATTAAATAAAACACAATATTTTGACAATTATTTTGTCATTCTCAAGTTATTGTTTAGTAATAATTCTATTTTTTATTTACAGCGAAGAAATGTACCTCACATCTGGGAGAAAGTCTGTCAAAGGGAGGATAGAGTGGTGTTACTTTTTGTTTTTTGTATTTAGATTTTTGTGGAGGATAACCCATCTTTATAGAAATTTCACTATGTTGGGTAAAAAACTGTAATAAACGATATTCCTGATTTTTACTTTTTTTGTTCAAAAATTGCATCAGCTCAGTTTTACCAATAAGTTAACTTCACTTACTTTACTTAACATTTTTTGAAAATAAAACATCTAAAGTTTTATGTTGTTTGTTACAAAATAGGAGCTTGAGCTATCGTGTATAGATACGGGTATTACTACCTTTTCATGCTTTTTATTAAACTAGATATAATGGCTAGTAACCTAGGTCAGTACCTGTGGCATATGGTGAAATTTCAAAGTTGTATATCTCTGTTCCTACTTACAGGAACCGTACCACATTTGGAGGTTTTAATAGTGAGCCCACTGAGAATGTTCTGGTAAACCCAAGCAAAAATTCAACTTTTTTTCGCAAATTCAAAACGTTTTTTTTTTCTTTACAAAAAAATTCCTAGTGGGCTCGCTATTAAAACCAATAAAAATTGGTACCGGTCCTGTATGTAGACAGAGATATACAACTTTGAAATTTCACCATATGCCACTGGTCACTACCATCTCTATAGTTGTGCCTTTAAACAAATTAAAACGATTTTGATTTTGTACAAAATCTCATTATCTCATTGTTATAATTATATTACATAATTATCACTAAAGAAAACATTTTAAAATGTTTTTGGTAAAACTAAATTTTAATAAAATATAGTACATATGTATGTATTAAAAAAAACAAAGACAAGCAGATCTTTATTAATGCCAAAAAAATACAGTGATGTTATCCTAGAAATGAGTCTAATCCATATAATATGTAAATTACAATAACATTAAAAGTATTAAAACAATAGTTACACAAGCAAAAATTACTAGATTTCAGTTTCAGTTTGCCATCAAAGCTTTGCAAATACCATTTAAACTTGGTAGGCAGCAAATAGATCTATAAAAAAATTAAAAGTACCTTTTTTCAAAAGTAAATTTTGTTTACTTTGGAGTAAGTTGTTAGTTTTTAGGTTGTATTTCACTATTTGTCTAGACATTTCATGAAAAGTCCAATTACGCTAAACGGCTACATATATATACATCATTTTTAGAATGAAAAATGTTAGCTATAAAAAAGATAATGAAACAAGGTATATTTTTAAATTTGTGAGAAATAATGTTTTCAGTGATGTACAGACATCACTGAAAATATTATACAGGAAGTTGGCCCCCCAAATGCAAAATTTATTAAAAATTAATGGAGTTCTGAGCTTCTTATGAAGAGGTCTAGAGTTCTTATTTTTATTAATAGCTCCGTTAAAATCAAAGTAAAAACACTATTTTAAAAATGGGGGGCTAACTTCACGCAGCCCCCCATTGTTGCAGAAACAAAACTTTCGCCACAGTGCTTAATAGTTATAAAGGAGTTATACAGTTCTTTATGATTTTCGAGCCCAGAACTCTTACCAAAAAAATTCTAATACATGTTTTGTGCTTTTTGAGAAGGAAAAAATTCAACAACAAAATGTCATTATCTTTCTGTAGAACTGTAAAATAATGGCAGCACTAACGGGAACTCATGAGTTTTAAACCAGAACTCTTGTTAAACAATATTTCATGGGGGGTCAACTTCACACTTTTTTAACAATCAAAAATACAAGGTGTAAATAAAAAAATACCATTCTAATTCTACAGAACTGTAGAGCTGTTGCAGCACTAACAGGAACTCATGAGTTTTAAACAGAACTCTTGTTAAAAAAATATTTCATGGGGGCCAACTTCACACTTTCTTAACAGTCAAAAATTTAAGTTGTATCCATTTATCTAGTCAGTTCTAACAACACGTGAAATTGTAACATATTTAGGTACTGTTGCAATAATCAAATACGTTTATAGTAACAAGAGTTCCGGTTCCCGTTAGTGCTGCAATAGTTCTACAGTTCTGTGGAATTACAAATTACAATGGTGTTTTTTTACAACTTAAATTTTTGACTGTTAAAAAAGTGTAGAGTTTACAATTTGGCCCCTATGAAAATTTTTTTAACAAGGGTTCTGGTTTAAAACTCATGAGTTCCCGTTAGTGCTGCCATAGTTCAACAGTTCTGCATTTTGTTGTTGAATTTTTTCCTTCCCAAAAAGCACAAAACATGTATTAGAATTTTTTTGGTAAGATATCTGGCCTCGAAAATCATAAAGAACTGTAGACCTCCTTTAGAACTATTAAGCACTGTGGCGAAACTTATTTTTGCAATGATGGGGGGCTGCGTGAAGTTAGCCCCCCATTTTTAAAACAGTGTTTTCACTTTTATTTTAACAGAAATATTAATAAAAATCAAAAAGAACTCTACAACTATTCACAGGAATCTCAGAACTCCATTAATTTTTTAAAAAAATTTCATTTGGGACCAACTTCATAAGATATTTTCTGTGGCATATAAAAGCGGGGTCAGCCCCCCATACTCCAATCCATTATCTTTTCTGGTACTGGGGAATAGTTTGAAGAAGTCAGATGTTGAAGATCCTGAATGGCGTCGTTATTTCACAACTAAAAAAAAAACAATAATACAATCAATGCTTCAAGCAACAATTAAGATCATTCAGATTTAATTAGAAAATAAAAAAGGGTTTCTAGAAATTTATAAAAAAAACTTTAAGAATACTTAAGAAAGGTGCCTTTTTCTTTGTAGCATGTGAGATTGATCCGATCTTTACCAAACGTTGTAAAATTATTATTTGTGACAACCCACCACAATATCAAGTCTATGGACTTTGCTCTTGGCATTTTTCAAAAAACTTCGTTACTGGGTGTAGATCCCCGGTCAATAGGCTTATTTGAAAACTGTCAAGAGCAAAGGTCCCTTATTTTAGGGGCTAATGCCATCAAATCATGCTTGAAGTTAAGGGTT
The DNA here is from genome assembly GCA_963971165.1 of Philopedon plagiatum. Classification (NCBI taxonomy): domain Eukaryota; kingdom Metazoa; phylum Arthropoda; class Insecta; order Coleoptera; family Curculionidae; genus Philopedon; species Philopedon plagiatum. Next base: position 62,192,120 of record OZ020191.1, read on the forward strand.
GGTGCATACAATCATGTTGCCAAGTTTGGTAAAGATTATGTTTGATTGACCCCCCAGTCAATAAGTTTTTATGAAAAATGTCAAGAGCAGAGTACCCCTATTTAAGGGCCATTGACTTGAAATTATGGTGGGTGGTAAAGCTTGGGACGTATAATAATTTTACAAAGTTTGGGATTGCTTGGCTTAATCTATACCCCTGGTCAATTGATTTTTATTTTGGTCAATAAATTAGACACGTCCCTTAATTTAATTAATGAAAGCGAACTGTTATTGTCTACAATCTACTTTCCCTGGACTGTACTATAATTAGGGTAAAATAACTCTTACCTTGATATTAAAACATATTTAAGTTGGATATCTGAAGTATTTCCTAGACTGCTACTACTTGGTTGACACTTCAGACTAACAACGTGGAGATTGATCTGCAGCTGATGACAAGCCTTGCTGAATAAGCATCTCAATACTGTCAGTTTCTTTAATTATTGAGGGAACTGCAATAGATAAACAAGGTTTATGTAGATAAGTCAAGTAATGTTCTCATTATTTATCAAAAATATTATCAAATTCATGTATATTCATGGTCTGTTAAAAATGTTATTTCTATAAAGCAGGTATGCTCATAAGTCATTAAAGCTGGCACTTCCAGGGCAAATTAGTTATAAAAATATGTATAAATACACTCCCCGACAATAAATTCCGGACAAAGATAATTTTAGTCAGATTGATAGCCCTGTACCTAACTTCTTTAATTGTTTTAAAGTTGTTGTTAAAGTGTAGACTTGTGTCTCGAAATGTTAGCCTGAATTTTAGTTCTCAAAAAATTCGGATGGCTTGATCATTAAACAGGGAGAAACCAAAGTAATTTTTTTACCCTTAATTTCTTAACGCCCTGTGGAAAAATTGAGCGGTAAAATTTAGCTACATTATGTTTTGTTTTGAAGTGTGACCTTTTCTTAACACAATGTTTTTTGGTTCACGTCATTATCTGCTTGTTAAGAGAATATACAAGTTTTTAAAGAAAGTGTTGCAGTTTTTAATTTTTATTTACAATTCAGAACATTACATTATCTTATCGACTAGCCTAAACAAATATCTAAAAATTAATAGTGCTTACTGCCACCTCGTGTTCTTATTACTTCTACTATGCGATGTGGCATGCTTTCAATGCAACGTGGGGCCTGGCATTATCTTGCTTTAAAATAAAGTCTTGTCCAACAAATTGGGCGAAGGGTACCACGTGATCAGCTAAACATTGTTGGATATAAAAGTCAGCAGTTAAAGAACCATTTTCTATCACCACTAGGTCCGTACGGGCATATAATGATACCCCGGCCCACACCATGGCACTACCGCCTCCAAAAGGCGTTCTAGGAGATATGCAACATTGGGCAAATCTTTCACCTGGTCTCCTCCAGATACGTTCACGTCCGTCAGGTGAGCGCATACAAAAGCGTGATTCATCCGTGAATAGTACATTCTTCTGTTCCCCAGTTTCTGTATTCATGCGCAAAATTTAATCGTTCTGTATGGTAGGCTGGAAGTAAAGCAGGTTGGGTTGGGTTGGGTCATCAATCCTGTAACCTACGCTGGATGGTTCGTGCAGAGGCTATGGTACCACGTACATCTTGAAGTCTACGGCTAATAATGGTAGATGGTACGCTACGATCTCATAATGCAGTTAGATTTATGAAATGGTTATCACGTCGATTGATAATACGTGTTCTCCCTGATCCCCCACGTCGTGTGTAGGTACTGATCGCACCTTGTACAGTACTTTTTGCTTTGCCTAGGAATTCCGCAATGTACCGTATATTGCGGCCATCATCATTTAATTCAACAACACGTGCAACATCTTCTGGTCTCATTTTTTTAAATGAATCATTTTAAAGAGTGTATTCTGCAATGACAGTATAGTGACACTTGGGTAAAGAATGCTCTTAACATTACTATGCAATCAAAGGCTAGTCGATAAGATAATGTAACATTATAAATTGTTAATAAAATTGAAAAACTGCAACACTTTCTTTAAAAATTGGCATCTTCTCTTAAAAAGCAGATAATGACGTGAACCAAAAAATATTGTGTTAAGAAAAGGTCACACTTCAAAACACAACATAATGAAGCTAAATTTTAGGGCTCAATTTTTCCACAGGGCGTTAAGAAATTAAGGGTAAAGAAGTACCTTTGGTTTCTCCCTGTATAATGATCAAGCCAACAGTATTTTTGGAGAACTAAAATTCAGGCTAACATTCTGAACCACAAGTCTACAGTGTGGTAAAAACTTCACTAAAATCGGAAAACAATTTAAAACTTACAGTGCTATCAACCAGACTAAAATTATCTTTGTCCGGAATTTATTGTCGGGGAGTGTACCTATATGTTAGAGTGTCCAGTAACTACAAGTTTGTGAGATACAAAGTGAGGCTTACAAAATTTCTTTTGGTTTTATTTAAACTGAGTTATTTTTCTAAATAATTAGTAAGTGGTGCAGAATTAAAAAAAAAAGACAAAAATTTCTAAATTAGTATGAAAGTAAGTTGAGTCAAACTTATTTTATAGAAACTGTTAAAACATAGTTATGCTAATCGAATTGGAATTATCATAAATTAAAAAAAACTGTAAAATATGATTTATGTAATCATGAAGAAACTGCTCATAATACAAACGAAAAATAAAAGTATTTTAGTTTACCCATTTCACAGCTAAAAACATTCTCTGATGACAGCATCATCAACTTGATACATTCCTTTTCTCAGAAAGGTTACTGGTAAAATTTGAGATGGAACAGCTCCAAAATTAAGCCTCCTCAGACGCCCCCAGGAGACAAAGTCTTCAGGCAAAAAATGTTCTGAACACACCGTGCTCCTGTCTAATATGCCTCATCTGGGTTCCTTTTAATGGCTAAAAGCCACTGACTTCTTGTAGGGACTCCTTGGTACTTTGTACATAAAAGAAAAAGTACTACTACAATCTAAAACATACTAATTCTTACATTGCATTCCTACAACAATCATATACCCATCATGAAATAATTAGTTTAAGGAAAGTTTTAAGGAAGAGAATAATAACCTGAACAAATTATTTATAATTATAGATGAAATAAACTTTATTTGAAGTTAGTTTTATACTCAGATGAAATATTTCTGGTTATTATACTACATTTTATCTCAAGAATGTCGATATCGAAGACATAACCTACACACTGATTAAAGAAGGTCCAATATGTAATACTCCATTATTTAAGCAAGCCTGCAACCAGCTTGCAAGTTAAATGGTGGTATTAAGTCTATTTTAGCATGTTTAATCTTTGATTTTAAGCAATATACCTGTGAATATGCTTGCATAATGTAATTAAAGTGTTTTACTTACCGGTGAAATGTAACATTTTATCCCGTATTTTTGTCCCTGTTAAAACAAATATGCACTATGCACTTGGGCATTGTTCAATAATTAATGTTTTTAAAATTAAATGTTTTTTGATCACACAAAGACCTCAAAATGCTATAAAAATCTCGAGAACGACCGAAAAAAGTAAACAAGACCGCCATAGTGCCTGGCCGGTTTGACAGTTGACCTTCGTCAAGCAGGGATGCCAAAACAGTGATATGAGTGATACCTAGGTACTACGAATTTAAAATCCTTCTTTAAGATGTATTTATTCTTCAGAAAATCTTTGCATAAATGGAATCTGACCTTCTGTGTCCTTATAATGTGTTTTTAGACATTTGACATATTTATTCGCAATATTAAATAAAAACACTACCTAAATTACTCCCAGAATTTCAAAAACGCCGCCAAGAACGACGTCGACACGACTTTTGGTAGCTTGTATTTTTTACCGCCAGATGTCCCACGCGGCTTTAAAGCCGTGGCGGCCCCGTGGCCGGTGGTCAATGACACAATGACTCAGCGTTATTTGTCGTGGATTGGATTTCCATACAGTTTTATCTATAATTCTTTATTATTTAGTAAAAAAAAGTGTCTAGCTCTTCACCAGTGCCGTTATTATTAAAAATATATCGTATACGCTTATAGTGTTGACAGAACAGTTGAAGAAAACTATCCATTTCGGTAGCTGTTAGGTGTAGTAAACAGCATATTAACTTTATTATTAAAGTGAAAAAGAAAGTTTTCTGCGATATTTAAAATCAAAGAAAATAAAATGGTATTGTAAAATTATTGGGCAGATGAAGATTCGAATAACTATTTCAACAGTGGAAGAGGTTTATGAACGTAAAGTTTGTAATTAGGTACATAATTTAAGTTGTGAGAAATTTCGCTTAAAAATTAAGGACGATTATAAATAAACCTTTTAATAAATGCCAAATATTCTGTTAAATATGATTACAAATAGGTAAATAAAAAAAAGTACATATAAGTATTAGAATTTTCTTTGTTTTAAGCTAATTTTGAACTAATTTTTTTTGTATAGGTACTCATAGGTTTGAACAGCTGTTTTTTGGATTTTTTGTGTGTTGTAGTACTTTAACTTTTTGAAATTGAATGTTTTAAAAGAGTTAGTATGATTTCTTACTTTAAAGATAACAAAAATATTATTAGCTACATAAGAATATTCCAGATACACGTGGCAACGTCTCTCGTTGAAACAAAAGAGTTTTTTCTGTAACTGACGTTTCTCCTTGTTTTTTATATGGCCATGTATTTTTGAACAGTGGCGCGCAGTCACAAAAAATTTTTTTTTCGAGGGCCGATATCTACCATTTTTTATCATGAAGCGCCATTTATAAATATTTTTATTCAGTCTGAATTCATACCAGCATTTACGGGTTTCAATATATGCAGTGAATTACATAACACCCTGTATATATATATATAGATATAAATTTACACTGTGGCACCATAAAATATATATAATGACAATGAGGCACCCGTAAATGCAATTTGGCACCCGACTTCGGGTGCCAGATTGTTTTGCTGTGTAAATTTTTTATATTATAGAGAAAGCCGTTATACACCTTATATTAAAAAATAAGGTGGGTGCCTCATTTACGTCGAATTTCTCTCGATATACAATTTAGTTCAGTGGTTTAATCTTAGATGGCGCTGCGATATATATACATGTATGTTATAATAAAATTATTGCCAATCTGGCCCACGATATAAGCACGGAAGTGAGGCACCCGTAACCCGGCAACACTGGACTTGTTTAAAGACGCGAATCTTGCAAAAAATCTTCTGATAAACAGAATAACGACGTTGGTTGCGCAAATTAAAATATAAAAGAATATTTCTAGTTTGTGCTTTGTATATATACGTTGATGGTGTGTGTTGTGTTCGTGGCACCCAAAGATGAATTTAGTTTCCGGCATGTCTCAAAGGACCAAACGATTAGTAAACTTGGCTATCCGTAAGTACGAATTTAATTAGAATTAATTATAATTATTGGAGATTTTCAAGTGTTCATGTTTTAAAAACAATAAATTACTGAATTTAGATATAAAATATGATACATAAAGGGACCACCCCTACAAGTTTTTTATTATTATTGAATTACATAAATATGCATTGATTGACGGTTTCAATTTTTTTTTGTCACTTTTTGGTAACTGATCTTAAAATTATTTTAATTTCTAATCTAAAATGCCCCAAATGAGTCAAAATGATTATTTTTAAATGAGTCTGGACAAAATAATCTTCATTTTGTTTTTTAAATTTGTAAAATTGTTTTTTTACGTTTATTCACTTTTTTAAACGAAACCGTGGCAGCGCATTAGCATAATCAGAAAAAGCATGTTATTACGAATACATTAAAAAAAATTAAAATGTACTTCAAAAATAATTTAATAAGCTGGGCGCCAAAAAAATAGGAACAGCCGATTTTTAGCACAATTTTCAATGTGTTGTAACTTTTAAAAAAAAGAATTGTCTCGGTTTTGGCATTCCAATGTCCATTTGGTCTAGAATATGTGACTGAAAATGATTTTCCAGGAGGAATATAGTTTTGATGTTAAACAGGGTAATGTAAAAATAAAAAAGTTTGGGTGTGTGATGAATTTCTTTTCCGCGTTTCGGTATGGGTTAGTAAGGTAATATCAATATAGACGTTTTTGTTAGATTTTGATAAATGCCCTTTGGCAGCAGATACACTACTAAACAAAAATGTTTCAAATTCCTGGCAGCACAATTTTTAGAAGGCTGTAGTTTGAAAATGGTTTTACCGATTGCGACCAGCATTCCAGATTCTGAAAGCTCATTTTCTGTTGATTTTCGATGACTCCAAGCTTTTCTTTCAGATGACCATTTTCACATTATACCGAGGTCGAGAAAAACATTAACTTAAAATTGCACTAATTATGCTAAATGTGTTTCTTTTTAAGTGATGTCAGTTGGGCTGTATGCATTTTTTTTTGTTTCAAAATTGTTTATTTAACATATCTCGGGACTGCTTTTTTCCTTTTCTGGTTTACTGCCTCCTGAGTAAACTTTTTGGCAGCACAATTTTAAAACGCTGTAGCTTAAAAGCGGTTTCATGGATTTAGACGAGCTTTTCCGATTTTGAACGGTAATTTCATGAGAATTAATACGCTATTCTTGAAAATTAAAAATTTTTCTTATAAGGGGGTTAGAGAAAAAGTAATCGCAGGTTTAAAAAAAATGAGATAAATGGCTGTAAAAATTGCGTCAATGGTTATTTGGGTCAATGTCTCGGGGCGATTATTAATGTGTCTGTGTAAGTGCCCCTTTGGCAGCAAAATTTTTAAAACGCTGTAGCTTGAAAACAGTTTGACGGTTTCTGACATGCGTTTTGGATATGTCAAGCTCATTTTGGTATAGATTTTTTTAAATTGATTTGTTTTTCTTCCCTTTTCGGTAGAGCCGTAGCTAGGTGTAGGCAGAGTAGGCCCTTGCCTAGGAGCGCCAGTGGCAAGGGGCGACAAAATGTCTATAAGCTAATTAGGTCTTGTTATAGGGGCGCCAAAATCCTGGCTTGCCTTCAGTCAAATTTAGCCTAGTTACGGCTCTGCTTTTCGGCACGATTTTTCGTGTTGAAAGTAGTACTTTACCTCAGTGCGGGAAAGATACTGTTCGGCAAGTTTTTTTTGGCATAGGTAGCTATTTTTACAATAGACAGCGGCAAGTTTATCTTTTTCGTTGTATTCGTAGCATCTAACAAATCAATATTTTCGTCATTTTCATGTCAGTTTAAATTAGAACTGCAGCGTTTAAACGGGTTTTAATATTTATTTTTCCGCACTTGTGCGGTAAAGTTGCTTTTCTCTATTTCTTAAAAAACAAAAATGTTCATTTAACCCCAAAACTTAATAGTTCTTTACAAGTTTTCTTACTTAAATGACGTTTTCGTCAATTTAGTAAGATTAAAAGTTTGTTTTTCTCTAATTTGCTTGACTGCTTGATCGAACTCCGCTTTGCGTCCGTCGGTCAACTGCCGTCGCGTGCGGAAACGTATTACTTTCCGCACTTGTTTGGTAAATAACTATTACCGAACTTTCCGAAGACAAAAAAGGAGGTGTGCATCAACAAAAAAAAACATTAAATAATTTAAATAATAATTTCCTGGCTAGAACGTTTTAATTTTTTTTTATTTAAATGTTCAAATAAAATCTTAATTATGTGGTATCTATTTATTTGCAATAAAATGATTTCTCCGATTAGGCTAATGCGCCAAAACTATGTCATTACAAAAATTGAATTGGCGTCAAATAATCACTTTTGCAAATTTTAAATGAGTGTGGGAAGGCTGTAAAAACCCAAAGACGATCAAAATTATTTTTCCCCGACTACACTCAATAATAATCATTTTGACTCATTCGGAGCATTCTACATTGTAAATTGAAAATAAAAATAATTTTGAGGCAAGGTACCAAAAAGTAACGAATGAGGAATCCTTGTACTCGGAATGTGACTTACTATCAAAATGAGTAAAAATATACAGGGTCCTGTTTAAAATGAGAAAGTTCGGGTCATTTCCGGTTAAACCGGAAGTGACGGAAAGCAAATGAATATATGTCAAAAAATGCATATTTATGTACCGATTTTAATTTATTTTTCTTTAAAACCAAAAAAATAGTGGGGGTGGTCCACCGTCCAAAAACACCCGGTATACACTTTTTTATTAGTGCAATATTAATTATTGTTTAATGGGTGTCCCCACAATTAACGTTACAGGACATAACATTTTTGTTTTTAAAGATAAAATTTTAAATTTTTTTTATGGAATTCAATTATAGAATTTTTAGTCTACAAATGGTAGACTAAAGATTTTAAATCATCTCCCCTTAACAACATCATCTTCTAAAACCACCCTAGCTTTTTTTTCAGATGTCACCCTCATTTTTTTTTAGATAGCGCGTGAAATTACAAATTTAATAGTGTTTAAAAAATTACAATTTTTTATCATCGTGCGAAAAAAATGTATATTTTTAATAACGTGAAAAAATGGTTTTTATACACCATTAAATTTATAATTTCACGTGCTTTCCAAAAATGAAGAAAGGGGGGTAAATTTTGAAACTGAGGTGGTTTTTAGGGGATGGTGTTGTTAAAAACAAAAAGTTATGGCCTGTAAAGGTAATTGTGGGTCTCCCGTTAATATAGTTTATTTTGGGCCAATATCTGTTTTCTGGGTAATATGGATTATTTTATAGTACAAGATGTCCAGATAGTGCGTAATCCTTCTATATCTGCAATATATTTTTTTAGATCAGAATGAGTTAGGTAATAAAGTTCCAGAAGCAGTTCCAGGGACATCCACATCCAACAGTGGTCTTAGAAGATGCCCAGGTAAGTACATATATACTTTTTATTCATGTAATATTAAATATTGTTTAATATAGTACAAGGTGTCCAGTTAGTGCGTAATCCTTCTATACCTGCTCAGGTGTTACAGGTATGTTTCTTGGTTTTATCTGATCTGGTTCACTTTGCGAAATTATTTTCAATTACCCGGGGTGTGTCAATAATTCATGACTAAATGTGATCCGTTTTTGACATATTAACAGCTGCAAATTAGCCATTTTGCAAATTTGACCGCCTAGAAAATATAAATTGCCTTAGATCAAGCAAAACGATTTGCATTTTCTTAATTTAAGTAATTTAAACTTTTCATAAGCTAGCCATTAAGACCATTTGAGTTTAATCAGAGATCAAAAATTTCAGATTAAATTTATTCTTGGACTAAATTCAAAGTTAGTGTCAATGGATAGCTGATGGAAAATCAAGACAGGAAAGTGCAAACCGTTTTGGTCTCCTATTAGATTTGATAACGTGCCAAAGTTGACAAAAAGGTAATTTTTTAACTGTAAATATTTTAAAAATGGTACGAGATAGGTATACATCTATTACTGACAAAATGTTTCAAGGATTAGTAAATTCTAAAAAGTAAAGTCAATAACATAACACATATAAAAACAAAGTTGTGTTTATTTCCTACTTTTTGACACACCCTGTATAATTGAAAATATTTTTCAAAGACGTACCAGAAAACCAAGCAACTTTTGCATATACCTTTTTTCATACTTGTAACACCAGAGAAGATATCAAAGAATTACACATAACTGGGCACACTGTATATACCAATTGTACATTTACAGGATCTAGACAAAGATGGTTGGATTCACAAAAGAAAGTAATGAAAAAATATTTTCAAGCAGAAATTAAAGAGAGAAGAGTTCTCCGAAAGAGATAATGTGAAAAAATTTTAGATCAGCATGAAGATAATTTTGCTAATGTTGCTTGGGTTAGAGTAAAAACATTTGTTTTGAATGAGTTTAGAATTTAGATTAAAAATGTCAGTTGACCCATTTAAAATAAGAAAAAATGGCTACTCCCGGTTAAACCGGAAGTAACAGAAAACAAATGCATATGAAAATAAATGCATATTTATGTAATATATCATATACATAAACATTCGATACATAATATATATGTATCGAATTTCATTTGTTTTTCTTTAAAAAGTTATAGTGGTCGCCCACCTTCCAAAAACACCCGGTATATTATTAAAGCTAATAATTTTGCTTGAAAATAATTATTAATTTTTTTATTCAACTTGAGTACACCCGATCCAAAGGAAAAAACTTTAAATATAATTCTCCCTGGGTGTCCCTTTACTATTATATAGTAAGTTTAATATAATATGTATATACATTTGTAAACCTAATATCATATAATATTAATGAGGCACCCACCCAACTGGCAACAATGGCGGGAGTCAGTTTAACTAATACTGATAATATTTTATATACGAATGGTTCCTCTTGATCACCATTTGTTTGGGTGCGAGTAGCGCAATCATTATTTATTTGCATATACGCTGGGAGCCACTTTTACGAGAACTGAGCGGGTGCCACTAAATGCAAAAAATAGGTATATATATATATATATATATATATATATATATATATATATATATATATATATATATATATATATATATATATATATATATATATATATATACAGGGTGACGCGGATCTAAATGTACATACCATACCATAAGATAGAGACCACCTTGGGGGTTCTAAATCACCCGCATTTAGTAGTCCAATCTCTAACCTTTACCGAGATACAGGGTGTTTTATAAGTTTTGCCTAAAATTTGTTTTTGTAATATTTCTGTAAGCACTTGAAATAAAAAATTCATAATGGGTAAGAATATTTTCTACAATTTGTGGGTTTAAAATGCCATATGCAAAAGTTCTAAAATCCAGGTCCGTACTTAAAATAAAATTAGTTTTTAATTTTTTTTAAATTCAACACCCTGTATATCGGATTTTTGAAACTTGTAATTTCTACTCCAAACAAGCATAAACATATGATTCTATTGACATGATTTTCAAAGTTGCCGCACTTACCACGAAGTCATAAAAAATAGGCGTTTTTAAGAAATCAATGAGAAAGTACATTTCAAATAAACAAAATCTGCTAAAAAATAGTTGGTAGCCTTAGAAAAGTGTCCATATTGACTAGAAATATTATGTACTACTTGTCGGATTAAAATGACATACGAAAGTGATAGAATCCAGGTCCTCACTTAAATAATAGGCCCATTTGTAATTTTCGAAATTTGACACCCTGTACATCAAATTTTAAAAAAACTGCATTTGGAACGAGCATAAAAACTGAAATTATTGACATGATGTTCGAAGTTGCCACACTTATTACTTTATCGTAGAAAATAGGACTTTTGCAAATCTACATTTAGGTAAATTGTTTTATTAACAGTATTAATGGTTAAAAACAATAAGGATTGAATTCGAAAAATTGGGAATAAATATTAATACCTAGAACAACTTAAAATAAACCTAAATCAACAACAATTAATTAAAATAACACAAAGATAATCATACATAGTACAAGGCATACTGTTCCTCAAAACCACATAATTTAACAATAAAATATATTATATTTTAGAAGATTTTCAAAATGACCGCCATTGACTTCTTCACACTTCTAGGTATTAATATTTATTCCCAATTTTTTGAATTCAATCCTTATTGTTTTTAACCATTAATACTGTTAATAAAACAATTTACCTAAATGTAGATTTTCAAAAGTACTATTTTCTACGATAAAGTATTATAATACCTAAGTGTGGCAACGTTGAATATCATGTCAATAATTTGAGTTTTTATGCTCGTTCCAAATGCATTTGTTTTTCAAAATTTGATATACAGGGTGTCAAATTTCGAAAATTACAAATGGGCCTATTATTTAAGTGAGGACCTGGATTCTATCACTTTCGTATGTCATTTTAATCCGACAAGTAGTACATAATATTTCTAGTCAATATGGACACTTTTCTAAGGCTACCAACTATTTTTTAGCAGATTTTGTTTATTTGAAATGTACTTTCTCATTGATTTCTTAAAAACGCCTATTTTTTATGACTTCGTGGTAAGTGCGGCAACTTTGAAAACCATGCCAATAGAATCATATGTTTATGCTTGTTTGGAGTAGAAATTACAAGTTTCAAAAATCCGATATACAGCGTGTTGAATTTAAAAAAAACTAAAAACTAATTTTGTTTTAAGTACGGACCTGGATTTTAGAACTTTTGCATATGGCATTTTAAACCCACAAATTGTAGAAAATATTCTTAACCATTATGAATTTTTTATTTCAAGTGCTTACAGAAATATTACAAAAATAAATTTTAGGCAAAACTTATAAAACACCCTGTATCTCGGTAAAGGTTAGAGATTGGACTACTAAATGTGGGTGATTTAGAACCCCCAAGGTGGTCTCTATCTTATGGTATCGTATGTACATTTAGATCCGCGTCACCCTGTATATATATATATATATATATATATATATATATATATATATATATATATATATATATATATATATATATATATATATATGAGCCGGTCAGAGGAAAAGTGGTCTAACTGCATGGTTTGCGTGTTGCGTTATACCACTTTTCCTCGGAACGGCTCATATATATATATATATATATATATATATATATATATATATATATATATATATATATATATATATATATATATATATATATATATATATACAGTGTGTGTATAAAGTCTGGAAACGGCTTAATAACATCACAATTTATTGGCCGATTTAAACCAAATTTGGTACGGTTGTGTAAGAGGATCTAACGCATCGAATGACGATATTGGCGTTGTTGCCAGCTTTTCAGTTTGTCTGGAATTCGAACGACAGCTTTTATGACTTTACATCAAAACTGAACTGGTGTTTTATTTATTAATAAATAAAACACAATTTGTTGGTATTTTCAAAACACGTCGTTATTTCGAAAACTACTGATATTAGGAACAAAGTATGTTATACCAAAAGTGTAACAAATTTAAAATAAAAACTATAAATGAAAAAATATACAGGGTGTTATATTTAAAAATATAAAATTCGTTCGAATTCCAGACAAACTGAAAAGCTGGCAACAACGCCAATATCGTCATTCGGTGCGTTAGATCCTCTTACACAACCGTACCAAATTTGGTTTAAATCGGCCAATAAATTGTGATGTTATTAAGCCGTTTCCAGACTTTATACACACACTGTATATATATATATATATATATATATATATATATATATATATATATATATATATATATATATATATATCGCCATTGTCGACAGTTTTGTATTGCAAGAAAACTCAGATTTAAGCCAACAAACTATACAATTTTTGTTAAAATCTCACTAATGGTTACATTTTTATCATTAATAAAATGAATAATTACAAGTAATATATTTAGCATTTATTACTCGATAAAAGATTCACGTCATGTGAAATAAATTTTGAAGTACGGTCCTGTCTATCACAAGGCAAACGGTCGACAAGGCGCAAGCCCGCAGAAGACCGTCTTTGTTTACGGATTCAGCTTGGTAAATTTGCCGCATTCACAATTGACATTATTTCTCTATTATATATTTTCTCTATGGATTTTTGATGCCAAGTTGACATTTAATATTCATGTAATAACGACAGTCAACAAAGCAATGCAAATGTACGAATTTATTGTAAGAAACACTCGGGATTTTAAAGACCCGAAGTGTATTAGGCTACTATCTATATCACTTGCTCGTAGCTTGCTGGAATATGCAAGTGTTGTATCGTCTCCCTTTTACCACTGTTATAAGTATCTACTGGAAAGGGTTCAGAATTAAGTTGTTAGATACATGTACTACAAAGAAACTAGGATATATGATTTTATGCTTTCGGTAACATGGCTGTGTGAGAAATATAATTTAACAAGATTGGAAAAAAGGAGAAATACTTTTGATATTCTGTTTCTGTTTAAGATAGTGCATGGCATTGTTGATGATCCAACTTTCTTAAGTAGAATTAATTTTAATTTACCTTCCTATCATATAAGACACATTAACACATTTTATTTGTCTACAGTGGCTATAACAAATAATCATTTAAATTCACCACTGTTTAGAATGTGTCATGCGTACAACAAAATTCAGAATGAGTCAGATATTTTTAATATTACCTACTCCCAACTTAAGAGAAAACTTAGGGAAGTTCTCTAATTGTATTTTTTGGAATATATATACTTAATGTTATTTAGTTTATAGTTTATAGTATAATTTAGTATGTAGTTTATTATAAGTGCTTTGTAATTGGATCATCTGATCTGTAAAGTGCTTAAATAAATAGGTTTGCTCAGTTCTAGGGTTGCTCAGGATCATTTTTGATACTTTTTAAAGGTTCCGAGCAAAAAATTAATCAGGTCAAATGTCAAGAAGCCAAGCAGCCAAAGTATCCTGGTCCCTGTAGCGACGAGTGTAAATAACTCATTGAAAGGGTGTAGCAGGATAAGCATGACGAGTTGGCCCCCAAATGGCAACCTATATCGAAACTTATGTTATATCATCGGCTTGATGTACGAACACGATTTATGTAAGTTTCGCCGCCGGATTCCGCTTTGACCTTGAGATATGGACAAAAATGACCGCACGCATGACTATCGTTCAAAGAGGCATATCTTGAAAACTAACTAAGCTAGAGAGGTAAAACCAACGCGAGGCCTCAGGTAACCTTACAGAGTAAATTATATAATTTTTTTAGATTTAACGACTAATTACGCATAGTCTTAAAAAAATAAAGAAAAAAAATTTTAATTTTTTTTTCGTGTTCCCTCTGACTTACAATCACTAAAATAATATATGTTGTAATCCTTTATGTGCACTAGTACCCATAAAAATTGCGTTAGAAAAAACTTGGTGCAACACTTCGAAAAAAAATAAAATTCACCGCGCACTACATAATATAACGATACAAACTTGACATAGGACACATATAGACATGTTTATGGATTGAAAGTATTGGTAAAAAAAGAAATAAAAAACCAGAGCCAATGTTTAATATTAGTTAGTAGTATTATTAACATTTTTGATAATTAAATTATAAGGAAAAAAACAATGTTAATCATCATCGCTATTGTAATTAATTACAACTGGAATATTTTGAGTCACAAATATCTTTGTTAGTACATCAGTAGGTCGCAAGATTCTGGATAAATACCGTTCATATGATAAATAATAAATTACAGCTGCCGCATGAGAACAGCATCCCACTGTCCGGTTGCCGTTAGGACAATCGCAGCAATAACGATGAATGCTGTTGTGATCAGTATCATCAGAAATGTAATCAATGAAAATACGATAGACTTTGCTATTTGCATGTCTTGATTTGACTTCTGCTTTGATCATATTAGGCACTGATTTTACATGTTGTATTGAAAGATTGTTTTTATCGTCCAATAATTCGGCCAAATAAGATAGAGTCTGTGAAAAGTGATAAGAGACTGTGAATAGAATCTTGAGCTTGAACGCAGAAAGTCAAGTAGCTCAAATGCATTTGAATGGCAAACATATTGAAATGCATCATTGAACGGCAACCGCACAGTGGGATGCTGTTCTTATGCGGCAGCTGTAATTTAATACTTATCAGGTACTAACAAAGATATTTGTGACTCAAAATATTCCAGTTGTAGTTAATTACAATAGCGATGATGATTAAGATTGTTTTTTCCTTATAATTTAATTAATACAAAAATGTTAATAATAATAATAATAGCAATACTAATACTAATAATAATAATAATAATAATTGCAATATAGTACAATCATTCCTCAACCCAAGCAATAGACTCTGAGACGACTTGGTACAGCCCGTCATCTCAGAAAGGGAACACCACTTGACAAAGTGAGAAGCAATACATAGTAATAATAATAATAATAATAACTAATATTAAACATTGGCTCTGGTTTTTTATTTCTTTTTTTACCAATACTTTCAATTCATAAACATGCCTATATGTGTCCTATGTCAAGTTTGTATCGTTATATTATGTAGTGCGTGGTGAATTATATTTTTTTTCGAAGTGTTGCACCAAGTTTTTTCTAACGCAATTTTTATGGGTACTAGTGCACATAAAGGATTACAACATATATTATTTTAGTGATTGTAAGTCAGAGGGAACACAAAAAAAAAATTAAAAATGTTTTTCTTTATTTTTTTAAAACTATGCGTAATTAGTCGTTAAATCTAAAAAAAATATATAATATACTCTGTAAGGTTACCTGAGGCCTCGCGTTGGTTTTACCTCTCTAGCTTAGTTAGTTTTCAAGATATGCCTCTTTGAACGATAGTCATGCGTGCGGTCATTTTTGTCCATATCTCAAGGTCAAAGCGGAGTCCGGCGGCGAAACTTATATAAATCGTGTTCGTACATCAAGCCGATGATATAACATAAGTTTTGATATAGGTTGCCATTTGGGGGCCAACTCGTCATGCTTATCCTGCTACACCCTTTGGTATATTTCCGGACAGTCTTAAAATCGCCCTTACTGTGCCAGTCTTTAAGGCAGCTCGCACACCAAGGATGCATAAAACATGAAACATGCGGTACGCGGTAAAAAATGCAAGTTTATGTTTTTCTCGTTTACTTCTTCGCAGAAATTGCCATGCTACAATTCACAATCGAAGACATTTTGAATACTGCAAATTAACGAAACTGCTGCAGTATTGGTGTATGCTAGTAGGAGTATGTGATATTTATCTTATGTTGCATGTTTCATGTTTTATGAATCCTTGGTGTGCGAGCGGCCTAAAAATGGATGTGAAATCACTTATTGGCAATTATTATGGCCAGTTTATACTTACTTATTAAAGATGTTAGTAATGCACCTGTACAAGAGGCTGCAGCCTGCTGAGCAGGTGTTATTCTGTATTTTGGGTCGTCATAATCTACTATTAACGGCTCTCTAGAATTATTCGTCATTATTTTTGAAAGAAAAAGTACGAGATCAACAACAATTGTTAGGTTAACGCAAAAAAATAAGGAGCGGCTAGATCCGTAGATGTTATCCGCGCTGTTGCCAGATTGCGTTTGACGGACAGCTCACTTGTTACGAGACTGATGATTCACTGACGGCCGTAAGCACATAAGGTGAGACTACCAATATAAAAAACTTAGCACCCGATGAAGTGCTAACCCGTTTCTGATACACCTTTTAGAACCGATCTAATTTTTTATATGACAAAAATTTTAAAAAAAAGTCTAACCGAGCACGGGCTCGAACCCACTACCTCTCGGTCTATATAAGCATTTCATTTTAAAACATACTTTATTGATTCATATTAAATTCATACTAATTATTATTTACAACACTGTCTTACAACTACCAGGCGCGGCCCGTGAAATTTCAAAGTCGCATATATCTCTGTTGCTACTTATATGGGACCCATACCAAATTCAGGTTTTTTAATAGTGAGCCTACTAGGAATGTTTCGGTAAAGAAAAAAATATTTTGCAATTTGCGAAAAAAAGTTGATTTTTTGAATTGACCCACCTGGGTAAAAAATTAACACGCTTAGACATTTTATTTATTATTTCTTCTAAACAAATTTTACATCATTTTGTCGACAATTCTTAAATTTTAAGAGAAAAAAATGTGTTAGTAGAAAGATATAGTCATTTGAATTTTTTGCAACCGAATATTTAAATTATTTTTCGGTTGAAAAAATTCAAATGACTATAACTTTCTACTAACACATTTTTTTCTCTTAAAATTTAAGAATTGTCGACAAAATGATGTAAAATTTGTTTAGAAAAAATAATAAATAAAATATCTAAGCGTGTTAATTTTTTACCCAGGTGGGTCAATTCAAAAAATCAACTTTTTTTCGCAAATTGCAAAATATTTTTTTTCTTTACCAAAACATTCCTAGTAGGCTCACTATTAAAAAACCTGAATTTGGTATGGGTCCCATAAGTAGCAACAGAGATATGCAACTTTGAAATTTCACGGGCCGCGCCTGACAACTACTATATATAATTCAATTATATATATAAAAGATATTTGATAATAAGTACATAATTATGTACAAATACAAGATTGCCAAGTGGAAGCAGCCAGGCCATGGTTGGGGCTGTGGTTGGCCCCGGGTAAGATGTATTGTTTAAATAACGCTTACGGCTCTATCAGACAGTGATCTCTTGGAGTCATGATGAACATTTGTTCTCTTATGCGAAAGTAATTATAATTTAATGAATTAAGCTGAAAATTTAATTTATGTCACTGGAAAGGTCTATAAGTGGATACTCTACCCCTGGACTATGCTGCTGTTGCAAGAGAACCCGGTCACAAAATAAATATAACCCGGTGCCGCTATATTTGATAAGTGATGAGGAGACTATGACACACTGGGGCGGCTGCGCATTAAAGAGATCGTACATGAAGTGTCAACATGACATTTGACAACGTCGCGGATAATATCTACGGATTTAGCCGCTCCTAAAAAATAAAGGGCAACGAATACTAATACAGGAAGAAGACCACAAAGGCGATTTTAAATCAGAGACCTAGTCATGACTACGCCTGACTACACAATTTCAAATCAGATTTTATGACGTCATACGGAAGGTAGTCTTGACCTAGTCTGCTATTTGCCTGACCACGATTGCGAGCATGGTCAACCCCATATACTGTCATTTTTGTCAATGTCAATTTTTATATTTATATTTGCGAAAGGGTTGTTTGTTTTGATTTATGTTTTTCCATTTTTGTGGCAATGCAAGCCGAGCTGGAAACAATTAGAGAAAGAAATACCGACAAAATTGTCTTTTCCAAAAGGCGAGAGATATTCTTATGCGGATGATAAGCGGTAGAGGTAGAGGTCTTTAATTTTATGGAAGTCAGTAGTTCAGCGATACCTTGACCAGGCTTAAATGTGTCCTAAACAAACAAAAATTTGTCGGAAAGAACAAAATGACGTAAACTACTAAGTTAAAAAGCAACGGGACAGAAAAAATGAGCATAAAACATAAGTACTTAATAAACTGAGGTTAGTTTTACCACTGATGTGATCTGTCATTCAGTGAATAATATGAAAACGAATTTAAATCAGATTTCTCGGTGACGTCATTTTTGTGACGTTTGATCATGAATACAGGTGACTAGGTCAGGCTTTTAGTCACTGATTTAAAATCGCCTCATCTAGCGTTGTTATTTGTCGCAGCACGGATCGAGTCGAAGGTCATATGAAATGTCACTCAAACGTCAAATTACAGCGACAATTAGTCTGGACGTCTGGGAACGGTGAGATTGGGAACTAAAGGTGGCGCAGGCGCAATTAAAAACTTCATATTTTTAGTTATTTTAAATAAAGTACCAAATAAAACTTAAAAAATTATTTTGAATCAAAACCAAATAGGTTTGATGCCAAATAAATTCATAAGTTTTAAATCCACTTTAAAATATAACGTCTATTGGCGATTCAAATTAAGAAAGTCAGCGTTGTCACCTCCTCGATCAGCTGATTTTTAGAGGGCAAACATGGCCATCTAGATGAAAAATTACAGGAACCTGTGCGGTAATTCGGAATTTTGATTGTTGTCAAACTAACCCTAACCTTCCTTTTAGGTTACTGACAACCATAAATATTGTTCTATGCTGACATTTTTTTACTCGTAGTACGGGATTATTAGTATTTATTAGTGAAAATGAAAATCCTATTGTTTTTTAAAACTTTTTGTGTTGCGACATTGTAGCTACATGTTTTTAACCCTTTTGACTCTTTTTAAATTTCTTGAGGAACCCCCTGCCTTTAGGAATGTGATTGAAGTGGAAAACTTTTAAACGCCAAACACATAAATACGTAGGATTTTAGAAAAAAAAACGGTAAGTTATTCTATACAACGAAATATTAATACTAGTCATAAATTTTATTTAAGGTAATTATTCGGATTATTGTATGCACCGAATTTTTTCATGAAATTTTGCACAGACCCTAATTTTGGGTCGTAGAACACGAATCCGAAGTCAGTTTTTGGCGGTCTCGAATGGTTTTTGCGCAAAAAATTTTTTTAACTTTTAGGTTACCTTTTTTTATAGATTCCTTTAAGTTTCGACACTTTCACTTAAACATATCTGTAAACTTATAATTTTTATTTTATTTCGTCACACAAAACACCACATTTAGCCAAAAATAGCTAAGAAAATTGCTTTTTCCTATATAAAATTCCATTGTATTTGGTAGTAGACGCCATTACGTTCCCAGCTGTCAAATGTCCGGCGTTGCCAGGTTTACTTATTTTTCAAGAAAAAGTTGTAAATTAGGAATAATAAAAAAGCTAACCATAACAAACTAAAGTTACTATTCTGTCCAACTTAGTCAACAACATTTTTTAATTTTAACCTACATCAGACCTAACCAAAATCCTATTGATCAGTAATCCAACACCTGC
Source organism: Philopedon plagiatum (assembly GCA_963971165.1). Taxonomy (NCBI): domain Eukaryota; kingdom Metazoa; phylum Arthropoda; class Insecta; order Coleoptera; family Curculionidae; genus Philopedon; species Philopedon plagiatum. Next base: position 62,212,359 of record OZ020191.1, read on the forward strand.
ATGCTGATGCATGCAACCATATCTGAACAAAAAGGTGTATACCCAACCCAAGCAAACCTGAGCAAAAAGATGTTACTGAAGTTTGCCTCGATGCAGCATCAAACGGAGCGGGAGCCGTCGACGTACTAACTTCTAGATAACGACAATAATGAATTATATTTGTATACTTTAATTTATGTATTATAACTTAACGTTAAGGCCTTTAATGTATTAAGAAGTTATAACAAAAACTGTAACGAATATTTCCTAAACCTTAAATATGTTATAACTTTTCGAAGCGGGTCCGGGAAGGTGCGAGTGCAGTATTATAGAAAACCCGAAGATCACATTTTCCCACTTTTCTCAAAAATAAGGAAAAAGTACCTCTTTTTTATTTTTTAAAATCCAAGGTAATCCTAAAAGACAGAAGAGAAAAAATTTTGAGCCATTTAAAAGTTATGGAACACTTCGATGCAGGACCGGGAAGGCGCGAATGCAATATTATAGAAAACACGTAATAGATCACATTTTCCCTCTTTTCTCAAAAATAAGGAAAAAGTACCTCTTTTTTATTTTTTAAAATCAAAGGTAATCCTAAAAGTCACAAGAGAAAAAATTTTGAGCCATTTAAAAGTTATGGAACACTTCGATGCAGCACCGGGAAAGCGCGAATGCAATATTATAGAAAACACGTAATAGATCATATTTTCCCACTTTTCTCAAAAATACGAAAAAAGTACCTCTTTTTTATTTTTTAAAATCAAAGGTAATCCTAAAAGATACAAGAGAAAAAATTTTGAGCCATTTAAAAGTTATGGAACACTTCGATGCAGGACCGGGAAGGCGCGAATGCAATATTATAGAAAACACGTAAGAGATCACATTTTCCCACTTTTCTCAAAAATAAGGAAAAAGTACCTCTTTCTTATTTTTTGAAATCAAAGGTAATCCTAAAAGACACAAGAGAAAAAGTTTTGAGCCATTTAAAAGTTATGGAACACTTCGATGCAGGACCGGGAATGCGCGAATGTAATATTATGAAAACACGTAAGAGATCACATTTTCCCACTTTCCTCAAAAATAAGGAAAAAGTACCTCTTCTTTATTTTTTAAAATCAAAGGTAATCCTAAAAGACAAAAGAGAAAAAATTTTGAGCCATTTAAAAGTTATGGAACACTTCGATGCAGGACCGGGAAGGCGCGAATGCAATATTATAGAAAACACGTAAGAGATCACATTTTCCCACTTTTCTCAAAAATAAGGAAAAAGTACCTCTTTTTTATTTTTTAAAATCAAAGGTAATCCTAAAAGACACAAGAGGAAGAATTTTGAGCCATTTAAAAGTTATGGAACACTTCGATGCAGGACCGGGAATGCGCGAATGCAATATTATAGAAAACACGTAAGGGATCACATTTTCCCACTTTTCTCAAAAATAAGGAAAAAGTACCTCTTTTTTATTTTTTAAAATCAAAGGTAATCCTAAAAGACAGAAGAGAAAAAATTTTGAGCCATTTAAAAGTTATGGAACACTTCGATGCAGGACCGGGAAGGCGCGAATGCAATATTATAGAAAACACGTAAGAGATCACATTTTCCCACTTTTCTCAAAAATAAGGAAAAAGTACCTCTTTTTTATTTTTTAAAATCAAAGGTAATCCTAAAAGACAAAAGAGAAAAAATTTTGAGCCATTTAAAAGTTATGGAACACTTCGATGCAGGACCGGGAAGGCGCGAATGCAATATTATAGAAAACACGTAAGAGATCACATTTTCCCACTTTTCTCAAAAATAAGGAAAAAGTACCTCTTTTTTATTTTTTAAAATCAAAGGTAATCCTAAAAGACAAAAGAGAAAAAATTTTGAGCCATTTAAAAGTTATGGAACACTTCGATGCAGGACCGGGAAGGCGCGAATGCAATATTATAGAAAACACGTAAGAGATCACATTTTCCCACTTTCCTCAAAAATAAGGAAAAAGTACCTCTTTTTTATTTTTTAAAATCAAAGGTAATCCTAAAAGACAAAAGAGAAAAAATGTTGAGCCATTTAAAAGTTATGGAACACTTCGAAGCAGGACCGGGAAGGCGCGAGTGCAGTATTATAGAAAACACGTTACAGATCATATTTTCCCACTTTTCTCAAAAATACGAAAAAAGTACCTCTTTTTTATTTCTTAAAATCAAAGATAATCCTAAAAGACACAAGGGAAAAAATTTTGAGCCATTTAAAAGTTATGGAACACTTCGAAGCAGGACCGGGAAGGCGCGAATGCAACATTATAGAAAACACGTAACATATCATATTTTCCCACTTTTCTCAAAAATACGAAAAAAGTACCTCTTTTTTATTTCTTAAAATCAAAAGTAATCCGAAAAGACACAAGACAAAAAATTTTGTGCCATTTAAAAGTTATGGAACACTTCGATGCAGGACCGGGAATGCGCGAATGTAATATTATGAAAACACGTAAGAGATCACATTTTCCCACTTTCCTCAAAAATAAGGAAAAAGTACCTCTTTTTTATTTTTTAAAATCAAAGGTAATCCTAAAAGACAAAAGAGAAAAAATTTTGAGCCATTTAAAAGTTATGGAACACTTCGATGCAGGACCGGGAAGGCGCGAATGCAATATTATAGAAAACACGTAAGAGATCACATTTTCCCACTTTTCTCAAAAATAAGGAAAACGTACCTCTTTTTTATTTTTTAAAATCAAAGGTAATCCTAAAAGACACAAGAGAAAAAATTTTGAGCCATTTAAAAGTTATGGAACACTTCGATGCAGGACCGGGAAGGCGTGAATGCAATATTATAGAAAACACGTAATAGATCACATTTTCCCACTTTTTTCAAAAATAAGGAAAAAGTACCTCTTTTTTATTTTTTAAAATCAAAGGCAATCCTAAAAGACACAAGAGAAAAAATTTTGAGCCATTTAAAAGTTCTGGAACACTTCGATGCAGGACCGGGAATGCGCGAATGTAATATTATGAAAACACGTAAGAGATCACATTTTCCCACTTTCCTCAAAAATAAGGAAAAAGTACCTCTTTTTTATTTTTTAAAATCAAAGGTAATCCTAAAAGACAAAAGAGAAAAAATTTTGAGCCATTTAAAAGTTATGGAACACTTCGATGCAGGACCGGGAAGGCGCGAATGCAATATTATAGAAAACACGTAAGAGATCACATTTTCCCACTTTTCTCAAAAATAAGGAAAAAGTACCTCTTTTTTATTTTTTAAAATTAAAGGTAATCCTAAAAGACACAAGAGAAAAAATTTTGTGCCATTTAAAAGTTATGGAACACTTCGATGCAGGACCGGGAATGCGCGAATGTAATATTATGAAAACACGTAAGAGATCACATTTTCCCACTTTCCTCAAAAATAAGGAAAAAGTACCTCTTTTTTATTTTTTAAAATCAAAGGTAATCCTAAAAGACAAAAGAGAAAAAATTTTGAGCCATTTAAAAGTTATGGAACACTTCGATGCAGGACCGGGAAGGCGCGAATGCAATATTATAGAAAACACGTAACAGATCGTATTTTCCCACTTTTCTCAAAAATGCGAAAAAAGTACCTCTTTTTTATTTCTGAAAATCAAAGGTAATCCTAAAAGACACAAGAGAAAAAATTTTGAGCCATTTAAAAGTTATGGAACACTTCGAAGCAGGACCGGGAATGCGCGAGTGCAGTATTATAGAAAACACGTAACAGATCATATTTTGCCACTTTTCTCAAAAATACGAAAAAGGTACCTCTTTTTTATTTCTTAAAATCAAAGGTAATCCTAAAAGACACAAGATAAAAAAATTTGAGCCATTTAAAAGTTATGGAACACTTCGAAGCAGGACCGGGAATGCGCGAGTGCAGTATTATAGAAAACACGTAAGAGATCATATTTTCCCACTTTTCTCAAAAATAAGGAAAAAGTACCTCTTCTTTATTTTTTAAAATCAAAGGTAATCCTAAAAGACAAAAGAGAAAAAATTTTGAGCCATTTAAAAGTTATGGAACACTTCGATGCAGGACCGGGAAGGCGCGAATGCAATATTATAGAAAACACGTAAGAGATCACATTTTCCCACTTTTCTCAAAAATAAGGAAAAAGTACCTCTTTTTTATTTTTTAAAATCAAAGGTAATCCTAAAAGACACAAGAGGAAGAATTTTGAGCCATTTAAAAGTTATGGAACACTTCGATGCAGGACCGGGAATGCGCGAATGCAATATTATAGAAAACACGTAAGGGATCACATTTTCCCACTTTTCTCAAAAATAAGGAAAAAGTACCTCTTTTTTATTTTTTAAAATCAAAGGTAATCCTAAAAGACAGAAGAGAAAAAATTTTGAGCCATTTAAAAGTTATGGAACACTTCGATGCAGGACCGGGAAGGCGCGAATGCAATATTATAGAAAACACGTAAGAGATCACATTTTCCCACTTTTCTCAAAAATAAGGAAAAAGTACCTCTTTTTTATTTTTTAAAATCAAAGGTAATCCTAAAAGACAAAAGAGAAAAAATTTTGAGCCATTTAAAAGTTATGGAACACTTCGATGCAGGACCGGGAAGGCGCGAATGCAATATTATAGAAAACACGTAAGAGATCACATTTTCCCACTTTTCTCAAAAATAAGGAAAAAGTACCTCTTTTTTATTTTTTAAAATCAAAGGTAATCCTAAAAGACAAAAGAGAAAAAATTTTGAGCCATTTAAAAGTTATGGAACACTTCGATGCAGGACCGGGAAGGCGCGAATGCAATATTATAGAAAACACGTAAGAGATCACATTTTCCCACTTTCCTCAAAAATAAGGAAAAAGTACCTCTTTTTTATTTTTTAAAATCAAAGGTAATCCTAAAAGACAAAAGAGAAAAAATGTTGAGCCATTTAAAAGTTATGGAACACTTCGAAGCAGGACCGGGAAGGCGCGAGTGCAGTATTATAGAAAACACGTTACAGATCATATTTTCCCACTTTTCTCAAAAATACGAAAAAAGTACCTCTTTTTTATTTCTTAAAATCAAAGATAATCCTAAAAGACACAAGGGAAAAAATTTTGAGCCATTTAAAAGTTATGGAACACTTCGAAGCAGGACCGGGAAGGCGCGAATGCAACATTATAGAAAACACGTAACATATCATATTTTCCCACTTTTCTCAAAAATACGAAAAAAGTACCTCTTTTTTATTTCTTAAAATCAAAAGTAATCCTAAAAGACACAAGACAAAAAATTTTGTGCCATTTAAAAGTTATGGAACACTTCGATGCAGGACCGGGAATGCGCGAATGTAATATTATGAAAACACGTAAGAGATCACATTTTCCCACTTTCCTCAAAAATAAGGAAAAAGTACCTCTTTTTTATTTTTTAAAATCAAAGGTAATCCTAAAAGACAAAAGAGAAAAAATTTTGAGCCATTTAAAAGTTATGGAACACTTCGATGCAGGACCGGGAAGGCGCGAATGCAATATTATTGAAAACACGTAAGAGATCACATTTTCCCACTTTTCTCAAAAATAAGGAAAAAGCACCTCTTTTTTATTTTTTAAAATCAAAGGTAATCCTAAAAGACACAAGAGAAAAAATTTTGAGCCATTTCAAAGTTATGGAACACTTCGATGCACGACCGGGAATGCGCGAATGCAATATTATAGAAAACACGTAAGAGATCACATTTTCCCACTTTTCTCAAAAATAAGGAAAACGTACCTCTTTTTTATTTTTTAAAATCAAAGGTAATCCTAAAAGACACAAGAGAAAAAATTTTGAGCCATTTAAAAGTTATGGAACACTTCGATGCAGGACCGGGAAGGCGTGAATGCAATATTATAGAAAACACGTAATAGATCACATTTTCCCACTTTTTTCAAAAATAAGGAAAAAGTACCTCTTTTTTATTTTTTAAAATCAAAGGCAATCCTAAAAGACACAAGAGAAAAAATTTTGAGCCATTTAAAAGTTCTGGAACACTTCGATGCAGGACCGGGAATGCGCGAATGTAATATTATGAAAACACGTAAGAGATCACATTTTCCCACTTTCCTCAAAAATAAGGAAAAAGTACCTCTTTTTTATTTTTTAAAATCAAAGGTAATCCTAAAAGACAAAAGAGAAAAAATTTTGAGCCATTTCAAAGTTATGGAACACTTCGAAGCAGGACCGGGAATGCGCGAGTGCAGTATTATAGAAAACACGTAAGAGATCATATTTTCCCACTTTTCTCAAAAATACGAAAAAAGTACCTCTTTTTTATTTCTTAAAATCAAAGATAATCCTAAAAGACACAAGAGAAAAAATTTTGAGCCATTTAAAAGTTATGGAACACTTCGAAGCAGGACCGGGAATGCGCGAGTGCAGTATTATAGAAAACACGTAACAGATCATATTTTGCCACTTTTCTCAAAAATACGAAAAAGGTACCTCTTTTTTATTTCTTAAAATCAAAGGTAATCCTAAAAGACACAAGATAAAAAAATTTGAGCCATTTAAAAGTTATGGAACACTTCGAAGCAGGACCGGGAATGCGCGAGTGCAGTATTATAGAAAACACGTAAGAGATCATATTTTCCCACTTTTCTCAAAAATAAGGAAAAAGTACCTCTTCTTTATTTTTTAAAATCAAAGGTAATCCTAAAAGACAAAAGAGAAAAAATTTTGAGCCATTTAAAAGTTATGGAACACTTCGATGCAGGACCGGGAAGGCGCGAATGCAATATTATAGAAAACACGTAAGAGATCACATTTTCCCACTTTTCTCAAAAATAAGGAAAAAGTACCTCTTTTTTATTTTTTAAAATCAAAGGTAATCCTAAAAGACACAAGAGGAAGAATTTTGAGCCATTTAAAAGTTATGGAACACTTCGATGCAGGACCGGGAATGCGCGAATGCAATATTATAGAAAACACGTAAGGGATCACATTTTCCCACTTTTCTCAAAAATAAGGAAAAAGTACCTCTTTTTTATTTTTTAAAATCAAAGGTAATCCTAAAAGACAGAAGAGAAAAAATTTTGAGCCATTTAAAAGTTCTGGAACACTTCGATGCAGGACCGGGAATGCGCGAATGTAATATTATGAAAACACGTAAGAGATCACATTTTCCCACTTTCCTCAAAAATAAGGAAAAAGTACCTCTTTTTTATTTTTTAAAATCAAAGGTAATCCTAAAAGACAAAAGAGAAAAAATTTTGAGCCATTTCAAAGTTATGGAACACTTCGAAGCAGGACCGGGAATGCGCGAGTGCAGTATTATAGAAAACACGTAAGAGATCATATTTTCCCACTTTTCTCAAAAATACGAAAAAAGTACCTCTTTTTTATTTCTTAAAATCAAAGATAATCCTAAAAGACACAAGAGAAAAAATTTTGAGCCATTTAAAAGTTATGGATCACTTCGAAGCAGGACCGGGAAGGCGCGAATGCAACATTATAGAAAACACGTAACATATCATATTATCCCACTTTTCTCAAAAATACGAAAAAAGTACCTCTTTTCAATTTTTCATAATCAAATGTAATACTCAAGGGTACAAGAGAACAAAATTTTAAGCTATTTTAATGCTAAGGAACCTCCCATTCTGTACCGGAAATAAGTGCGTGCAGTAATATAGGCAAAGAGCCAGTTTGGTATACATTATTATTTTTCGCGACAATACTTAAAGAGTACCTGTATTTTATTTCGAAAAGAGTTAAATAATTTCAAGACCAATTTACCCAACTTAGCTGATGATCAAGGGAAAATCGTTATCGATAGGTAATAGACCGTAAGCAATTAGGACGTTACCCGTCTACTCCCACTTAGTATTCACAGCCCTGTTAGGTACCGCCTAATTCTTACCTGGTTATTAAAAGGGTATTGAAAAAGTTGTCATTTTCGGGAAATTGTTGTGGATGGATATTTTTCTCTGTGTTGTTGTTGAGAGCGGAACTTGTATATTGCCGTTTACGGTGCTGTTTTTTATTTTTATCTGTGTATAGTAGTGAAGTGCAAGCTTGTTGGAAAGTTACCTGTGAACATTACTTTTTTAAGCTAGTTTCCCATTTTGTGGATTGTTAAAATATTTCATCTATAGGTAAGGGCTTTTATTTTTAACATATTTGTCTGTCAGTAAAACCCACACATGAATAAGGGATGGGTGTTCTTAAGAAATAAAAAAGAGGTACTTTTTCCTTATTTATGAGAAAAGTGGGAAAATGTGATCCCTTACGTGTTTTCTATAATATTGCATTCGCGCATTCCCGGTCCTGCATCGAAGTGTTCCATAACTTTTAAATGGCTCAAAATTTTTTCTCTTGTGTCTTTTAGGATTACCTTTGATTTTAAAAAATAAAAAAGAGGTACTTTTTCCTTATTTATGAGAAAAGTGGGAAAATGTGATCCCTTACGTGTTTTCTATAATATTGCATTCGCGCATTCCCGGTCCTGCATCGAAGTGTTCCATAACTTTTAAATGGCTCAAAATTTTTTCTCTTGTGTCTTTTAGGATTACCTTTGATTTTAAAAAATAAAAAAGAGGTACTTTTTCCTTATTTTAGAGAAAAGTGGGAAAATGTGATCCCTTACGTGTTTTCTATAATATTGCATTCGCGCATTCCCGGTCCTGCATCGAAGTGTTCCATAACTTTTAAATGGCTCAAAATTTTTTCTCTTGTGTCTTTTAGGATTACCTTTGATTTTAAAAAATAAAAAAGAGGTACTTTTTCCTTATTTTTGAGAAAAGTGGGAAAATGTGATCTCTTACGTGTTTTCTATAATATAGCATTTGCGCCTTCCCGGTCCTGCATCGAAGTGTTCCATAACTTTTAAATGGCTCAAAATTTTTTCTCTTTTGTCTTTTAGGATTACCTTTGATTTTAAAAAATAAAAAAGAGGTACTTTTTCCTTATTTTTGAGGAAAGTGGGAAAATGTGATCTCTTACGTGTTTTCATAATATTACATTCGCGCATTCCCGGTCCTGCATCGAAGTGTTCCATAACTTTTAAATGGCTCAAAATATTTTCTCTTGTGTCTTTTAGGATTACCTTTAATTTTAAAAAATAAAAAAGAGGTACTTTTTCCTTATTTTTGAGAAAAGTGGGAAAATGTGATCTATTACGTGTTTTCTATAATATTGCATTCACGCCTTCCCGGTCCTGCATCGAAGTGTTCCAGAACTTTTAAATGGCTCAAAATTTTTTCTCTTGTGTCTTTTAGGATTACCTTTGATTTTAAAAAATAAAAAAGAGGTCCTTTTTCCTTATTTTTGAGGAAAGTGGGAAAATGTGATCTCTTACGTGTTTTCTATAATATTGCATTTGCGCCTTCCCGGTCCTGCATCGAAGTGTTCCATAACTTTTCAATGGCTCAAAATTTTTTCTCTTGTGTCTTTTAGGATTACCTTTGATTTTAAAAAATAAAAAAGAGGTACTTTTTCCTTATTTTTGAGAAAAGTGGGAAAATGTGATCTATTACGTGTTTTCTATAATATTGCATTCGCGCCTTCCCGGTCCTGCATCGAAGTGTTCCATAACTTTTAAATGGCTCAAAATTTTTTCTCTTGTGTCTTTTAGGATTACCTTTGATTTTAAAAAATAAAAAAGAGGTACTTTTTCCTTATTTTTGAGAAAAGTGAGAAAATGTGATCTCTCACGTGTTTTCTATAATATTGCACTCGCGCCTTCCCGGTCCTGCATCGAAGTGTTCCATAACTTTTAAATGGCTCAAAATTTTTTCTCTTCTGTCTTTTAGGATTACCTTTGATTTTAAAAAATAAAAAAGAGGTACTTTTTCCTTATTTTTGAGAAAAGTGGGAAAATGTGATCCCTTACGTGTTTTCTATAATATTGCATTCGCGCATTCCCGGTCCTGCATCGAAGTGTTCCATAACTTTTAAATGGCTCAAAATTTTTTCTCTTGTGTCTTTTAGGATTACCTTTGATTTTAAAAAATAAAAAAGAGGTACTTTTTCCTTATTTTAGAGAAAAGTGGGAAAATGTGATCCCTTACGTGTTTTCTATAATATTGCATTCGCGCATTCCCGGTCCTGCATCGAAGTGTTCCATAACTTTTAAATGGCTCAAAATTTTTTCTCTTGTGTCTTTTAGGATTACCTTTGATTTTAAAAAATAAAAAAGAGGTACTTTTTCCTTATTTTTGAGAAAAGTGGGAAAATGTGATCTCTTACGTGTTTTCTATAATATAGCATTTGCGCCTTCCCGGTCCTGCATCGAAGTGTTCCATAACTTTTAAATGGCTCAAAATTTTTTCTCTTTTGTCTTTTAGGATTACCTTTGATTTTAAAAAATAAAAAAGAGGTACTTTTTCCTTATTTTTGAGGAAAGTGGGAAAATGTGATCTCTTACGTGTTTTCATAATATTACATTCGCGCATTCCCGGTCCTGCATCGAAGTGTTCCATAACTTTTAAATGGCTCAAAATATTTTCTCTTGTGTCTTTTAGGATTACCTTTAATTTTAAAAAATAAAAAAGAGGTACTTTTTCCTTATTTTTGAGAAAAGTGGGAAAATGTGATCTATTACGTGTTTTCTATAATATTGCATTCACGCCTTCCCGGTCCTGCATCGAAGTGTTCCAGAACTTTTAAATGGCTCAAAATTTTTTCTCTTGTGTCTTTTAGGATTACCTTTGATTTTAAAAAATAAAAAAGAGGTCCTTTTTCCTTATTTTTGAGGAAAGTGGGAAAATGTGATCTCTTACGTGTTTTCTATAATATTGCATTTGCGCCTTCCCGGTCCTGCATCGAAGTGTTCCATAACTTTTCAATGGCTCAAAATTTTTTCTCTTGTGTCTTTTAGGATTACCTTTGATTTTAAAAAATAAAAAAGAGGTACTTTTTCCTTATTTTAGAGAAAAGTGGGAAAATGTGATCCCTTACGTGTTTTCTATAATATTGCATTCGCGCATTCCCGGTCCTGCATCGAAGTGTTCCATAACTTTTAAATGGCTCAAAATTTTTTCTCTTGTGTCTTTTAGGATTACCTTTGATTTTAAAAAATAAAAAACAGGTACTTTTTCCTTATTTTTGAGAAAAGTGGGAAAATGTGATCTCTTACGTGTTTTCTATAATATAGCATTTGCGCCTTCCCGGTCCTGCATCGAAGTGTTCCATAACTTTTAAATGGCTCAAAATTTTTTCTCTTTTGTCTTTTAGGATTACCTTTGATTTTAAAAAATAAAAAAGAGGTACTTTTTCCTTATTTTTGAGGAAAGTGGGAAAATGTGATCTCTTACGTGTTTTCATAATATTACATTCGCGCATTCCCGGTCCTGCATCGAAGTGTTCCATAACTTTTAAATGGCTCAAAATATTTTCTCTTGTGTCTTTTAGGATTACCTTTAATTTTAAAAAATAAAAAAGAGGTACTTTTTCCTTATTTTTGAGAAAAGTGGGAAAATGTGATCTATTACGTGTTTTCTATAATATTGCATTCACGCCTTCCCGGTCCTGCATCGAAGTGTTCCAGAACTTTTAAATGGCTCAAAATTTTTTCTCTTGTGTCTTTTAGGATTACCTTTGATTTTAAAAAATAAAAAAGAGGTCCTTTTTCCTTATTTTTGAGGAAAGTGGGAAAATGTGATCTCTTACGTGTTTTCTATAATATTGCATTTGCGCCTTCCCGGTCCTGCATCGAAGTGTTCCATAACTTTTCAATGGCTCAAAATTTTTTCTCTTGTGTCTTTTAGGATTACCTTTGATTTTAAAAAATAAAAAAGAGGTACTTTTTCCTTATTTTTGAGAAAAGTGGGAAAATGTGATCTATTACGTGTTTTCTATAATATTGCATTCGCGCCTTCCCGGTCCTGCATCGAAGTGTTCCATAACTTTTAAATGGCTCAAAATTTTTTCTCTTGTGTCTTTTAGGATTACCTTTGATTTTAAAAAATAAAAAAGAGGTACTTTTTCCTTATTTTTGAGAAAAGTGAGAAAATGTGATCTCTCACGTGTTTTCTATAATATTGCACTCGCGCCTTCCCGGTCCTGCATCGAAGTGTTCCATAACTTTTAAATGGCTCAAAATTTTTTCTCTTCTGTCTTTTAGGATTACCTTTGATTTTAAAAAATAAAAAAGAGGTACTTTTTCCTTATTTTTGAGAAAAGTGGGAAAATGTGATCCCTTACGTGTTTTCTATAATATTGCATTCGCGCATTCCCGGTCCTGCATCGAAGTGTTCCATAACTTTTAAATGGCTCAAAATTTTTTCTCTTGTGTCTTTTAGGATTACCTTTGATTTTAAAAAATAAAAAAGAGGTACTTTTTCCTTATTTTAGAGAAAAGTGGGAAAATGTGATCCCTTACGTGTTTTCTATAATATTGCATTCGCGCATTCCCGGTCCTGCATCGAAGTGTTCCATAACTTTTAAATGGCTCAAAATTTTTTCTCTTGTGTCTTTTAGGATTACCTTTGATTTTAAAAAATAAAAAAGAGGTACTTTTTCCTTATTTTTGAGAAAAGTGGGAAAATGTGATCTCTTACGTGTTTTCTATAATATAGCATTTGCGCCTTCCCGGTCCTGCATCGAAGTGTTCCATAACTTTTAAATGGCTCAAAATTTTTTCTCTTTTGTCTTTTAGGATTACCTTTGATTTTAAAAAATAAAAAAGAGGTACTTTTTCCTTATTTTTGAGGAAAGTGGGAAAATGTGATCTCTTACGTGTTTTCATAATATTACATTCGCGCATTCCCGGTCCTGCATCGAAGTGTTCCATAACTTTTAAATGGCTCAAAATATTTTCTCTTGTGTCTTTTAGGATTACCTTTAATTTTAAAAAATAAAAAAGAGGTACTTTTTCCTTATTTTTGAGAAAAGTGGGAAAATGTGATCTATTACGTGTTTTCTATAATATTGCATTCACGCCTTCCCGGTCCTGCATCGAAGTGTTCCAGAACTTTTAAATGGCTCAAAATTTTTTCTCTTGTGTCTTTTAGGATTACCTTTGATTTTAAAAAATAAAAAAGAGGTCCTTTTTCCTTATTTTTGAGGAAAGTGGGAAAATGTGATCTCTTACGTGTTTTCTATAATATTGCATTTGCGCCTTCCCGGTCCTGCATCGAAGTGTTCCATAACTTTTCAATGGCTCAAAATTTTTTCTCTTGTGTCTTTTAGGATTACCTTTGATTTTAAAAAATAAAAAAGAGGTACTTTTTCCTTATTTTTGAGAAAAGTGGGAAAATGTGATCTATTACGTGTTTTCTATAATATTGCATTCGCGCCTTCCCGGTCCTGCATCGAAGTGTTCCATAACTTTTAAATGGCTCAAAATTTTTTCTCTTGTGTCTTTTAGGATTACCTTTGATTTTAAAAAATAAAAAAGAGGTACTTTTTCCTAATTTTTGAGAAAAGTGAGAAAATGTGATCTCTCACGTGTTTTCTATAATATTGCACTCGCGCCTTCCCGGTCCTGCATCGAAGTGTTCCATAACTTTTCAATGGCTCAAAATTTTTTCTCTTGTGTCTTTTAGGATTACCTTTGATTTTAAAAAATAAAAAAGAGGTACTTTTTCCTTATTTTTGAGAAAAGTGGGAAAATGTGATCTATTACGTGTTTTCTATAATATTGCATTCGCGCCTTCCCGGTCCTGCATCGAAGTGTTCCATAACTTTTAAATGGCTCAAAATTTTTTCTCTTGTGTCTTTTAGGATTACCTTTGATTTTAAAAAATAAAAAAGAGGTACTTTTTCCTTATTTTTGAGAAAAGTGAGAAAATGTGATCTCTCACGTGTTTTCTATAATATTGCACTCGCGCCTTCCCGGTCCTGCATCGAAGTGTTCCATAACTTTTAAATGGCTCAAAATTTTTTCTCTTCTGTCTTTTAGGATTACCTTTGATTTTAAAAAATAAAAAAGAGGTACTTTTTCCTTATTTTTGAGAAAAGTGGGAAAATGTGATCCCTTACGTGTTTTCTATAATATTGCATTCGCGCATTCCCGGTCCTGCATCGAAGTGTTCCATAACTTTTAAATGGCTCAAAATTTTTTCTCTTGTGTCTTTTAGGATTACCTTTGATTTTAAAAAATAAAAAAGAGGTACTTTTTCCTTATTTTAGAGAAAAGTGGGAAAATGTGATCCCTTACGTGTTTTCTATAATATTGCATTCGCGCATTCCCGGTCCTGCATCGAAGTGTTCCATAACTTTTAAATGGCTCAAAATTTTTTCTCTTGTGTCTTTTAGGATTACCTTTGATTTTAAAAAATAAAAAAGAGGTACTTTTTCCTTATTTTTGAGAAAAGTGGGAAAATGTGATCTCTTACGTGTTTTCTATAATATAGCATTTGCGCCTTCCCGGTCCTGCATCGAAGTGTTCCATAACTTTTAAATGGCTCAAAATTTTTTCTCTTTTGTCTTTTAGGATTACCTTTGATTTTAAAAAATAAAAAAGAGGTACTTTTTCCTTATTTTTGAGGAAAGTGGGAAAATGTGATCTCTTACGTGTTTTCATAATATTACATTCGCGCATTCCCGGTCCTGCATCGAAGTGTTCCATAACTTTTAAATGGCTCAAAATATTTTCTCTTGTGTCTTTTAGGATTACCTTTAATTTTAAAAAATAAAAAAGAGGTACTTTTTCCTTATTTTTGAGAAAAGTGGGAAAATGTGATCTATTACGTGTTTTCTATAATATTGCATTCACGCCTTCCCGGTCCTGCATCGAAGTGTTCCAGAACTTTTAAATGGCTCAAAATTTTTTCTCTTGTGTCTTTTAGGATTACCTTTGATTTTAAAAAATAAAAAAGAGGTACTTTTTCCTTATTTTTGAGGAAAGTGGGAAAATGTGATCTCTTACGTGTTTTCTATAATATTGCATTTGCGCCTTCCCGGTCCTGCATCGAAGTGTTCCATAACTTTTCAATGGCTCAAAATTTTTTCTCTTGTGTCTTTTAGGATTACCTTTGATTTTAAAAAATAAAAAAGAGGTACTTTTTCCTTATTTTTGAGAAAAGTGGGAAAATGTGATCTATTACGTGTTTTCTATAATATTGCATTCGCGCCTTCCCGGTCCTGCATCGAAGTGTTCCATAACTTTTAAATGGCTCAAAATTTTTTCTCTTGTGTCTTTTAGGATTACCTTTGATTTTAAAAAATAAAAAAGAGGTACTTTTTCCTAATTTTTGAGAAAAGTGAGAAAATGTGATCTCTCACGTGTTTTCTATAATATTGCACTCGCGCCTTCCCGGTCCTGCATCGAAGTGTTCCATAACTTTTAAATGGCTCAAAATTTTTTCTCTTCTGTCTTTTAGGATTACCTTTGATTTTAAAAAATAAAAAAGAGGTACTTTTTCCTTATTTTTGAGAAAAGTGGGAAAATGTGATCTATTACGTGTTTTCTATAATATTGCATTCGCGCCTTCCCGGTCCTGCATCGAAGTGTTCCATAACTTTTAAATGGCTCAAAATTTTTTCTCTTGTGTCTTTTAGGATTACCTTTGATTTTAAAAAATAAAAAAGAGGTACTTTTTCCTTATTTTTGAGAAAAGTGAGAAAATGTGATCTCTTACGTGTTTTCTATAATATTGCATTCGCGCCTTCCCGGTCCTGCATCGAAGTGTTCCATAACTTTTAAATGGCTCAAAATTTTTTCTCTTCTGTCTTTTAGGATTACCTTTGATTTTAAAGAATAAAAAAGAGGTACTTTTTCCTTATTTTTGAGAAAAGTGGGAAAATGTGATCCCTTACGTGTTTTCTATAATATTGCATTCGCGCATTCCCGGTCCTGCATCGAAGTGTTCCATAACTTTTAAATGGCTCAAAATTTTTTCTCTTGTGTCTTTTAGGATTACCTTTGATTTTAAAAAATAAAAAAGAAGTACTTTTTCCTTATTTTTGAGAAAAGTGGGAAAATGTGATCTCTTACGTGTTTTCTATAATATTGCATTCGCGCCTTCCCGGTCCTGCATCGAAGTGTTCCATAACTTTTAAATGGCTCAAAATTTTTTCTCTTTTGTCTTTTAGGATTACCTTTGATTTTAAAAAATAAAAAAGAGGTACTTTTTCCTTATTTTTGAGGAAAGTGGGAAAATGTGATCTCTTACGTGTTTTCATAATATTACATTCGCGCATTCCCGGTCCTGCATCGAAGTGTTCCATAACTTTTAAATGGCTCAAAATTTTTTCTCTTGTGTCTTTTAGGATTACCTTTAATTTTAAAAAATAAAAAAGAGGTACTTTTTCCTTATTTTTGAGAAAAGTGGGAAAATGTGATCTATTACGTGTTTTCTATAATATTGCATTCACGCATTCCCGGTCCTGCATCGAAGTGTTCCAGAACTTTTAAATGGCTCAAAATTTTTTCTCTTGTGTCTTTTAGGATTACCTTTGATTTTAAAAAATAAAAAAGAGGTACTTTTTCCTTATTTTTGAGGAAAGTGGGAAAATGTGATCTCTTACGTGTTTTCATAATATTGCATTCGCGCATTCCCGGTCCTGCATCGAAGTGTTCCATAACTTTGAAATGGCTCAAAATTTTTTCTCTTGTGTCTTTTAGGATTACCTTTGATTTTAAAAAATAAAAAACAGGTACTTTTTCCTTATTTTTGAGAAAAGTGGGACAATGTGATCTCTTACGTGTTTTCTATAATATTGCATTCGCGCCTTCCCGGTCCTGCATCGAAGTGTTCCATAACTTTTAAATGGCTCAAAATTTTTTCTCTTCTGTCTTTTAGGATTACCTTTGATTTTAAAAAATAAAAAAGAGGTACTTTTTCCTTATTTTTGAGGAAAGTGGGAAAATGTGATCTCTTACGTGTTTTCATAATATTACATTCGCGCATTCCCGGTCCTGCATCGAAGTGTTCCATAACTTTTAAATGGCTCAAAATTTTTTCTCTTGTGTCTTTTAGGATTACCTTTAATTTTAAAAAATAAAAAAGAGGTACTTTTTCCTTATTTTTGAGAAAAGTGGGAAAATGTGATCTATTACGTGTTTTCTATAATATTGCATTCGCGCCTTCCCGGTCCTGCATCGAAGTGTTCCATAACTTTTAAATGGCTCAAAATTTTTTCTCTTGTGTCTTTTAGGATTACCTTTAATTTTAAAAAATAAAAAAGAGGTACTTTTTCCTTCTTTTTGAGAAAAGTGGGAAAATGTGATCTATTACGTGTTTTCTATAATATTGCATTCACGCCTTCCCGGTCCTGCATCGAAGTGTTCCAGAACAGAAGAAATTTTTTCTCTTGTGTCTTTTAGGATTACCTTGGATTTTAAAAAATAAAAAAGAGGTGCTTTTTCCTTATTTTTGAGAAAAGTGGGAAAATGTGATCTTCGGGTTTTCTATAATACTGCACTCGCACCTTCCCGGACCCGCTTCGAAACGTTATAACATATTTAAGGTTTAGGAAATATTCTTTACAGTTTTTGTTATAACTTCTTAATACATTAAAGGCCTTAACGTTAAGTTATAATACATAAATTAAAGTATACAAATATAATTCATTATTGTCGTTATCTAGAAGTTAGTACGTCGACGGCTCCCGCTCCGTTTGATGCTGCATCGAGGCAAACTTCAGTAACATGCAAAAAGGTGGTCAGGTTAGCTCAGTTTTCATTGATATAGATACATATATATCTATATCAATGAAAACGGAGCAAACCTGACCACCTTTTTGCTCAGGTTGGGTGAGTAAAAAGGTGGTCAGGTTTGCTCAGTTTTCATTGATATAGATACCTATATATGTATCTATATCAATGAAAACTGAGCAAACCTGACCACCTTCTTGCTCAGGTTTGCTTGGGTGTATACACCTTTTTGCTCAGATTTGGTTCCATTTTTAAAGCACCTGTCTGTCACTATTGCTGGCTAAATACTAAACTAAAGTGCTGTTACTAGGGAAAATAAAATGCCAATATTGCCATCTCTTTTTCGGATTTATTCATGGAACCGTTAAAATTTGAGGGAAACACAATTTGTAAATTTGGCAACTGCGCGTCTTTCCATCAGAATGTGTAACAAGGAATTGCGTGTTTATTTTTTTCAGTTTTTTGATATTTTCTCTGTTTTTTTAATGTGTCTCTACATAAATTTGCCTAAATATGGTTCAGAAAAATAGTGTGTAATGACTTGTATAGATGTGTTTAAGTAAAAGTGCCGAAATTTAAAGAAATTCATTGAAAAACCTAACCTAAAAGTTAAAATATTTTTTTGCGGAAAAACCATTCGAGACCGCCAAAAACTGACTTCGGATTCGTGTTCTACGACCCAAAATTAGGGTCTGTGCAAAATTTCATGAAAAAATTCGGTGCATACAATAATCCGAATAATTACCTTATTTGGTTTAATTGAATTTAAAATGAGTTTTGTTAACAGTCATTACACAAATTGGTACATTATAGGTACAAGATAATCTTTGAGTAGTCTACTCTTGGGAATATCAGGATATTCCCAAGAGTAGACTACTCAAAGAAACAAAGACTTGTTAACTAAAATCAGTATATTTATGATTCAGAAATTATAAACTTAAAAGTTTAAAATTTTCAATAATACAAAACTAATAACATTTAACAAATATATGACTCGAGGGTGATTATATTATATAATGTCTGTAAAGTAAATATGAACCTTTATTTAAGTACTTTTCTATTAGAAGTCTCTATCTTAAAATAGATCATGTAATGACTTTTAAATCAATTATCTTAGGAAATGCATAGGTCGTATTATTTTAAACATTTAGGCTTGCCAACATTTTGTAGGAATAAAGATGAGAAACCTAAAGCATTTGGGCTTGCTAATACTTTGTAGGGACAAATTAATATCAATCTGTTAATGACATATTTTCACATTTTTTCCATATTATTCAAGTAGGTACACCTTTTGTAACTTCTTTTGAAATTTTTGTTTTAGGTTCGTTCATTAAAATTATGTGTGTATGTCTTCAAACTTCTCTCAACTCAACCTCATGAAATTACTGGACTTTTAAAATTTCTCAGGATCAACTAGACGTTAACAATAACAATATGAGAAGTTCCTGCAAGGCTGGCTTAGGGTAAAATGCAAGCATATAGCAGCAATTATGTTACATCGCACCAGGTTATATATCTTCTAATTAAATTGGCCGTAACATTGAGGCCTCCAGTGATTAAATGACAATATCAATTATTATTAATCATTTTAGTTTTTGTTCCTGTGCTCTCTTTCAATATATGGAATAAGAAGGGAGCTTCACTTTCCAGTTATGCACCATGGTCAATATGTCAGAGTTTGAATGCATAAGGTAACATTTTGTACTATTTATTAGAATAGGAAAACACTTTAAGTACTTAAAGTTAAGTACATATATTGTATTTTATAGTTTTTACTCAAGTGGTCCAAATTTTCATTTTCTTTTTATTAAAAGTTAAAGTTAAGTATATTGTATTTTATAGTTTTTACTCAGGTGGTCCAAATTTTCATTTTTTTTTATTAAAAGTTACTATTTATGGGTTGTCATAAAAAAAGCATTCATATTCCACACAGGTTGTGATAAAAGTACTTTGATACGAAATTTACAAAAAAAATATAATAATTAGCAAAATTTATTTTGTTTACTGTAGATATCCAAGGTGCATGTAACCCTAATTTAAGAAAAAATGCACCTAAATAAAATTTAGAAAATATAGTTAATTAGAAAATTTAACCAAACGATTTTTTTTGTTCTAAATCTCCGTTCAGTATATTGTAGGTATTAAATAAATGGCATTAGCAGGAAAGGTAAATTAACTAGTTTTAACAAATATATCATTAAAACTAGAAATTAAAAAAAGGTATCATTGCTTTTAGTGGTAGGTATTTTTTCAAAGAGTTTTATACTAACACCAGTCCAGGGGTCTGAAAAGTGGATGTGACTTTAAGACTTTTGTGACTAGAAAAAAGTAAATCAAAAATCCAGCTAGGATGTGTGAAATATTCTTATTTTTTCATATAAGATGGCAGCGCTGAAGCCTCGCGTAAGCGGGAGGTGCTCCTGGGCCTACAGCATAGACGCCGCAAATTTTATTCGATTCACTTCAGTACTAAACGTGGACGTCGTAAAAAAAATAGAATCAAAAAGGAAATCAACGAAATTTAATTAAAATAGCAGTTTAATCGCGGGATTCTGTATTTTTAAGGGTTTAATAGTGGCAAAAAGGCATACCTGTCGATCTCGGGTCGGGTCTAAGTCCACATGTCCGGTGAATATTTTGATTTGTTGAGTGTTTTCTTCTTATGAACAATTTTGTAGATCATGAAAAAAAATATGGGTTTTTGTTCCAAGTGGCAAGTGTTTCAAAATAATGTTATTTTTAGGGTGCAGTATATTGATTAAAAAGCAACTATGACAAATAAAAGTGGTACCTTTTTGTCTTTTTACCCCAAAAATTTGCTGATGTCAGGATAAGCTGTGATTTTATTCTTCAAGCGAGTCCCAGAAGACCGGACTTTTTTAGACTGCCTTAGATTAGATACAGTTGTATTTATAAAAAAAACGTACAAGTGAGACTGGACTTAATGACAGTGGCGGTTGGTGAAATTTCAAAGTTGTATATCTCTGTTCATACTTACAGGACCCGTACCAGATTTAGGGGTTCTAATAGTGAGCATACTGAGAATGTTTTTATAAAGAAAAAAAAACATTTTGTAATTTGCGAAAAAAAGTTGAATTTTTACTCGGCTTCCACTGGGAAAAAATAAACACGTTTAGGTATTTTATTTACTAGTTTTTCTAAACAAATTTTACATCATTTTGTCAAGAATTTTTAAATTTTAAAAGGAAAACGTGTTAGTAGAAAGTAATAGTAATTTGAATTTTTTTAAACCTAAAATATAATTTAAAAAAATCAAATGACTACAACTTTCTACTAACACATTTATTTCTCATAAAATTTATAAATGCTCAACATTATGATGTAAAATTTGTTTAGAAAAACTAATAAATAAAATACATAAACGGGTTCATTTTTTCCCAGTGGAAGCTGAGCAAAAATTCTTTTTCGCAAATTGCAAACTGCTTTTTTTCTTTATCAAAACATTTCCAGTGGGCTCACTATTAAAACCCCTAAATTTGGTATGGGTCCTGTGAGTAAATAGGAACAGAGATATACAGCTTTGAAATTTCACAAACCGTCACTGCCTAATGGTTATATATTATGCTAAATTAGTACTTACCTAGTCGAGTCTTAAAATTTGTGTGATGTTAAAATATTTAGGTATATAAATAAAATTTATTATTTCTGCTGGTATTTTCTCAACTAATTTTAATGACTTTTTATATTAACAGTATAGTTATTCACAGGCGGTTTCTCAAACTATTGAATCAAGTAATACATTTAATTAACATTTACCCACCTTTGGCAATGACATTAACCTATTGGCTATCACATTACAAGTGTTTAGTTATAATCCTCGTCAACTATAAAGTTACATATCCACGATGACATATTTTCCCAGGATTGTCTCATGATTTTTTTGTTATACGTATCATGTATGATAAAAAAATCATGAGAGAATAATCTTGGGAAAATATATCATCGTGAATTTGTACCTTAAGTCATGTTCTTACCATTTATATAAAATAACTTGCATATTCGAGCAAAAAATCGCCAGCAGAGATAAAAATTTTAGTCTGGGCGCATATATTAAATGAATTATATTTTTCGATTATTGTAATGGTTTAGTTTTTCTTGTAAGTTCAAAAGGCTTGAAAAAAGGTGTAAGCTAATTTAAATACACTGTTTGCACTAAATTTAAACAATATTTTGTAAAAATAACGAATTTATTATTTATTTACACGGTTTAGAAATCCCATTCGCCTGGACTAAACTCTGGTGATATCTTGGACAGTAGGCATATTCAAAAAAAAAAAAAATCAACAGTAGTGTATTCCTCGTACAAACGGATTTATTTTTTCTAACTGCTTAACAGATTACTGGTAAACCAGGCCTTCAAGGAATAAGCAGTTTTATATTCGGTTAAAATCAGTGTGCTTGTAAATTTTTTAACTGGTGATGAATAAAATAATATATAATTATTACCTACTGTTTTATTTCACTAACTAAATACCAACTCGAAGATACTTTAAGAATTGGGAATACACATTAATAATAAAAGACATGTTAGACATTGCATTATTTATTGAAATTGTATTATAATATAATAAAATGGTCAATTTACGGTTTGGCTGGAAGGTTCTATTTTTATCAGGCTATGTAAAATTTGCGATCTTTGTCAAATATAAACTTCTGTATCAATAATTTGGCTTTGCGTCGATAGGAATCTTTATTGCTAAAAAAAATTAAATAATGTGTCATTAAGTCGCTAAACTTGTGCTTTCATTGAGCTATCTCAAAATTATGTCCAAATTAAGTCATGTTTTTTTAACAATTAATTTTTCATTAAAATATTTATGCAGAGACTATTACTAAAATGTAACCAACTTAATAGTTAAGGTTGGGTTGGGTTGGGTTTGATTGGGTTCTCGATGAGCTGAGCAAACCTGAGCTGGGCCAAATGTTAAAAAAAAAACTTTGTGTTTTATGAATTTGACACAGATTCTACTTTTATCTATTGTTGAAACATGATTCCTTTTTTGGCAATAAAAAAATGGCCAATTTCTAAAACTCAGTTGCTGTAAATTTAATTAAGAACCAAACCATCTATTTCCTTGTTCTGTAAAACAATGGTAGTTATTTAAAAACGCCGAGTGCTCTTGCCAAAATGTTATAACTAGTCGATAAGCAGATGCTAATCGAAAATTTAAATCATTTCCGCTAAGTGTCTCAAAGTGCTTATCACTTAGAAGTTAAAAAATACGTGCCGAA
Organism: Philopedon plagiatum; assembly: GCA_963971165.1. Taxonomy (NCBI): domain Eukaryota; kingdom Metazoa; phylum Arthropoda; class Insecta; order Coleoptera; family Curculionidae; genus Philopedon; species Philopedon plagiatum. The sequence goes on from OZ020191.1 coordinate 62,235,119, forward strand.
ATAATCTAAAGTTGGATATACTTATCGCAAATATTTTCCCAGTAATTCGTTCGTACATTTTCTTCCACTATATATTATCCAAGGGGTGTCTCACTTCTGGCAATACATGTACATTAGGTTGGCATTACAATGGAAGTACGTGTCAGTACATGGAAGTACTTGGCATTACTGAGGCAATACTTGGAAGTGTATGTCATTACTAGGGCAGTACATGGCATTACTATGGAATTTCATGGCCTTCTCTTGGAAGTCTTTAATAATTGTCATCCTGTTTCATGTATATTTCTATAATGTAATGTTTTGGAAGCAAAAATTTAATTCGAAAATAGTTAGCATTCCATGGAAGTACTTGGCAGTACATGGAAGTACATGGCATTACGACGCAGTACTTGGTAGTACCCATTACTGGGGCAGTACGTGGAAGTACTTGACACTATGCTACTTTTGGCTATACGTGTATGCTCAAAAAGCAAGTGAGACACCCCCCGATATTATCCTATGGTTGGTTTTTCAATTACCGTATGAATATATCTACAATAAATAAAAAAAATCATTATGGTCTCTAATGTTAGCTACTAATAATTAACAATCCTGCTATTTGTTAAAATTGTTACTCAGTTTTTTTCTATAAAAAAAAACCAATGCCAATGATGATAGGGGTAGACACATAAAAAAGGCAATTTTATCAAACCAAAAATTCGATAAACGTATCGATGTATTGCATGTTAAGTTTTTAAGGGAAAAGTAGACAATCATATTTTGACTTCTTTCATGAGTTTTATGATTTTTATGTATCAACCGCGGAAAGTTATTGTTGTTTTATAGCAAATAACTAAGCAGCAACAATGTTAAAAAAACAACAAAGTAGAGATGTTAGCTGATTACTAGAGCTTGCTATCCCGGACGTATATTTGGATCCCGGGATTTTCGGAATCGAAGAAACAAAATCCCGCGATCCCGGGATTGATCCCGAAAAATCGTAACACTAATAAAGGTAAATTATTTTTATTTACATTAAGTATTGTACTTTTAAAGTAAAAACAAAACAAAGTTTATACTGAGGACACAAAAGTATAAGAAGTAAAAATAATTTGAATTATTTTACTAGTACTAGTACTATCTAGTACTTAAATTAATCTTCCAGGGTTGCCATATCATATGTTAAACATTATTCTTAGGAAAAATACTGCGATGATGCTTTAAGCGTTAATTTAATTTGGTTTTTTAAACATATTTTATAATTTATTTATTTCGGGACTTAAGTGCCCAATTCCGAGGTTTTTCGGGACTGAATTTTTAATGGGATCTCGGGATTTCGGGATCCAGAGATTGCAAGCCCTACTGATTACTTTCTTAGATACATAACAAAATAAACATCAAAAATTGCAGATTAAATATCGATTGTCTAAAAACTTAAATCTTTACTCCATAAAATTTATTTTATGGATACTGGAAAAAAATACAATCTAACATTATATTTCCACAATGGCCGCATGTCAAGTGAAGTAGTTATGTATCCCCAACGGTACTATACTATGTAAAGTGTCTTTTTAAAATTGAAACAAAAATAGTCTGTGTGGTCCATTAAGCGTGCAACAAATGGGATTTTTTTTTATTAGGTGCACAACCGAAATATAAATAACGCCCAAACTTGCATGTCCGATAACCATATCAGGTGCTGCTTCAAGTCAAACAGCATACAGGGCAAGCCAAAAAATATAATAATCGTTCAAGAGTAGTACCCTTATTTCGAAAAATACAGAAAAACGTTATTAAGAAAAGTTGTTTAGAATAAAAAGATATGTCCAAATACAAATTCATAACCTTCTATTCAAAGAAAATATATATTTTTAAAAGTTTTAAATTACCCCCGTACCTATAATGATTTTTTTTATATTCAGCTATAATACATTTCAAATTAACCACAATCAAATCACTTCTACATATCCTCCATCACATTGAAGCACATTTGTAAAATTTAGATTTATATTTTTTTGAGTAAAAACTTTGTCTGTTGAAACGATATTACACACAAGTTTCGAATTTCGCAAATAATCTTAAAAATAAGGCAAATACTTTTCTAATAATAATGTGCATGTATTTGCTTCATTTTTAAGACTATTTTCGAAATTCGAAACTTGTGTGTAATATCGTTTCAACAGACATGAAGTTTTTGGTTACTTCGAAAAAATATAAATCTTAGTAAATTTTACAAATTTGCTTTAATTTGATGAAGGTTACGTAGGAGTGATTTGATTGTGGTTAATTTGAAAATGTATTATAGTTGTATATAAAAAAATCATTATATGGGGGTAATTTAAAATTTTCATAAAAATATATTTTCTTTGAATAGAAGGCTATGATTTTATATTTGGACATACCTATCATTTAATTCTAAACAACTTTTCTTAATAACGTTTTTCTGTATTTCTCGAAATAGGGGTACTTTACTCTTGAACAATTTTTATATTTTTTTGACCTGCCTGTATGCTGTTTCACTTGAAGCCATTCTAAGGGCACCTAATATGGTTATCGGACATCGAGTCGGACATGCACCAACTTTTGGCAGGTGGTTCTTTATGCAGTTACCTGGTAGCTAAATAAAAACAAACGATGCCCACATTAATTATATATTAAACACTGCTAGTTGCATAGAACTAGCCTGTCTCCTCCAATCGCCCCTTTCTAATACAAATTTTAATTTAATACTTACAAGTGCTTCGTTCGATCCTTGTCTCAGCATCAGTAGAACTGCATTGCAGGGAAATCCTAAATTGTAAATTTTGGGACGGAACTGTAGTCCTTTTTTGTCTCTTATGCAGTGGTGCTTACCTAAAATTTAACAAACTCTAAAATAAACAGAGTTTATTCCCCAGCAAACCATTCTAGTGCATGTGTCATCCCGATTTTGACATAATCACTAAATCTAACTCAGATTTTTATAAATTAACTGCACAGGGACATTTTTATAAAATTTAACTCCAATACCTATTGTAACTGAACAGGAACATTTTTATATAATTTAAGTTCAATGTCATAACTGAGCAGGAACACTTTTATATATAATGTAACTCCAATATCATAACTGCACACGGACATTTTTATATAATTTACAAAAATTTTAAGAATTTTTTTTTCAGTAGCAGAGGCACTGAAAAAAAGGAGAGGTAGGGGTGCATTGTCCTCCTGTGTCCCCTTTTAAAAAAGTCACGTTGGTTTTTAAAATAAATTTAAAAAGAAAGGTTTACATTTATCAACAGTCCTTATAAAGCTTTTTATATTTACCATTACTTATTACTCTACTTTGTTCCAAGATAATACTTTTTCCTACGACCAACTATGAAAGTGAGAAAAAAAGCACGGTTAACTTGGCTAGAAAGTGCCTTATATCACACACGTGTTGAAAAGTACTTTTCAACACATGTGTTGTAAAGTACTTGTCAACATGATGTTTGAACAGATGGGGCCAATTTCATTTTTTTTATTTTCAGCACACGTGTTGAAAAGTTTTTCAGCACACGTGTTGAAAAGTGGGGGCATAAAAAAGACAGGAATTGGAGTTTTTTGGTAAATATTTTTGTGGTCGTAGGAAAAATATTGTACATTACTCGTGTGAAAGTAATTTTCGCACACTCGTGGGATTATCAACATTCCCACTCGTGTCAAAATGTGACTTTCAACACTTATTATGTAATATACTATTACATCTGATATTGTAAAAAAAAAGGATATAGATGAAGGAGAATGGTAGAACTATTAAATTGGCCATCTTATGGAAAGCATTTTTAAATTCTATTTAGTATTAATTTCAAAAAGTACAGGTTAACTATTTACTGAAATTATAAAAATTCTAGATCTGCCCAAACACATTTTATAACAAATTATAATGCTATCAATGGCCACTAAAAAAATCCTTTTGTACCTAATGTTAAAAACTAAACAGAACATTTAAGTTCATTACTTTTAAAACTAACCTGTAGATAGACAACATTCATTAACAAAAATATATCTAATAAGAGTTTTACAACTTTTAATAAAAGTAACATATACCTACTTCTACCAGGCTCAACAAAAAATCTTGCTGTGTAAAATGAAGAGAATGTCACCCATTTGTTGGAAAACCTTCTTTTATATTAGGCATGGTCTTTCAAGCTTCCCACACATCATTTTATTATCACCATCGAACCACTTAAGTAATGCTGTTCCTTTTATTTTGGAAGAGGATAAAAACTTATGTTTTGAAATAGAATTTTATTTGTAATACACGACAAAACACATTTCCGATGGTATTTCCTACAGTCAGATTGTTCACTTAGGTCATCAAACTCACGATCGTACTCACTGCAATATTGCAAAAAACCCAGGAAAAAATGTTTTTGTACTCAAAGTTTGCACTAAAACCGAGCATAAAAACAGACACTGCACAGTATTTTAAGTGTGATTCGCCGAATGACTGAAAAAATCGAACTGCATAGATACTATAGAGTTATTCCAAAATGATTTTTGACTTTGCTTTTTATTCTTGATGTAGTTCTTCTTTATATTGAAATATATTTTAGTATTTCGTAAAAAATTGATGAAATTGTAACACCCACCACTGATTCCTATCTCTCTTTTCCTTATTTGGTTGGCGGGGTGAGCGGTAACCCTGGAATACAGTTGGCGGTGACAAGAAACCCTTTTGCGTGGGGCCGGAAGACCCTTTGTGTCTACTGCACGTAACCCACCACTTAATCTAACACTTTTCCTAGCCTTGCAATTTATTATCTATTAATATTGTACTTACTGCAGAGGTTTTGTTCACTAACTTAAATTTTTCTATGATTTTTGGTTTTAAATAAATTTATTACTTATTTACTATGTTTCCCTGTTCCCCAACAGTAAAACACAAAATTCTGGATCAAATACACTTTTATTTCCACAAGTACGGTTGGGAGCCACCCCAAAATACACTTTTTCACAATTTTTACAACTTTTGTTAATTTTCACAAACTTTTCAATACGCCAAGACAATCTCTTGGGTTCAACGCACTTACTTGTTCACTTTTTAATTTATCGTAATTTTAATCAAGAAATATTCGGCGCGCTCCAAAACTTCCGACTAACCCCGTACTATTGATTCCAGATTTTGAACTTTCCCGTGGGCAGAAACTTCGGTCTAAATTTGGGCAGAGTAACGATCTTACATCTTCGAGTACGTACACGATACTGATTCCTAGCCGGAGCTTTACCGCTTATATAGGGAAAATTCCCATAAATTTTCCCCCTTTTACAGCTTTTTCGCGGAATTAATGTGACAACTTGCTATTTACAACCCCATAAATCGTGTCTCCACCTGCGTTTTCCCGGAAAATCTACGTGGGCGACCCTATTTTAGCCGGCAAATGAAGGAAAACATCGGTATTTCTCGGTTATTTACGACGTTTTTATTGCTTTCTGCTTTTCCGAGTGACATTTATTAGCGGGCGCCTTCGTACCAAGGCTATAAATTAATTTCGCTATATTTAATTTCCCTTATTTTTCCCGATTACATCTGCTCATATGGCATCGCGTTGTCTTCTTTTGTTGGACCAATGAAATTAAACAGCGCATAATTTCAATGTTATAATAGAATGATTAGGGGAGGAGTCTTTCCGGATGGAGATGAATCTTCTTCATTGACAATGATAATGCAGTCGGTTAGTTTGCTCCAGCTTTCCGAAATGTACGGTCGACTTAAGAACATTATCCGGGTTCGAGACTTAGAAAAGTTTTCACGGATCTCGGTGAAGTTATGTGAAATGTGTTCTTCATACACAAGTGAAACTTTTATTTACAATAAAGGATTAATTTTTCTAATTATGTGAGTTGTCTTTATAATTATTTTATAAATTATTTAAATCTTTTTGTCAATCAATTTTATGGCCGCTTAGGTGTTTGAATAAGTTTCAATGAATTATTTTCGAATAAACTTTTAACCCTTCCATAATATTTCAAGTTCTTTATTAAATGTTTAATCCAACTACTTATTACCGATTATTAAAAAAAAGCTTTTCTAATATTTTTCCTGTCTCAATAAATATTTTAAACATCCTTCGAACGCGAACGTAACTTATTTTAATCTTTGCCCTTTTGTTTTGCGAAGTCATTTCCGAGAATTTATTTTCGTATTTCTAAATACAATTCTTTTTCAAATTATTTTTCAAAAAAAAAATTTACTTTCCTTCATTTGTTTACGCGGCTTTACACCCTTAAATAAATACTTATTGGCCGTGATGCCACAATACTCCGCCCTTAAGTCATAAAGATGTGTTAACTACAACTTCTTTATGCGTCACAGCAGTTTATCATCCCGATGGAACCCAAACACGCGTTAAGTAGGTCAGCGTACCCTAGGTCAAGGGCCTGTCGTTAAATACTTGTCGCGTTTTGGAGTCGCGTGCCGTGTACCCTTAAGGGTCCTTATTCAGTAAGTGAAGAAGTAGGTGATTATTAAATTTTTTCAACATTAAATGGAAGTTCTCTACTTAAACATCAAATAAATACAAGTATTTTTTTTACACTTAGTTACCTTAACATTTTCTTTGAGGAAACGCTTTCGTTCATTTAGTAATCTTTCCTTAGATATTTACTTCTTATCACAACACATCAGTAAGTTTTATATATTATCTTTTTAAAGTGAAACTTTAAGACTTTTAGTCTTTGTTAGAAATTTTTGATACGAATGAGTTTCCTTATAACCCAATACAATAATGTTAATATGTCATTGTTTTCACAAGTTTAAATAACAATCTCGTAATTTTCTATCCCTTTACGTTTTACAAATTTTTTCTAAATTTTCACAATTTTAAATTAACCAATTTTAAATCTCATAGCCATTTTATGGTTTATAATTTTCTCTTAAATTCCTCAAACCTTTCAAAATAGATCATGTTACAATATATTAAATTTCATAACTGTATTACGATTTATAATTTTCTATTAAATTCTAAAACCCTTCAAAATAGACAATGTTACAATATCTTATTTATTATTGCAATATCCAGTACCCTATATTTTTATGCTGGAAATTTGCTAATATTATGTTCTACTAATGCAATAAACAGTACTCTATGTTCTTAAACTATAAATTCGATTATATTATTCTGTTCTACTAATACAATAAACATTACCCTGTATTCCCGTTTCTCTGATAAGTTTTAAATTTTCGCATAGCATTTTAAAACCTATTGTATTTACAATTCAGGCTACATTTCTCTTTAAACTTCTTATTCACAATTTTATCGTAATTTTCACTCGGCCTTAAAAGGGTGTATTTACAATGTTGACTAGGTTCACTCGGTCCAAATATTTTATTTAACAACAATTCCAATATAATATGTGACTATACCTACCAGGAATGTATATGTATGGATTACTAGCTACATTAATAAATACAACAATTATCCCTGACTTGATTACATGTTACTAACATCTAAATTTTCAACATTCCGTGTTTTCCACAAAAAGGCAAGCCCTTTTAATACAACATAAGGTTTATTATTTTTTTTTTCTTTTTTTTTTGACTATACTTCTATAAAAATTCTTAATTCTACCTTAAACGTTCCCTTCCTGAAATACCGTTGGTCGCGCTTCACTCTCCCGTTAATCACTAACACTATCACTGTGATCAGCGCGACGCCACACCATCCACAAATAGTCTGGGTCGTAGTAGGCTACTACGTATTCTACGTGGTCGGGCTCCTCTGTTGACCGTAGGGAAGCCTGTTGCAATCCAGAAGGTCCCGGATAGTTCTCCTCTAGCTGAACATGCGGATCGCGCACATGATATGATACCATCCGTAAAACGGCGTATACGACCGGGTGGTTTCGTACCATCCAGACGTAAGTCAAAAACAACACTAACCATTCAATACTTTTTGTTTATTCGCGATTTAAATAGTCACTAACAGTATAAAAGAAATTGTTTTAAATCGCACACAATTTCTCTTTCACAATGTCTCAATTATAAACTATTTTTAACCCGTTTTGTTTCATTTTAACACTCTAAACTTGTCTCTTACTAATAACTGCCGTTGTTTGTGTTTGTTTATGTAGAAGTCAACATTTATTATATTTTTCCCTAATATGTCTAGGTCGTTTAGGGACCCTAATATACATAAATAAGTTTTTTCTCTATATTATTTCCTATATTTGTCATCTTAAGTCGTCAACATTAAACCCTTTCAATTTTATAGACCCATTTCTATCATAATAATTAATTAGATGAACACTAGCTTCTTTGTGCGCCTAGGCGTTCATTTCTTGCACGTGAGTATTTTAATGGGTTTCCAAACTGCGATCTTGGTCGAATCTCGCCCAAGTTTTAAAACTTGCATCTCTCAGACGGCGGGAATATTTGAGGCCTGAAATTTTAAATACATTGCACCCATGCGTTTCGCTCGATTTCAGACTCTTAGCGGCGACACGTGGTAATCTTATGCATTTGTGGTCTCTTAGATACATAATCCTTTAGATCGTTAAATAGGACGTTAAGTTTTTTTTCTGTAAGATGGCTCTCCGAGTGTAGTATTGATTTTTAATTTCGTCCTTCCTTGGCTTCACTTCGACTAAATTAATTCCATTCTATTTTCGGAATATTCTGCAGGTCATATTGCAAAGAGGTAGATGATGTCGGTTGTACCATGTGAACTTCTTTAGGGTTCTTATTCATATCATTTTCTATGAAATAATTTATGAATGGCTATTGCATTCATACAAATTTCTAATACAAATTTTTATCATACGAAAGGTAAACTATATTCCTATTATTCCACTGGTCCATTCTCCTAAAATCGTAATCTTCTTTGTAATATACATTTTTCTTTCGAAATTGTTACTTGGTTTCCTAATTTTACTTGTATACGTCTACAGGGTGGCTCTCCCAAAATTTACATTTTATTCTACTATATAATCGTCGTATCGCCGAGGTAATCTCACCTCTCGAGTGCGAGTACGCCTATTTACAGGTACTTCTCTAACCTCCTCGTTAGAGTCCGATGAAGATTCCTCCTCACTTTGTTCTTCATCCTCTTCCTCATCATCTTCTTCTTCCTCTCCCTCTTCTTCTGGCGGCGGTTCGCTCCCTTCTCGCCCATGTTCAAGGAAATCATCAATTTCTTCTTGTCTGTTTTCCTCATGTTCTATAGTATCAATTTCCTCTTCACGTACGTCGATCTTCTCATCTTTATTTAAATTAGCTTTTTCCTCCGAATAGTCTATCTCCTTACACGGTTTTAATCTATTGGCATGAACCATATGTTCTTTTCTTCCCGTATGTTCCTTGATTTTAAAGGTCACTGGTCCTTTCTTTTCTATAATTCGATAAGGACCCGTCCATTTATTATAAAATTTCGAAGCAAGTTTCTTCCCTGGAATGGCTGGAGTATAAAGGTACACTAAATCTCCTAACTGAAATTCTTTTCTAGTCTTTTTTCGATTATGTCTTTCACAACGCTGTTTAATACTCGATTCTAAATTTATTTTTGCAAGTTTATGCGCCCTATGCATTCTGACTAAAAATTCACTCACGTAGTTTTCATCTAAATCATACCTAATACGAGGTTCTCGTATACTTAGGTGTATAGGAAGTTCCATATCGCGTCCAAACATTAAAAAGAATGGCGATTCTTTTGTTCCCTCATGCGGCAAATTTCTATATGCCATTAGACAATAAGGTAAAATTAAATCCCAGCTATCATTGTATTCATTGACAAAATGTCCTATCATAGTTTTAATTGATTTATGGAATCGCTCAACGACGCCGTTTCCACTTGGGTGATAGGGAGTCGTTTCCAATTTTCGGATTCCCAAAAGTGTACAAATCTCTAGGAACATTTTTGATAAAAACTGACTTCCACAATCAGTTAAAAGTTCTCTTGGCGTCCCAAAACGACAAATTATATTTTCTACAAAAGCCCTAGCCACTGTTTCGGCTTTTATATCTGGTAAAGGTATACACTCAGGATAACGAGTTAAGTAGTCCACACAAGTCAGTAAATATTTGTTATTATTTTGTGTCCTGTTCAACGGACCTACTAGATCTAAGCTTATTCTCGCCCAAGGTGTTGTTGGAATCGAGATTTCTTGAAGTTCAGCTGGTGGTTGATAATTTGTTTTTCTTAAATTGCATGAGCGACACTTTTCTACATAGCTTATAACATCTTTTCTGATAGTTGCCCAATAAAAATCCCGTTGTATAATTTCTTTTGTTTTCTTTTGACCGGGATGTGAACCAAATACCGAACTATGGTATAACTGTAAAATTTCAGGAACTATGGCTACAGGTGCCATTATTGGATCATGTCTTTGGTTTTCTTCTCTATGCCGATATAGTATTCCTTCAGGGCTAATGTAATAATGTTCGTCTTCAGGTCCTAACGACTTTATTATCGTTGATAGCTTAGGGTCATTTTCCTGTAAACTCTTTAGCTCTTCCTTGCTCCATATCACATTAATTATGGGAGTAATATTTTCATTTCCCTTCTCCTTAACAACAGCTATAATGTTTTCACTCGGATTTTCTTCTGATCTCAAACGTGTGAGAGAATCCACATTATCGTTCTGTTTTCTTGGCCGGTATACAATAGTAAAGCTGTACTCCATCAGAAACATAGCCCACTTTGCTAATCTTGAACTTGGATCCTTAATAGTCAGCAAATATTTCAGGGGACGGTGGTCTGTCATTATAGTAAAATGAGTTCCAGTTAAATAATTGCGGTATGTTTTTACTGCAAATACAACTGCTAGGCATTCCATTTCGATTGCACTATAGCGTCTTTCTGCTTCATGCAGCGTACGGCTTGAAAAGCATATTGGAAGCTCTGTTCCATCGTGAACTTGGGTCAAAATTGCAGCAACTGCTGAGACGCTTGCATCCGTATTTACTATAAATGGTTTGCTGAAATCTGGATATCTTAAAATTGGAGGTGTAATAAGAGCTTCTTTCAGGTGTACAAAAGCTTCTTGTTGTTCTGGTCCCCAGTGGTATTTTATATCTTTCTTTGTTAGCAATGTTAATGGTTGGCTTATTTTTGCAAAGTTTGGCACAAACTTTCTATAAAATCCACATAAACCAAGAAATGCTTTAATTTCCCTAACATTTCTAGGAATGGGGTAGTTCTCAATTATTTCAGTTTTGCTAGGATGTGTGGTAAATCCTCCTTCTTTTATAAGGTGTCCAAGGTATTCTATTTCTTTTTGCATAAAATGACACTTAGTGGGTTTAAATTTCAAATTACTTTCTCTCATCTTGTCAAACACATGCCTAAGACGTTCCAGATGTGTATCTGCGTCCTTGGAAAATACTATTATATCATCTAAATAAACCAGACATTCACTATATGTCAATTTTCCTAAAATATGATGCATCATTCTGCTCCAGGTAGCTGGTGCATTCTTAAGTCCCATGGCCATTCGCAGAAATTCATAATGATTATCAGGAGTTGAAAAAGCTGTCTTCTCTTGGTATTCAGGATGTATAGGCACTTGGAAATATCCTGACGCTAAGTCCATGGTTGAAAATAAAGATGCTCCAGACAGTTTGCCTATAGTTTCTTGTATATTAGGTATTGGAAAAAAATCTGTCTTTGAAATGGCATTTAACTCTCTATAATCAATAACCAATCTAAACTGTACATCTTCTCCAGGATGTCTCTTCTTTTCTACTAAAATTGCTGGAAAACTCCAGGGAGACTGACTTTCTTTAATAATCCCATCGTCCAGTAATTTCTGAATTTCCTTTTTCAAAATCTCTTGTCGGTGGTACGGCACCCTATATGGCCGTTTTAAAATAGGAGGAACATCTTCCGTTATAATCCTATGTGTCACATTTGACGTACAACTAAGTTTCTGTTCAGGGCTTTTAAAAATATCAATATATTCCACAATTAAATCTCGAAATTTTATTTCATTTATTGCAGTAACATTATCTAAATGAAGTGTTTTCAAGATCTCTTTTGTATCTTTTTCATTTACCTTACAAATCCTAAGCCCATTATTCTTCTCACTAGCTTCTACGACTTCTGTTTCGTAAGCTCTTGCTATAACCATTCTTCGCTTTAATTTTATTTCACTTTCTGTTATATTCGTTATCCTCACAGGAATGGTTTTCCTTGTTTTACACAACACTCTAGCAATGATGAGTCCTTTCGGAGCTTCAGTGCTTGGTTCTAAAACCATGAATGGTGTAGAAACACTTGCCAATCCTCGTAAATTTGCAGGACAGATCGCCTGTGTCATCAGGGGAATCACTATCTCTTCTAACATAGAGACAATTGCGCCTTCTTCTAAGGGCTCGGGACCTTTACTCTCTTTGTCCCTCTTTTCTAAATATTTATCAACTGTTTCGACAGTCTGAGAACCCATCTCTGTCCTTCCATTGAATCAGGACCTATTTTCCCATAGTCCTTACAGTTTAAACACTTATTTTCGGAAACTGGACCTATATTCCCATAGTCCTTCTGTTCCATACACTTATCTTCGGAAACTGCAGTTTTCCTAAATGATGTCGGGAGTTCTTCACATATTCTCTTTAGATTTTTCTCAACTTCAGTTTTCAGGTGACCGTCAATCACCTGATAGCAGCATCCCTGCGTTATTGACGGTAACGCGGGACAATTTACGGAAGTAACTTTTGACGTCACTCGTTTTTCAATATTTTCTTCTTTGTTTCTTAAGTGTTTTTCTCGTAACTCCTTCACTTCGGCTTCTAATTGAGCAAGCCTTTCCTCCAATTTATTCTTGGGTTTCTCCTCCATCAACGGTATGACACTGTCGAAGGCATACATACAATTATTTCCCCAATCTATCTTGACACCATATTGTCGCAAAAAGTCAATACCCAAAAGCATATCTGCTTGAAAACTATGATTTTCTATTACAACAAAATTATGTTGCACCACTATATCTCCAGGGAATGTAACCAAAATATTCGATACCCCTGACGTGGGTATACTATTCCCCTGTATATCTACTAATCTGACATCAGTGTCACTTACGAACCCCTTGGCAATATCAGGTTTTATCAGGGATATTACTGCTCCACAATCTATTAAGGCTAGGCATGGCTTACCATTAACACTAACCTTAATCACACTACACAACTTTGGGGTTCTTTCCTCCGAGCACGTAAGTATCCCTACCTTATTCTTATGGTTACTTATTCCCAACTTGCCTCTTCGGCAGCCGAACTCCGGGGCTGAAACTCGACTGCGTTGGTGTTTAACACCTGCTGCTGTGTTGTCTTATACATTGGACCTATTTTTCGAGGACAAGTTCGAGCCAAATGTCCAGGTTCCCTACAATTATAACATACTTTATCAGAAAATTGACCCCTTATACTTGTCCTTTTCGGACATCCACTACTTATATGTCCAGGTTCTCTGCAAGTATAGCACGTACGGGTTTCTTTTCCCTTGCAAAAATTCGCTGTATGCCCCTCTTTTTGACACTTATAACACTTAAATTTATGGTTCCCGTTTGATTTGAACGGACGGAATGCTACTTTCTTATCATAGCTTCTACTATCCATTTCTAAAGTTTTGACCCCTCAGTTTGGAAGCTTGTAAAGTAAAAAGTACAATTTTAAAAAATATAATTTTCACATATTTCGGTAAAGTTACTTGTCTCTATTACACATGTAAAACTTTGTAACCGTAGATGCCTTGGTGCTTTTCTGATGGGAAGGTAAGTGTAAAATTGTCACCATTTTTTCCCTATTTCATCAATTACTCAATTGTAAAAATTTATTGTGCCTTACTGGTACCCCAGGCCTAACTAATTTTTTACAGGCGATAAAGTGAACCTTACTTTAGTCCCAAAAAATATTAGTTATATTTTTTTTTTCTTAGGTTTGGTAGTAATATTCAAAAAATGATTGTGGTTATGTAATTACTACCAGTAATCTTACAGCAAAAATTTTTGTTTTTTTGTATTACATATAAAGAGATATAACTTTACGTTTAACGAAAATTTTGTTTTGGCAGTTGTCATAAACGTAAATACAAACAATTAATTTGTGTAAAGGATAGCAGCATTGTGCTTGCGGGATGGAGCGGGGCGTCGAAGGTGCAATAGTATGGGTGTTAAGGTAATAATCATTAAAGTAATGCAATATAGTGACGGTTTTTTTTGTGCTCTATATGATAAATTAGGTAACTGCTAAAATTAAGAAAAAATAAGTATATGCATTGGTAAATATTTACATTTATTTCTATTTAACGATTTTCGATTGTTTCATTAAGATCTATAAAATAGGCAAAACGTGTGTAGTCGAACAATAGTAATTTAAAAATATTACGTCAAAGTGAGTAAAGTAAATAGGCCAATTAGCTTTATTTATTTATAATTCACCTAAAAGAAAAACAATACTTTTGATGTTCCCTTATGTTTATGATTCGCATATTTGGAAAATTGTAACAAATGCTGTGGTAAGTTTGTCTGCATTTGCTTTTGCTTAATAATAAAAGAAATATGTGAAAGTGGCCTGTTTACGTAGAATCACATCCGATTTAACTTTTAAGGTACAAAGCCCTGATAAAATTTAGTTAAACCTAAAACTAAAAATAACCTGATTGGATTACACCACGCTTTTTTACCGAAGAATACCTACACTTATGGATCGTTTTCTCCTTCTTCATCATTAATAAAGTCTTCATTTGAATCATCACCTTCATCTAAATTTATAATTAATGGTTCTACAACAACATCAACTAAGTGGTCTTTTTCTCTGTAGGATTCCTCAATTTTATTAGCGTGTCCAACGCAATTTTCCCAAACAGAATTTGGCACGTTCTGCATCGTTTCAAGACACAAATTTAGTACATTTGTGATTTTAAACGTAGTATTCAATTTTGCCACTTTATTTTTCACATATGCCCAAATTAATTCAATTGTGTTGAGTTCACAGTGTGCAACTGGCAACCATAGAAGCTTTACATTATCATTACGTAACTCCTTTGCAATTGTATCTAAAAGATACGTTTTTGGAAAGTGATAGTTCTTGCATAGGTCTAAAAGCATTGGTTTGGTTAATTCACTAAACGTTGTAAATCCATTGGGCAATGTTGCTTTTCGCTGGGACATCCATTCTATTATTTTTTGTTTTGTCCAGGCAGTTGTAGGATTTCGAAAATTAGGCTCCAACATTGTATGATACGGTGCTTGGTCAATTACGATTACTGATTTGTCAGGTATTACGGAAAGCACTGTTCTAAACCATTCTTCGTAATGTTGTTTATTCATCTCGTTATGGTAATCCACTGACGCCGCACTTTTTTTCCCAACGAGACACTTCAGGCAGCCATCCAAAAACCCATTTTTACTACCAATATGTAAGATAATAAATAACCCGTTGTCCTGATCCTGATGGCCGTTTTATTCCACCTCTAAAGCCATTAATTTCCAGTATACCACCTCTGTATTCATCAAAATTATCCCGTTTTGTGGGATTAACTCTTTCAACCCAGCCAAACTTCCCTGAATGATTTGCACCGCACCATGTTTCATCAGAATCTTCACGATATCTCTTTATGGCGTATAAGAATTCCGCTCTTCTGGCAGCAATTGTGTTTGGTTCCATTAAAATTGGTTTATTAATTAGTTTTTTCTAGGAAAACCCAAGTTCTTTATTCCATCGGTACAAAGTCATTTCTGAAAATTCTGGTAAATAATCGACATCTTCTTTCAATTTCTGGTAAACTTGTTTTATAGAAGGAAACCGACGCTCCAGGTAAAAATTTAATATTGTTCTCCTTATGACGCCCTGCAAAATCTCATCACATTCCAGTCGGGGCCTTCCACTTCTCCCTTTTGATGGTATAATACCGGAACTTTTTTCTTCCGCAGTAACACGTTTAACGGTGTTTTCACTAATACCCAGGCAATCTGCTGTTCTTCTAACCACTTGCTCAATCAAAATATTTTCCAAACCGTTGTCTTTCTCTTATTGAAAGTACGCTCTGACTTTTAATATACTATTTTTCATTTGTTCGTTGCACTGACGAGACATTTTAACGTATTAGACTGTAGTTTGATACCGTATTTTTGGTTCAGATTACATCAGGTATTTATATAAATTCGAACAAGATAATCTTAAAAATCGTGTGAAAACAATAATAATTTCAAATTACTATCTACCACTAAAACCAAAAATTTAAATCAACAATAAGTAGATATAAACAACCACAATCAACTAAATAATATTATTTTACAAATCTTTTCAATACATAACAAATAGATTAAATTCTAAACAAATAAAAATACATGGACCTACGGACTACATACGACCTTAACGACGACGCCACCGTACTGTGAGTATGTCGGTAAAGGCGTTTGACACTTTGCATCTCTTTCTTATGTGGCTTTTAATATTTATTGCAATTTTTACAAGAACTAAAGGTGCTTTTTTTAATTTTGTGTAATAAAATACATTTGTATAATAATAACTACGTCTACGAGTGTAAAGATTTTTTTAAGGTTTTAAATTGTCCACAGTACAGCTGATACACAAACATCATTAAAAATCAAAAAAATACAATTTTAGACACATACTACCAATCTCTTGCGAAAGTATAGATATTTTTCTATCTACCTTCAAAATTGCATTTAAATAGGGAAAAAATTAACCAATATTTAGACATGAGAAAATCGTTTATCAGTATTACCGCAGTAAAATCGTTGTTTTTTTCTACTTGATTATGAATAAGTTCAATATCGTTTACACTGCAATAATACATTTTTTGGCAGAAACTCTTGGATAACGTCCTAACAAGCTGTAATTTTTTCAGTTTATTCTGCCCCGTGGTTTTTTTGTTATTGACCCTCAGACTGAGGGGTCAAAACTTTAGAAATGGATAGTAGTGCCCGTACTATTATTTTCATTTGCAACCATTCTGCACTCCCTACTACTTGACGGATGAACTAGATTTTCTATGGATTTTTCCCTTTCAGCTATCCTCAAAGCATCATCCAAAGACTGCGGGTCTCCTGATAGAACTCGCTGTTTAAGAGGCATCATAAGTCCCAATGTAAACTGCGTCGTAATGTCCTCTTCCAACTTCATCCTAACAACGTCATCATGTGTAGGATCTCCTGTAAGGGTTATTATCCTATTGCCCAGTAACTTAAGCCTGGTTAAATACTGTCGGCAAGATTCTCCTGACCTCTGTCGGCATTCTATAAAATTCTTCATTGCAGAACCCTTTACATACTGTCGCTTAAATTGATTCCTTAAATTTTCTTTTAACACTGCCCAACTCTGCATACCTCTTAAGGTTGGATCCGAATCAAGAAATTGTTTCGCTTTATTGCGAAATTTTAACAACGTTATTGCTACCATTTGTGCTTCTGTCCAGTTCGCTAATACACTAGTTCCTTCAACTACCGTCAGAAAATCATCAATTGAAGTAGTCCCATCATATATAGGCAGAGAGTCTAAGCCTATAAGAATATTTCCAGTTGTAGCCGTCATCGTTGCAGGACTTGTGGTGGTTACTGTTGTTGTTGTGCTGGCTGCTGATGTTGTAGTAGTCATATTAATTTGTTGCAGGTTGACACTCTTTGAGGGGGTAAACTATTGTCCTCAAAATAGGGATCTTCTATGGTTGGTTACCAGTGGTGGTAAATGGATCTATACACAACCAAAGCTAAAATTTAAATCTGTTGCACAATCTTAATCACTATTTAATCAACTATTAATCAACTTTTTGTTCAACCTTTTAAGCAAAAAAAACATTTTTTGCCTTAAAATTTGTTTTTCAACTTTTCAATCATCCATTAATCAATCTTTTAATCAACCCCACAATCAATGTTTTAATCAACCCCACAATCAATGTTTTAATCAACCCCACACCTGACACCAATTGTAACACCCACCACTGATTCCTATCTCTCTTTTCCTTATTTGGTTGGCGGGGTGAGCGGTAACCCTGGGATACAGTTGTCCGACTAACCCCGTACTATTGATTCCAGATTTTGAACTTTCCCGTGGGCAGAAACTTCGGTCTAAATTTGGGCAGAGTAACGATCTTACATCTTCGAGTACGTACACGATACTGATTCCTAGCCGGAGCTTTCCCGCTTATATAGGGAAAATTCCCATAAATTTTCCCCCTTTTACAGCTTTTTCGCGGAATTAATGTGACAACTTGCTATTTACAACCCCATAAATCGTGTCTCCACCTGCGTTTTCCCGGAAAATCTACGTGGGCGACCCTATTTTAGCCGGCAAATGAAGGAAAACATCGGTATTTCTCGGTTATTTACGACGTTTTTATTGCTTTCTGCTTTTCCGAGTGACATTTATTAGCGCGCGCCTTCGTACCAAGGCTATAAATTAATTTCGCTATATTTAATTTCCCTTATTTTTCCCGATTACATCTGCTCATATGCGTTGCCTTCTTTTGTTGGACCAATGAAATTAAACAGCGCATAATTTCAATGTTATAATAGAATGATTAGGGGAGGAGTCTTTCCGGATGGGGATGAATCTTCTTCATTGACAATGATAATGCAGTCGGTTAGTTTGCTCCAGCTTTCCGAAATGTACGGTCGACTTAAGAACATTATCCGGGTTCGAGACTTTTCACGGATCTCGGTGAAGTTATGTGAAATGTGTTCTTCATACACAAGTGAAACTTTTATTTACAATAAAGGATTAATTTTTCTAATTATGTGAGTTGTCTTTATAATTATTTTATAAATTATTTAAATCTTTTTGTCAATCAATTTTATGGCCGCTTAGGTGTTTGAATAAGTTTCAATGAATTATTTTCGAATAAACTTTTAACCCTTCCATAATATTTCAAGTTCTTTATTAAATGTTTAATCCAACTACTTATTACCGATTATTAAAAAAAAGCTTTTCTAATATTTTTCCTGTCTCAATAAATATTTTAAACATCCTTCGAACGCGAACGTAACTTATTTGAATCTTTGCCCTTTTGTTTTGCGAAGTCATTTCCGAGAATTTATTTTCGTATTTCTAAATACAATTCTTTTTCAAATTATTTTTCAAAAAAAAAAATTACTTTCCTTCATTTGTTTACGCGGCTTTACACCCTTAAATAAATACTTATTGGCCGTGATGCCACAAAATAAAACTAATGTCAAAGCTGAAAAGTGATACAAAACTAGTAAACACAAAATGTAAACCCGTCTTCTCGGAATTCTCGGATGTAAACATAAAGAAAATTTTAAGATTAGAATAGCCAAGCAGCTGTGTGCTAGTTACTAAAGTGGCCGTTAGGCGGCGCACGGTCATCGATGGAGTTTCAGGACGAGCTTACGAAAAAACCTTTTAATATTCAAAACTTTTGCTAGTGTTATACAGAACTATTAAAAAAAGACGAGAAAATAGTCGGCGCACAGGATTCTACAACCCAAGAGGAATGTTATGCGTTTGCATCAACGAAACACTAATATTAATTCGCCGAATGAAGAGTTACAAATCTGCTTGTCCGGTAGGATTATTTCAAAATGATTTTTTGTTCTTTTTATTGATTTTGTTGCAGTTTGTCCCTATATTTAAATATTATTTACCACTTCATCAATAATTTACGAAATAAAACTAATTTCGAAGATTAAAAAACGGCTCAAAAATTGTAAACATTGCCCACTATACTGGCACCAGAACGGCCGCTAGTTGGCCAAGACAGTGTTGCGAGCTCCCTAATTTGAATCGCCAATACCGTATCCATTTGGTTTTGAGTTTTGAGAATGATGACAGAAAAAACAAATGAACAAAAATTCATCTCATTGGTCAATTCTATGGGCAGCTTACACAGGGAAAAACTATACACATGGGAGTCTAGATGTTTTGAGATTCAAGTTCGTTTAGTTTATCTTGTCTACTTACGCATGTATATAAGTGTATATTTTTTATTCTTGAGAAATTGCCTGGTTTTGCTGCATTCCTAGAACACCTTTATAACATAAGATCACTGTAAAATCAAATAAAACCCTGCAATATTGTTTTAAAACGTCAATAGGAGCGACTGGTGCTCATCGGTATTACATTTGACATTAAACGATTGAATTACGAAACTAGAATCGACTATCGAGTTATATCGTCGTCTTTTGTTAACTTAATATATCAAAGAAAGAGATGTTGTCAATCGGAGGATGAACTGTAGCTACGTTCCCCGGCTGGGGACCTCTGGCAAGGTTGCCAAATTTTTGGAAGAAAATGGGTCTATTCCTTAATAATAATTATTTGTTTTAAACAGTGTTGCCAACTTAGCGGATTTCCCGCTAGAGTTATCGGAATAATTCTTAGCCTAGCGGGCCCAAAACTATTTTAGCGGCTAGCGGATTTTTTAGCGGTATTATTTGATATTTTAGTGATAAATTAGCGGTTTATCAAATTGCCCTAAAATCTTTTTCTTGAAATTTTTATCAGATTTTTTAAAAAATACTGCACACCGTGCGGGAAAGAGAAGCTTGGTGTACGTGCCATCTCAATGGCAACGCCTCCTACATATCGATGGGTATTGACATTATGTAATGTGCAAGGCAGCGCCGGCCCGCGGCCTAAAGAATCACTCTCTCGAACCAAGAAGGACAACAGACAACAGATAAAAGAAGAAATTTATTTCTATTGTTTATGGTTACATGGTCCAGGGGATTCCCCTGTTTCTGTTTCGATTCTCGTCGGGTTGAATTGGTTGCCTTTTGCCATTTTCGGTTTTGTAATTACATGTTTGTTTTAAATTTGCAGTGTTATTTATTAAAATGAGTAAGCGGTTCATTAAGGGCTAGGAGTAAGTTTTTATTTTTTGTACTACTGTTTACTAGAATAATCAATTTTGTGCGCTTAATATAACACAACCTGAATACAACCAGGGGCGTACTTATGGGGGGGGGGGGGGGGGGGCGTCCCCTCCGTGGATGCTTGAGTTGGCTAATTAAAGTACGAGTTGGCTATTAGAGCACCTCGTACCAAAAAACGTCGACAGTTGAGTTTTGGCAAAAAGGTCGACAGTTTAATTTCAACAAACGTCGAAAAGTTCGACCAGTCAATAAAAAAATCGACAGTTTTTTTCGGAGGGAATTTGCAAAAAAAAAAACGGTCGACCATTTTGAATTTTTATTTTCTCATATTTGGATATCACCCCCCCCCCCCCCCCCCCCCTCAACATAGTGCTTTCGGTACGCCCCTGAATACAACTCTGGTTTAGCGGTTTTTGACGGAATTATCACGCGGATCTGGCGGGGAAGCAACTCGGTCTGTTGGAAACACTGGTTTTAAACTAATTCAGAAATTAAATTAAGAATAAAATTATAAAGCACTACGATTTAAATCCACGTTAAAAAATTCTGATACAACCATATATTTACTATAATGGATACAATCATAAATTGGTCTGGTATCTGAGACAACCTGGCGACATAGGATATGACATAACATAACCTACAAAGTTATTTGTTGGTTGGTTGTTGTTGTTGCTAAAGTGCCAGACTGCCAGACGCGTATTTTGGTTTTTTGTTTTTCGCGTTGTTTGTGCCCATTTTGTGTTCCCAATGGCTAACTGGAATGGAATCGACGATATCCCAGGAACTTCCACCGAAAGGGCCTTATCCCCGGCAAGAAAACGACAAAAAAAACTTAAATGTAATGTCAATGTCATTACAAAACAAATAGTTTCATTACAAAAGACCTCTACCTTTTCCAGGACCCCGCATGCAGAGTTTGCAGCTGAATGTGGTGGTAAATACTAAATGTTCGAATTTATACATTATACGTCGTTTTATACACACATAAAAAACTGCTGTTCCTTCGGTTGAGTATGTATAGTTGCTCATCCAAAAGGTAAGTACCAAAAAAGACTATTTCAGAATGCTCACAAATTATTTCCAGTATGAAGGAATCCTGTGAGTAAAAACGGAGTTTTTTCGACAGCTTCCTGCCTTTTTTATGTTTATAAGGCAAGCAGCTAAAATCAAATGTGACCATAGGTATACATAGTACTTAAAAAAATAAACTGTCAGAAACTTTAAAGTATTTTTTATATAATTTTTATAGTTGCATTAAACCTTTTTTCTTGAGTGCTTCTTTGTAAGCATTTGCATTATGTTATAATGGTACCTATTTATAAGAATCTTAGTAATAATACGTAAGTAAGTAGGTATCAAAACAATTTCAAAATATTCCTGTGGTCTGTAAACGATTATAACTGTTATATTAGAAGTATAGAGATAAAAGTTGACATAATATTATATAAATTTCAGAGTCTTAAGGTTATGTTAATTTGCTAAATAGGCTAAAAAATGCATTTAAAATTGTGTTAATAAAGTTTTTAGTGTCAGAAAATTATTATCAATCAACCTTTAGGTAGGTACTTGGTATGAAAAGGTAAAAAACAAAAATACAAGGGATATGAAAATTTTTTAAAAGTTTTTCAAAAAGTAAAAGTATTTTTTAGCTATTTGTGAAGCTTTTTTGGCATAATATTGGCAAATTAACACTGTCTTAAAACTCTTAAAAATGTCAAAGTTTAACCCTATCCTATATGACAATAGAACCCAACATGGGCTTAAAAATTTAACATGTAAAACACTGTGGACTGCTTTAAAAAAATGAATGTACTGCATTGTTACGATAGATTCTTTGTTCGATAAGGCTTTTAATTAATCCCAAGTAGCTGTTGGCAATAGTCGTGCATATACGTAAGTAACTGCACATAATTTCTTTCCCAAATCAACATTTTGAAAGATTTTACTATCATTTTCTTAGTAGATATGTTTTAATGCATATGTAATAGGCATTTTATCCAGCATTTTGTTTACATTTTTTGTGTTATACAGTAATGTCTGGGTTATCTGAACAGAAAATTGCCAGACCCTGTTAGGATTACCTACACATTCTACTATGGACTATGGACATTGGACTTCATAATAATAATCCGAAACATGGATGGATTATAGATACCCAGTGGTTGTACAAAATTGTTTATTAGAATAAAAACATAAAATAAATTCTTAAATTTTAATTACATAATTTTATTTATATAATACAAAAAAATTAACTTCTGAAGGGAAAACCATATTACATGCTTCCATTTCGGAGCCATCAATCGAGATGCGACTCTTATTCTCCGAATGAATGAGTTCAGCTGAATGCATACACGATACTGACCATATATAGATTGCTAAATCAAAGCGCGATTGGTAGTTTGGACTACCTAAGACAGGAGTTAGGATAGTTCAAATTATTAGTATCATTTTACACAATAAGGTTGTTATAGGATTATAAGGAGTTCGGATTATTTATTTATTTATTTATTTATTTATTCAAACAGTACACTACAGAACTTACGTCTAAATGGTACAACACATTATAAATATTAAGAATTAAAATATAAAAGTAAATCTCTCTTTAATACCGAAAGACTTATGGCAAAAATGTCACAATTTAAAAAATGTCTATTATAGTTGTATAACAGTGATAATAGTTGTGTAACGGCGCATCAAACCATTTTGGATATCTATGATCTTTAATAATTTTTTGTGGAATATACATGTCTATGCCCTGGAATAATCTTTCGTAAAAAATCCTGACCATACGGTTTATATCAGTTTCTGAAGACAAGAAAGACCAATCCAGTTGGTTAAAATATTGATTTAGGTTATTATAATCTCCTTGGAAAAACTGATAAACCTTTAGTTCGGTTTTATTTTTGAGATATGTAATGCAACGGATGTCATAATTTATTTCAAGTGCAGGATGATAAACGTCGATATTTGTTAGAGGAAAAGAACTGGACGAAGCTGAGACCCCCGGAGATGGTTCCGTAAAGACAAGATCCAAAATTCTGTTTAGACTATTTTTCACTCCATTTATTTGCTGAAGTTCCAAGAAGTACATTGAGTCAAGCAGAGTTTCTGCACAAGGCGATGTAAATTTTAGAGGAACTAATGTGTCATCCTCCAGCTCCCATTCAATAGACGGAAGATTGAAATCACCAAAGATTAGAAATTTATAGTTATCGTACCTATTTCTCAGTGATTCACAGGTATCACAAAATGAGGCATAGCATTGAATGCTGGAGTTTGGTGGAAAATAGACACAACCAATGATAAAGTTCGCATTAACAAATTTTGCTTGAATCCAAACAACCTCATAATGGACTTGAGCTGAACTTTCCACTAATGAAGCATAATAAGGTTTTTTAACTGCAACTAGGACGCCTCCACCACGTTGGCTGTTCAGTTCGGCATATCTTCTGTCATAGCGGAAGACAGTGTAACTGTCGTCGAATACCTCAGATGAGTGAATATCGCAATTGAGCCATGTCTCACACAATCCTACAATTTCAAAATCGCATGATCGGGCATTCCTAAGAAATGCGTGCAACTTGGTCCGAAGCCCTCTAACATTTTGGAAGTAAGCAGTTATATTATCTATGTTCAGTTCATCCGTCTTAGTTCTCAGCCCTCGCACGTTCTGGTAATTCACGCTGAAGGTGTCTAAAGGGCGGGGCTGCTCGTCGGTTGAACAAAATTCGAAACCCGTGACGAGACAGACGAGCGGCAACATTCAACAGGAACATCGGGGTCATGATTGAGTTCTGAGTTTCCAGGACGTTCGGTTGGATTATCCATACATTACCACAGATTTACCCACACCAGATACGTAAGTATGCCGAATCGGCAGTATAAGTTCTTGTGGGAGTGTACGGCAGCTAGTTGCATCAACGAAGGCAAATAAGGTTGTCAGTTATTTGCTCTAAACAACGTTTTATTATAATAATAAAGTATAATTTATTTATAAGCGCACCTGTGTCCAGTCATTTTAAAACACCTACACAACACACCTAATACAAAATTATAAGTCTATAAAAACAAATATAACACTAATTTTATAAAGTATTTTAAGTTCATTCACTGCCGAAATACCACAGTCACGCACTAAACAGTAACGAGGTGCTCGTGCAGACACTACTTGATGTCGCGGAGCTCACTGACTATAGCAGCTGCCGATTAACAATTGAAATAGGGTGTGGCCACAGCAAAGGCGCGTTCGCCGTTTATCGCTTGCTTTCGTATCTGGTGTGGGTAAATCTGTGACATTACTATATTGCAGTTGATTTTTGATACCAAATAAACCACCAAGAATTATCACAAATAAATAAGTGTATACCTACATTTAGGGCATGTCTTTTAAATTATGTGTTGTATTACTGCCTGCCTTAAAACCCTGAACTTTCTGCCACTTCTTTTAGAAACGGTTATTTTTATAGTACCTACAATAAATACTGTAAATACCCTAGAGGAAAACTTTTGTATTTTCGGTGTATGCTAATTTATAAAAATTATACACGAAATGTTTAAAATCTGTAAGAATGTAAAAAAGGCTAAAACCAAAGTACCTAAGTACCTAAGTACTTTACAGGTACTCCAAAAAGAGAAAAAAAGGTTTACAATTAACGTTTACATTTAAATGTATATCTTAATTAATTAGATTTAATATTAAAATTAATATTTCGTGGTTTGATTTTCTTATCTAGAATTTTTTTTTTGTTTTTAGTAAAATGAAGAGAAAATAATAAACTGGCAAGAACACAATGAAACTGGCAAATTAATTTACATTACATTACATTTAATTACATTTACATTTCAAGACACAGGATAAATGATATGTCATACGTTGTTACCATTACGGAGGCATCGTGGTATTTTGGAGAGGTTGAAAAATATGTTACTCCTCAAAAACCAATTGGAAACACCTATGGAGTCTAGTGAGAAGGAGCCGTTGGAGTTAAGATAGCGATTTTAATCTCGCTGTAATTTTTAATGTCTGTGAAGTTGGCCCCCAAATGCAAAATTTATTAAAAATTAATGGAGTTCTGAGATTCCAGTGAATAGTTCTAGAGTTCTTCTTATTTTTTATTAATAGTTCCGTTAAAATAAAAGTAAAAACACTATTTTAAAAATGGGGTGCTAACGTCACGCAGCCCCCCATTATTGCAAAAACAAAAGTTTCGTCACAGTGCTTAATAGTTCTAAAGGAGTTCTACAGTTCTTTATGATTTTCGAGGCCAGAACTCTTACCAAAAAAATTGTAATACATGTTTTCTGCTTTTTGAGAAGGAAAAAATTTAACAGCAAAATGTCATTATCTTTATGTAGAACTGTAGAACTATTGCAGCACTAACGGGAACTCATGAGTTTTAAACCAGAACTCTTAAAAAAATTTTCATGGGGGGGCCAACTTCACACTTTTTAACTGTCAGTAATTTAAGTTGTAAGCAAAAAAATACCATTCTAATTCTACAGAACTGTAGAACTATTGCAGCACTAACGGGAACTCGTGAGTTTTAAACCAGAACTCTTGTTAAAAAATTTTCATGGGAGCCAACTTCACACTTTTTTAACAGTCAAAAATTTAAGTTGTAAACAAAAAAAATACCATTCCAATTCTACAGAACCTGGAACTATTGCAGCACTAACGGGAACTCATGAGTTTTAAACCAGAAGTCTTCTTAAAAAAATTTTCATGGGGGCCAACTTCACACTTTTTTAACTGTCAATAATTTAAGTTGTAAACAAAAAAATACCATTCTAATTCTACGGAACTGTAGAACTATTGCAGCACTAACGGGAACTCATGAGTTTTTACCAGAACTCTTGTTAAAAAACTATTTCATGGGGGGGGGGGGGCAACTTTACACTTTTTTAACAATCAAGAATTTAAGTTGTAAACAAAAAAGTATCATTCCAATTCTGCAGAACTGTAGAACTATTGCAACACTAACGGGAACCCATGAGTTTTAAACCAGAACTCTTGTTTACAATTTAAATATTTGATTATTAAAAAGTGTGAAGTTGGCCCCTCATGAAATATTTTTTAAGAAGAGTTCTGGTTTAAAACTCATGAGTTCCCTTTAATGCTGCAATAGCGCTACAGTTCTGTAGAATTGGAATGATATTTTTTTGTTTACAATTTAAATTCGTGATTGTTAAAAAGTTTAAAGTTGGCCCCCCATGAAATATTTTTTAAATTGAGTTCTGTTTTAAAACTCATGAGTTCCCGTTTGTTTCGTCCTCGATTATGCTGTAAATATTAATTGGTGTGTGTTTGTACAGTTAATTATATTCTTTTCTGAAATTTGCTACATAAATGAATTCATTTTCTAAAACTAAAATATATTAAGATAATTACCCTAAATTTTGTGTCTCTTGCATTCAAAATTACGGGTTTTCATAAATTTGCTAATCGTTCATGCTTTTAAAATTATACTTTCTCGACCTGCCTACTATACCTTCCCATTTCCTGCTTTCCTACTATTTTACCGTCCCTCGTACCTACTCGCTCCCGGTAGCACTACGTGTGGTACGCGACGACGCAAGAAGGAGATAGCCCGACGGCAGAGAGAGAAGGAGAAGAAGAAACGATACTTCGCAAGATACGGTTCGGAGTGCTCCCAAATTTCCCGCTTTTTACTCTCTTCCCTGATGTTTCCCTAAGGTAAGTCGAATTGCTATCCATACATTTTATATTCCGATTTCATTCACGTTACAAAAGATTACCGGACTGGAAGGGTGATTTCTGTCCGTGAGGAAGTCTAAATAAGAAATCTGCGTATCAGCGTAACCTATGAAATTACAGTCTTTATAAACAGGTAATAAAAATGAAAATAACGCAGACAAAGGCAATCAAGAAAAGGATAATGTCGGAAAGAGAAACAGATCTGATGTTACTCCGGAGTTAGATAGGGTATCAAAAAGACAGTGTGATCGTCCACTTGTACCTACTAATGAAATGAATAATAAATCCCCCAATATTATTAACTGTCCAGAAAAAAATGAGTTAGTGGCAGAAAATGTAATAAAGCAAGTATTTACATCGCTAGACGCTATTATGAAAATGGCAAATGAAGAAAATAATGAAAAATTATCAAGTGAAGATAGAAATTGTTTAAATCTCGCAAGCCATGAAATTCATAAAAGCCTTACATTATTATTACATAAAATTGAAAACTTAGAGAAGGAGAACGCGTTGTTAAGGAGCCAGTCAAAAAATATAAATAACTCTGCAGAAACTTTGGATGCTGATATAATAATAAATAAAAATATCGATGCAGAAAATATCAAGATAGCAAAACCGAAAACCTATGCAGAGATGAGTACATTAAGAAGCAGACAAGGACCTCAGGTAGCTGAAAAAAACGAATATCATACCTGGTCAACGCCTAAAGTTGAAAGAAAGATCGAAACTATTATAACAGTAGATACAGTTAACAATCCTGCAGAGACAATGCAGGAAGTCAAAAGAAGTATTTTGTCTAAAGATATAGGGGGGGTTTTAAAAACATTAGATTTTTGAAAAGCGGAGGAGTAGTTTTGGAGAGTCACAACCAGCAGCAAAAAGATAAACTAGAACAGGCATTAAGAAATAAAAATAATTTTAGAATAAAGGAAATTAAAAATATAGACCCCATGTTTATGATAACGGGTGTAAGAAAAGGGCTTACAGATCAAGAATTGTTGGAAGATATTATGTACCTTAATGAAATAGAAAATGAATTGGGATATACAGTGAAGGAGAAGATAAAGATTGTTACAAAGAAAACATGCAGAAATCAATGGAAAGAAAATTGGATATTACAGGCAACACCAGATGTATCTAAATGGTTCTTGAAGAAACAAATAATTAATGTGGATTTGATGAAGGTTTATGTCCAGGAACATATTAATTTGGCCATTTGTTTTAAATGCTCAGGATTCGGACATGTTGCAAAGTATTGCAAAGATAAGCCATCTTGTTATAAGTGTGGTGAGGAACATTTTAGTAAAGACTGCAAATCAAGTGTTTTTAAGTGTCCAAACTGTACAAAATTAAAAGTGAATCCAGAATTAGCCCAGCATCCATCAACTGATTTTAATTGTCCCATCTATCAAAAGACGAATTAAACAGTTTCAAAATAGTATTAATTACGCAGAACAACAGGTAAATGATTTTTTATAGATAATAATAAGTTTTGTGAAAGAGCAATAATTCACCAAAATGTCCAGTGAATTGGGAATGTAATAGACCGAATCAATGTCATGCTGGACTCTCACTGTAAATGTGAAGTACTTTGTGTAACAGAACATTGGAAATCGGAAGACCAACTTAAATTGACAGCAATAAATAATTTCAGATTAATATCAAAGTTTTGTAGGGAAGAAGGGAAACATGGTGGTGCAGCAATCTTTTGCAAAAATAACTTGAAGAGCAAGGCTCAAACAAAACTTAATAATTTGTCAGTATGTGGCATATTTGAATGCGCGGTAGCAGAGTGTACATTTGGTGATATAATAGCAATTGTTGTATGTGTTTACAGACCTCCCTCAGGAGATATACAAGAGTTTATGACTAAACTAGAAGAACTGTTAGTGTACATATTTAGGGAAAAGAAATTAATTTTTATAGCTGGAGATTTTAACATTGAAATGTTATCAGACAATGATAAAAAAACAAATTTAATATCACTGATGAGCTCTTTTAATTTGGAGCCTACTATAGCCGTAAATACTAGAATTACAAATGTATCTGCTAGTTGTATAGATAACATATTTACCAATGCTGAATACATACAAACACTTGTGTTCGAGAACTTTATATCAGACCACACAGCACAAAAAATAACATTTAAAACTGAACGTAAAATAGAAAATCATTTAACTTACAGACGTGTTTTTTCGGAAGAAAATAAAAACGAGTTTTTGCGTTCATTACGCGAACAAGATTGGTCGATAGTTTATGGAGTTAAAAAACACAATGTCAATGAGCAATGGGACTCCTTTATGGCCATGGTTGGAAATGTATTTATTCAGCATTTTCCTCTTAAACTGGTTGGTAAAAAAATCAAAACTGGATTGTACAAAGATGCGAATGTATTAGAATGTAAGAACAAATTAGATGTATTATTAACTCTTTCTAGACATAGCCCTGTTTACAAAAGCAGATATATTGAAGAAAAAAAGAATTATGATAAACTGTTAAGTATGGCACGTGCATTGAACTATGAAAATAGGATAAAAAAATCTGACAACAAGTCAAAATGTATGTGGTCAATTTGTAGGGAAATTAGGGGTCAAAGTGCATTCTCTGAAGTAAGGATAAAGGGAGACTCTGAATATATCGCGAACACATATAATAATTATTTACTCTCAGTCGTTCCAGAATTATTGAGTAATTTGTTGAATGTTCAATTTGACTGTAGAATGGGTGTAAACGCAGACTCAATGTTTTTAGCACCAACAACACCGGAGGAAGTTTGTGATATAGCAGAGAGATTAAAGAATAAAAGCAGTAGCGGTATTGATGAAATTCCAACTACCATTGTAAAAATTGTTGCTAAAGAACTAAAAAATATCATCAGCTATGTCATAAATAATTCCTTTGAATTTGGCGTTTTTCCTGATAAATTGAAAGTTGCACTGATTAAACCTTTGTACAAGGGGGGTGATCCTGTATGTAAGTGGTTGGCATCATACTTGAATGATAGAAAGCAGGTGGTATCGGTAACTAAAGAAGGTAAAAATTGCAAATCACAGATTTTACCAAATAACATTGGCATTGCACAGGGAAGCATTTTGGGACCGACCCTTTTTATAATTTTTGTTAACGATATTTATCTTTTAATTAACTCACCTCAACAATATATTGTAAAATACGCAGATGATACTAATTTACTTGTGGGATGTAAAACTCTAGATGAGTTAATTGTAAGGGCTGAAGACTTTTTTAACTCTGTGAATGAATGGTTCATGGCTAACAAACTCGTACTGAACAAGACTAAGACTAATTTAATTTTATTTAAAACTAAGCTGTCAAGAACACAGAAGCCAGAGCAACTGGAGCTTAATAACGAAGAAATAAACGTAACAGAGTCTGCAAAGTTTCTCGGTATTTATATTGACGAAAATCTGAGCTGGGACAGCAATATAAAAAATCTTATTAAAAAACTAAACTCCATTTGCTATGGCATCAGAATTACTTCAAAATATATGAACGAAACATCCCTTAGAATTTTGTATTTCGCAAATTTTGAGTCAGTAGTTAAATATGGCATTATTTTCTGGGGAAGAAACAGCATGATCAATAACGCTTTTGTGATACAAAAAACAATTATTAGACTTATTAAAAAAATGAAGGTTCGTGAAAGTTGTAGATCAGTTTTTAGAAAGTTAAGAATAACGACAGTGCATGCATTATATATTTATGAGTCCTTAATGTTTTTCTTCAGAAATAAAGCCCTTTTTGACACAACAAGGCATCACAATTATAGTACTAGAACCTTGGATGTAAAATGTATAACACATAGGCTTACACTTACCGAAAAGGCGCCCCATTATATGTGCATTAAATTATTTAACAGAATTCCAGCACAGGTAAAAATCATAATCTCGGAGAAAAAGTTTAAAAGTACAGTAAAAAATATATTAATAAATCTAGAACCCTATAATATTAAAGATTTCTGCCATGATTTGTAAAAAAGTGTAACACAATCTGTGACGTCATTTCATTTTATGTACAATTATGTATCATGATCTGGAATAAAGCAATTACTATTATTATTATTATTATTATAAGGGTGGCTAACAACGCCCCTACATTGGTCCTTCTCCCCAGATACGTTTTATTAGTCTTACTGTGGATTTATAAACTCAGTTGAGGTTCAGTTGAAGTTGAGGTTCAAGATAAATAAACGCAAACGCGTACTTGCGTTTATAAACTAAGTTCAGCTCAGTTCCGAAGTTTCCATTACGCTGGCGTAAAGTTCGAGATAACCAAATTTTATGTTCGCAGTTGGTGCAGTTGGGCTCCCACCAATCAAAACGCAGAATTAATATTCGTAATGGCGAAGCCACCCGACTTCTGCCGATTATTTTGTAAACAAAACAACAAACCCTTTTATTTTCTTTGCAAAACAATTGTTTGGCCGTTTGGATTGTCTGTGTGTTTCCATATTTTTTTCCAAATATCGCGATTGTGGATTGTGTCCTTTTTATTTTTAT
The DNA here is from genome assembly GCA_963971165.1 of Philopedon plagiatum. Classification (NCBI taxonomy): domain Eukaryota; kingdom Metazoa; phylum Arthropoda; class Insecta; order Coleoptera; family Curculionidae; genus Philopedon; species Philopedon plagiatum. The sequence continues at coordinate 62,267,141 of OZ020191.1, forward strand.
TAAATCTGTTTATGATGTCAGTTGTCATTAATGTCACTTTACCCAGGACCAATGAAATGAAAGCGGCGAACTGAGTTTATAAATGGCCCAAAAAGCTCAACTGCGAACTTCAACTGCACGAACTGCGAACCTCAACCTCAACTGAACCTCAACTGAGTTTATAAATCCACCTTTAAAGTTTGGACTTTCTTATCGTTGGGTTCACCTTTTCAATTCTGTGATTTACAATTTCATTTTGAATGCAAATCTAACGATCTTACTGGGAAATTGCGATTTTCTTCTACTTTACAAATTAATTACTACTTTGCTTATTTACTAATTTGCTTATTTCTATTTTGTCACACTTTTGGTGCTACTTGCATGATATTCGCCGATAAGTCTGTGAATTGTACTTCTATAATATTATACTTTTGCTGTACCTACTTTACTACTATACTTTACTGCTTTTTGCAGTTGACCTGGCGAATATTAGGCATACATATTACAAAATCACATAAATTAATTTTTCGTTTCTTTCAATAAATGCTGGAAATTTTACCAAATTAATATTTACAGCGTACAAAATTTGTGTCACGTTAGTACCTGAAGCCGGTTGCACCTTTGCAAAAAAGAGGTTCTCTTATCAGTTCGTTAAAATATTTCCAACCTTTGGTTAATTTTTTATACGCCGAAACTGATATTTGTTTACTTATTTTTAAACGGTAAATAAAATACGATGTCCTTTTCCTAAAAGGTATAACTTACGAATTACAGGGGCACTCTGAAAGTTACTTAATGAAAATTTCTTCTTTCTGATTTTCACACAATTTTTTATGCTTTAGGTATCATATTTGCATACATACAAAATACATTTTGTAATTATTTACTCCAGTTTACCTATTATAATTATTCTTACATTTGCTTAAAAATGTCTGCCGATAAAATTTTAAAAGCGAAAGCTCTAAGGCAAACTGCCATTTTACAACTATCTTTGATTATTGATGCAGCTAAATTAGCTAAAACTGATGAAGCTGAATTAAATCCTTCTAAAATCCGTTACAAGTCTTAGCAAAATCATGAAAGATTTTGAAGAACATAATAATTTACTTGCTTTGCTTGCCGCAAAACCCGAAGAACTCAAGGTTGAGGAAAAAACAGGAATTGATTTTGCTAAACGCTGTCATGAGATAGAGACAATTTATTACGAATTGTTCGAGCTACCGTTAGAAGATGATGGCGTCTTAGATACTTCAATTCATCCTCCTTTCTCTCCACATAGAAATCAAAATTCAAATTTACGCGAACATGCTATTTTACCTAAAATCACATTGCTTACTTTTAACGGAGATATTACAAGTTTTTCTACTTTCAACCAAACCTTTTTAACTTTAATACATAATAATCGAACTCTAACTAATATAGAAAAGTTTAATTATGTGCTGTCTTCGTTGGAAGGTCCACCTTTAAATTTAATTTCTGACATTCAAGTTACGAATGATAACTACCTTATTGCTTATAATATAATAATTGAGAGATATAACAATAAACGTTTGCAAGCTGTTACTCATTGGAAAGCTATCGAGGAATGCCCTCGATTAATGTTTGAAAATACAGTTGGATTAAGAAATCTGTTAGATACCTTTTCAAAGAATTTAGCTGCTTTACAAAATTTAAAATTTGATACAAGTCGATGGGACTTTATATTAGCCTACATGATCCTTGATAGGTTGGACCATTCAACAAGAAAATCCTTTGAACAACAACACGCTTCAAATGACGTCCCCAAATATGACGTGCTTTTTATGCAAGAACAATCATATAATTTATAGATGTCCTGTTTTTTCTGCAAAATCTGTTCAACAACGTTTTGATCTTATAAAACAACAAAAGGCGTGCGTTAACTGTCTTGCAACTACGCACACGGTAAGCCGTTGTACCTCAGAAAAGCGCTGTCGTTTTTGTCATCAAAAGCATCATACTATGCTCTGTTTTAAACAAAATATAATGTCTGATTCTAGTAATCATTCGGATTTCGGGCCATCTAACTCAGATTTGCAAAATAATTTAGCTACTGTAAATTCTGATTCGGCCGTATCTGTCAAGACTTCCACAGTAGGAATGTTAATTAATGATCATGAAGTTTTATTATCTACCGTTTTACTAAATATTAAAGATTCCTTTAATACTTGGCACACGGTTAAGGCCATTCTTCACAGTGGAGCTCAGTCTTCATTTATAAGCAGAATCCTTGCCAATAAATTATCTTTGCCAAAATTTAAAATTGCTATGTCATTGCAAGGATTAGATTCCATGCATACAACAGCAAAATTGGGAATGCATTGTGCTATTTCTTCCGTTTATGATCAAAATATTTCATTTGATTTAGACGCAATTATTCTGGACAAAATTTGTGAGGAGATACCTACTGTTTCTTTTTCTAAAGAAAATTTTCCCTTTACTTCAAATTTATTACTGGCTGACCCCAATTTTACTGAAAAATCTAAAATTGATATTTTACTAGGAAATGATGTATTTCCATACATTTTAAAAGATGGTCGACTTTATAACGGTCCAGACCAACCTGTTTGTGTTAACACTATATTTGGCTGGACTTTAATGGGTAAAACTATCTTTAATCCTACTAACAAAGTAATTAAATCTTTCTTTACTTCCTCAGTTTCAAGTTGTGAAACAATTAATGATACTTTACAAAAGTTCTGGAAACTTGAAGAAGTTCCAGAGGTCAAAGTTCAGTCCCCTGAGGACGAATATTGTGAGAACCATTTTTCTCAAACAACTACCAGAACGGAATCAGGCAGATATGTTGTCTCACTGCCCTTTAAAATTACTGCACCCGATTTCGGCGATACTTACAGTGTTGCTTTACAAAGATTTTTATCTAGAAAAAAGGTTTTTAAGAAATGAAAATTTTTACCAGTCTTACAGTGACGTAATACATGATTATTTAGATAACGGGCACATGGAGATTGTTCCTAAACCTCCTCTTACTGATATACCAAATTACTTTTATATTGCTCATCATGCGGTTTTCAAAAAGGATTCTACTAGTACACCTATTCGGGTGGTCTTTGATGCTAGCACTTGCGCCACTAGTAAACCCTCTTTAAATCAAGCCATGTATACGGGGCCTAAACTACAAAGGGACCTGGTAAATATTTTACTTAATTTTAGATTGCATAAATATGTTTTTACTTGCGATATAAAACAAATGTTTCGAATGATCTTGGTATAGATCCTAAAGATAGAATTTATCAAAGAATATTGTGGCGTTTCTCACCCAATGAACCTATTTCTCATTATCAGATTAATGTTGTTACTTTCGGGATTGTTTGCAGTTCATATCTTGCTATCAGAACATTATTACAACTAGCAGATGACTATACAGATATTCCATTAGCATCAGAAATTTTAAAAACCTCAACTTACGTAGACGATATAACAGGTGGTGCCTCTAATCCTGAACAATTAATTTTAATAAAAAATCAAATATTTGAGCTGTTATCACGGGGTGGGTTTGACGCTCGAAAGTGGGCGAGTAACTGCCCAGAGTTGCTTAGAGATTTGCCAGAACACCTTGTATTGAATAAAGATATTTCCTTTGATCTGGAGGGCAATAACACTTTAAAAATCTTGGGACTACAATGGGACCCAGTCTCAGATGTTTTTCGTTATACATGTTCAAATTTCCATAACGAATGTACTAAACGTATAATGTTGAGTGAACTCGCTCGAACTTTTGACCCAGTTGGGTATTTGACTCCTATTATTATATTTGTTAAAATGCTTATACAAGTATTGTGGTCACTTGGGATCGATTGGGATGAAAAACCGCCAAGGGAGGTCGTAAATAAGTGGGACAAATTTAAATCAGAGTTGCATTTCTTAAATACTTTAAAAATTGATGGTGAAATAAATATTACCGATTCAATTTCTTCAGAATTATTTGGATTCTGTGATGCGTCAGAACGTTCCTACTGTGGGGTGATATATATACGCGTTCTTTTTCCTGATAATATATATAAAACTTACCTTGTGTGTGCTAAGTCAAAAGTTAGTCCTCTTAAAAGTCTAAGTTTGGCCAGATCGGAGCTCTGTGCAGCTGTTTTACTTGCAAAACTAATGATTTACATTTTGGAGGTTTTTCACAAAAAAATAAATTTTAAAAATATTTTTGCATTTACTGACAGTTTAGTTGTTCTGAACTGGATTAGGAGTTCGCCACACCGGTGGAAAACTTTTGTGAGCAACAGAGTGTCTTATATACAGGAAAGGCTTGCACCAAATTTGTGGTCACATGTGCCTTCTGAACTCAACCCTGCAGATTGTGGCAGTAGAGGCATGTTTCTCTCAGAGCTCATGAATTTTTCCCTCTGGTGGGGTGGACCAGATTTTCTACTTCAAAATCAGAATGATTGGAATTTTTCAGAATTTTTGATAAATAAATTTACCGATGATTCCCATGAACTAAGAAAATTTACTGTGACTACATTTGTTTCTTAAAATTTTATTGATTTTCTTTTCGATAAATTTAGTTCTCTTTCTAAGATCAAGCGAATAATTGCATATACTTTAAGAGCCGTAACTGTATTTAAGAATTGCAAACAAAAAAATAATATACACTATCCACCACATCTGACTCTTCTGGAATTGCACAATACATTGCTATTTCTTACCAAATATACTCAATCGACTTACTTTGCTTCAGAAATAGTTTTACTAAAAAATAACAAGCCTCTACCAAAATATTTACAAAAATTAAAGCCATTTATTGACAAAGATGGGTATGTACGGGTAGGTGGCCGTCTATTTCATTCTGATTTGCCTTATAAAAACAAGTTTCCTTTACTTTTGCCTGCAAGTGCAAAATTTACTGACTTACTTATTTATGATATACATTATACATACTTACATTGTGGTATACAGACCACTCAGTATTTACTTTTTCGAAATTTCTGGGTCATATCTGCTAAGAGGGCTATCCGAAAAGTTATACATAAATGCCATACGTGCTGGAGGATAAACCCTAAACCCTATCAACCTCCTATGGGTGATTTGCCTAAATTTAGAGTTTCTGAATTTCCTAAAGCATTTACTAATTCCGGATTAGATATGTGTGGACCTTTTCCAATTACTATCGGTAGGCTCAGGGGCGCCAGAGTTCACAAAGCCTATATCTGTCTTTTTATTTGCTGCAGTACAAAGGCAGTACATCTCGAATTGGTATCCGACCTCTCTACTGAAGCTTTCTTAGCAGCTCTACGTCGCGTCGTTTTGTTGCCAGGCGAGGCAAAATTTTAAATCTTTAGTCGGATTGTGGCACCAACTTTATCGGTGGAGACAAATATTTACGCCAAATATTTGAAGATTCTGCTAAAAGCGAGGCAATAATTTGGCATTTTAACCCCCCTCTGCCCCATCTATGGGAGGCATATGGGAGGCTAACATCAAATCGGTTAAGTCTCACTTGATAAGAGTAGTGGGTTCGCAAGTACTAACATACGAAGAACTTAATACAGTTATTGTCCAAATAGAAGCTGTTCTCAATTCGAGACCCCTGTGTCCACTAAGTTCAGATCCCTCTGACCTGGCGGTCCTTACTCCAGGCCATTTTTTAACATTAAAACCGCTTACCGCTTTACCCGATCCCGATACAGTAAGTTTACAAATAAATCGCCTTACAAGGTGGCAACTTTTGCAAAGGATGCACCGTGATTTTTGGAATCGCTGACACAGAGAGTGCCTTCACACTTTGCAGCAAAGAGCCAAATGGCATGATCCAATTAATCCGGTGGTGCCTGATACCATGGTTGTCATAAAACATGAAAATCTTAATCCTTTAAATTGGGTATTAGGCAGAATTGTGGAGGTATTCCCTGGCCACGATGGGATACCTCGGGTTGCGACGGTGAGGACGGCTAAGGGTACTCTCAAGAGACCTTTGACCAAACTGTGTCCCTTACCCTAAATTAAACTTATATTTTCTCTATGAAAACCCATACGTTTTCATGGGGGTGGGGATGTTTCGTCCTCGATTATGCTGTAAATATTAATTGGTGTGTGTTTGTACAGTTAATTATATTCTTTTCTGAAATTTGCTACATAAATGAATTCATTTTCTAAAACTAAAATATATTAAGATAATTACCCTAAATTTTGTGTCTCTTTGCATTCAAAATTACGGGTTTTCATAAATTTGCTAATCGTTCATGCTTTTACAATTATACTTTCTCGACCTGCCTACTATACCTTCCCATTTCCTGCTTTCCTACTATTTTACCGTCCCTCGTACCTACTCGCTCCCGGTAGCACTACGTGTGGTACGCGACGACGCAAGAAGGAGATAGCCCGACGGCAGAGAGAGAAGGAGAAGAAGAAACGATACTTCGCAAGATACGGTGCGTTCGGAGTGCTCCCAAATTTCCCGCTTTTTACTCTCTTCCCTGATGTTTCCCTAAGGTAAGTCGAATTGCTATCCATACATTTTATATTCTGATTTCATTCACGTTACAAAAGATTACCGGACTGGAAGGGTGATTTCTGTCCGTGAGGAAGTCTAAATAAGAGATCTGCGTATCAGCGTAACCTATGAAATTACAGTCTTTATACGGGTGGCTAACAACGCCCCTACACCGTTAGTGCTGCAATAGTTCTACAGTTCTGTAGAATTAGAATGGTATTTTCTTGTTTAGAACTTAAATTTTTGACCGTTGAAAAAGTGTGAAGTTGGCCCCCCATGACATATTTTTTAACAAGAGTTCTGGTTTAAAACTCATGAGTTTCCGATAGTGCTGCAATGGTTCTACAGTTCTGTAGAACTGGAATGATATGTTTTTGTTTACAGCTTAAGTTTTTGACCGTTGACAAAGTGTGAAGTTGGCCCCCAATGAAATATTTTTTAACAAGTGATCTGGTTTAAAACTCATGAGTTCCCGTTAGTGCTGCAATAGTTCTACAGTTCTGTAGAACTAGAATGGTATTTTTTTGTTTACAACTTAAATTATTGACAGTTAAAAAAGTGGGAAGTTGGCCCCCCATTAAAATATTTTTAAGAAGAGTTCTGGTTTGAAACTCATGAGTTCCCGTTAGTGCTGCAATAGTTCTACAGTTCTGCATAAAGATAATGACATTTTGTTGTTAAATTTTTTCAACTATTCACAGGAAACTCAGAACTCCATTAATTTTTAATAAATTTTGCATTTGGGGGGTCAACTTCACAGACATAATTTTTAAAATAGGTTCTTTTCAGAACCACAAATTTTGTTAAAAGGAAGTGCGCTAATTTTAGCAAAAACAACTGTTTAACTATAAGTTCTTTCAAATTTATAGGCAAGTTGAAAAATTAAATATTTTTCTTCAAATGTTTATGTGCACTCGAGTTATGTTTTGGGACTCCCTTAAAACGAGAAAAAAAACACCAGGGCTATTTGAGCTGGGGACTTACGTAAATTAATTAAAAACTTCTTATATGAACGAACGAACGGGTATAAAGGATTTTAAAAAACTTTAATGAAAACTATTTTCGAGTTTTTTAGGTCAGGTTTCGGTTACTTTTAGATTTAGCAATTTCCATCGAACTCTCCATTCTACCGAATTCTATGTCAAAATAAATAATTTTTTATGCAGACATCATCCGAAAAATTCTTAAAAAATTCCCTTTAACCTATTTGTAAAACTGTTTACGATTCCTTCACGTAAGTGACGAAAAAAATCGTAGATGAAATTATAGTGTATCGTTAAAATAGTTTCGCTTTTAAAATTTTTTTTCTGAACATCTTCAACATAATTATTACATACAATTCAAAAACTAATTTTGGTTTATACAAGTTTCTATATTTTTTTAGAGTAACGAAAGGTTCAGTTATAGTTTTTTTTATTTGTCTTTAAGTTTATGTATGTTTTAGGTATATCTCTTGCCACTTTATATAGAGTTCTGGAGGAACACCACAACAGCATGGGTTTCTCTCATTTCCGTGAGGTAAAGCCGCAACGTCAGAGATGGGTACTGTAGTGGACAATATTGAAGAAAGGACCAAGTCGCAGATAAGGACAATTGTCCATGTTTTTTTTTTCGGAATGAACCTCCTATTGACAAAATTTTAAAAAGAGTGAATGAAGAGGAAGGTCTACCTGATTTTAAAAGGAGTACTTTCCATACGCTTTTGCGTGAACTTAATTTTCTGTAAGATAAGTGAATAAAAAAGCACCTAAGTAAATACCAAAACTACCAGTCTTAAACTTTAAATATAATTTTATACTTAGCAGTCTTAGCAGAATTTGTTTGGTTTTCTTAATGTGATGTATTTTCCAACTGAACATTGGCAAAAAGAATACTATATAAGCACAAATATTCCTAAAATCCAAATCAGGCGGGCCACAATTTTAGGTTAGAACCCCGGAACTTGAAGAACGTATTTTAAACATAATGGACGAATCTCCAGGCACGAGTACAAGAAAAATCGCTAAAGAGCTACGCGTAAGTCACAAAACCGTATGGACTATCTTAAACGATTATTCTCTTTATCCGTATCATATACAAAGAGTACAAAAATTGTTGCCTCAAGATTTTCCAAGAAGAGTTAATTTCTGTAACTGGTTTCAAGAAAAATCTTTAAGAATTCCAAAGTTTTCGGAAATAATACTATTTACGGATGAGGCAAATTTTTCGAGAGACAAAATTATGAATTTTCATAATAACCATATTTGGGCTGAAAATTGCCCTCATGCTATTATGGAAGGGCGTCACCAAGATCAATGTTCGGTCAATGTGTGGGCAGGAATTGTTGGAGATACGTTAGTGGATCCGCATTTTTCCCTAATAGACTTAATGGTGAAGTCTACTACAATTTTCTCAGAGACGATTTGCCAGAATTATTGGAAACAGTGCCTTTAAGAACAAGAGCTTTGATGTGGTTTATGCATGACGGTGTCCCTCCGCATTTTGCAGCAGTGGTTAGAAATTATTTAGATCAGCATTATCCCAATCGCTGGATAGGCAGAGGTGGACCTCACTTATGGCCCGCCCGTTCGCCGGACCTTAATCCCTTAGACTTTTATTTCTGGGGTCACCTGAAACAACTTGTTTATAGCACTCCTATTGAAACTGTAGACGAGCTTCAGTTGCGTATTATAAACGGTTTTAATACGATTCGCGCCAGACCAGAGATTTTGCAGCGCGTAAGAGACAATTTAACACGCCGAGTAGATGGATGTTTACTAGGCCATGGAGGACACTTTCAACAATTTATTTGATCCTTATTTATTTATTTTTTACTAGATAAAATAAGACTCTTGAGTAACTATTTTTTATTGCTTCTAAAGTTAATGAAAAATTGGTCATCAGTTGCAATAAATTTTATAAAAGTTTCTGACTAAATTAAACTATTAAAATGCAAAAAAACGAGTATACTCCAATTCTTGCTGATTAGATAGATTTTTTTTTGTTGTTCGTGGACATGCATGAAAGTGGTTTTTATTTTTTCTCGCGAAAACCAAGCAACATACGAAAATAATTCAAGAGACAAAAAAGTTGTATTTTTAGTTGCCAAATTCGGAAAAAATATCACAATTTCAAAAAAGTCAGTGGCTTGCATTTTTTGGCAAATTTATTCGTTAAGAACTCCTATATATACATATATATATATATATATATATATATATATATATATATATATATATATATATATATATATATATATATATATATATATACAGCGTGTCTTCGGAAGTTCTTACCATATGGCAAAAAATTTTATTATTGATTTTATGAAAAAAAGTGCCTCTTTATAAAAAGTTCTACATCATGAGAAAATAGCATCGTCCGTCCAAAATTTGATCTTGGACATAAAGGGTGGCTCAAAAATGTAAAAGTCCCAATCCACGTGAAGCTAAAAAGACACAAAATCGTTATTTAAAGGCAAACTGCTACTGTAAATGTACTAGAGTTAACTTTTTGTATGTTAGTGAATTAGGTTAGGAACATACAGGAGTCCCAAAAATAAAATTATTATCAACTTTACAAAAAAAGTATATCTTCATAAAAAGTTCTACCTTGTAAAAAAAGAGCATGGTTATTTATAAACTTGATGTAGGACAATACGGGGTGGCTTAAATAGCTGAAAGTCACAGTTTAAATTATTTTGCCACCTGTATGTCCTATATAAAATTTTTGAATAACCATGCTCTTTTTTCACAATGTAGAACTTTTTATGAAGATATACTTTTTTGTAAAGGCGGCAAAAAAAATTAATTTTATTTTTGGGACCTGTATGTTCCAAATCTAATTTACTAACATAAATAAGTTAATTCTAGCACATTTGCAGTGGCAGTTTACCTTTAAATAACGATTTTATGTCTTTTTAGCTTCACGTGTATTAGGACTTTTACATTTTTGAGCCACCCTGTATGTACTAGATCAAATTGTTGAATGGAAATACTATTTTCTCACGATGCAGAACTTTTTATGAAGAGGCACTTTTTTTCGTAAAATCAATAATAAAATTTTTTTCCATATGGTAAGAACTTCCGAAGACACGCTGTATATATATATATACATCTTTCATCATTTCTGCGTCCTTTCATAATCCATCATTTTTGCGTCCCCTAGAAATAGAGGCTTTAGGCTTTGTGTTTCAAGTGTATATCGATTTTTTTCCTTTTTTTGTATTGCTCCTAATTTTTCTTTTAAATATCTCTTAAAACTAAAATATACCTTTTATTTTATAATGCAGCATTTTCAACTCCTTTCATATTATAATCAAATTTGCGTCCGTCGTATAATTTTGTACATTTGTCGACGCATTTTGCTTCCGAGCCGTATAATATTTGGACACTTCTCTATCATTTTTACTACTGCCCTGTTGCCAGAATCTTGAAAAGTCCGAAAGGTGGGAAAGATTACACAGCGCTTTTGAACCAATGATAGGTATGACTAATCTGTCACCAGAAACAGCTTGAGGGACTGGGCTGTTTATAACTTAAAGGTATAATTAATTGTTTCCTCATAATATGATGAAGACATGTAAATCTTTACGCCAAGAGCAGGATGAGATAACCAAGGTGCTATGAGTCTATTACAAAACCATCGATCTTTTATTAACATGCTTTTATTAGCTTGACTTATAACATTGTAATGGGACATTTCATTAAAAGATATATACAGTATGTATTCGAAATGGAAAATTTTTTGTTATTCATTTTACGAAAAAAGTGTATTTTTATAAAAAGTTCTGCATCGTGAAAAAATAGCATTGCCATTAAGAAATTTGATCCAGTAGGTACGTACAGGGTGGCTCAAAAATGAAAAAGTCATAATCCATGTGAAGCTAAAAAGACAAAATCTTTATTTGAAATTACACTGCCACTGCAAATGTACAATTTAATAATATGTTTTTTCATTAAAAAATATACAGCATGTCTTCGAAATGGAAAAAATGTATTATTGATTTTACGAAATTGTGTATTTTTATAAAAAGTTCTGCATCGTGAAAAAATAGCATTGCCATTCAGAAATTTGATCCAGTACGTACAGGGTGGCTCAAAAATGAAAAAGTCATAATCCACGTGAAGCTAAAAAGACAAAATCTTTATTTAAAGGTACACTGCCACTGCAAATGTACAATTTAATAATATGTTTTTTTCATTAAAAAAATATACAGCATGTCTTCGAAATGGAAAAAAATGTATTATTGATTTTACGACAAAAGTGTATTTTTATAAAAAGTTCTGCATCGTGAAAAAATAGCATTGCCATTCAGAAATTTCATCCAGTACGTACAGGGTGGTTCAAAAATGAAAAAGTCATAATCCACGTGAAGCTAAAAAGGCAAAATCGTTATTTAAAGGTAAACTGCCACTGCAAATGTACATGCAAGAGTTATTTTTATGATATGTTTGGAACACACAGGAGGTCCCAAAAGTAAAATTAATTTTTTAAAATCGCCGTTACAAAAAAAGTATATCTTCATAAAAAATTCTACATTGTGAAAAAAGAGCATGGTTTAAATATTTTTATAGGGCATAGAGGGTGGCTAAAAATTTAAATTAAAATTGGGACTTTCAGCTTTATGAGCCACCCTGTATTGTCCTTCATCAAGTTTTTGAATAACCATGCTTCTTTTACAATGTAGAACTTTTTATAAAGATATAGGTACTTTTTTGTAAAACCGGTAATAAAAAAATTAATTTTATTTTTGAGACCTCGTGTATGTTCCAAAACTAATTCACTAAAAAACTAAAAGAACACGCTTTTATGAGTAGCGCACTAAAAAGTTAAAGATAAATTATAGTTTAAAATACTAAAAACACGTTTTTATGAGTAGCCCACTAAAAAGTTAAAAATAAATTAGGTATAGTTTAAAAAACTAAAAACACTTTACGGTTTACTGTTAGGTAACTATAAAAGGAAAATAATTATTTTGAACTTTTTAGTGCGCTACTCATAAAAGCGGTTTTTTTAGATTTTTAAATTATAATTTATTTTTTTAACCTAAAATGCAAGTTGAAAATATAAGTTTAAATAATATTAATATTATAAACATTTTTATTGCTTATTTCTTAATTTGTAAAATTTATTGAAGAATAAAAAGATTGATAACAATAGTAATATGAATAACAATATTGTAAGTATTTTCCATGCTTATATAATATAATATTATTTTCAGTTTATTTTTATGTAAAATTAGGAATTCTTAGCCGTCGACAAATTTCAATTATTCATAACAGTAACGGTGTCAGACATTTGCCCTCCTTTTGGTAAAAGTGATAATTAATATATATGTGATAGATCAAGGCTGACAATTTTTATTTTAATTTACTGACATGGCACTGACATGTACACATTGCTATCACAGAATGGCGCTTTTTTACCAAGAGTTCTCCGCATTCTTTACATATGAGATCGCTATAAAAAGGAGTTTTGAGCCATGGACTCTCCTTACCTCATTCCATGATTTAAGTTTATTTTGAGTTGTTTTGCTGGAACCTGGAAATAAGATTGCGAATTATAATAAAAACCTATTTTTATTATAACTTTCGTTTATTTTATTTGGGTTAAGTCACCAGATTAGCTCAAAATATGACAAGGCGTTCAACAAAAATTATCCACCTAATAAAACTAAAACAGATATGTTTAATGTCGACAGACACAAGCAAGTTTCTTCTTAATGCTTTTTGGCTGGAATCACTATTGATAAGACAGGTGTAATTTGGCAATTAAGGTCTTGCTCATTGCTCAGTGCTCAGGTTTATATAATTAAGGGTTTAAATTGGCAAGTGTTAAGATAAGACAACCAAATTTTATACTGTTAGTTTCTTTTTAATTTTTCTCGCCAACTTATAAAGAAAAGAGCGATTTAAATAACAGTTAAGTACAGTTAAATTTACCAACCGAAATAAACCTTTTTAATACACTACAAAGATAATGTAAAATGTCGACCACAGTAACTGGCGAGCTAGTTTTTTTTTATTTAACAAATAAATTCCAAAATGTAGTTTTTGTTAAATAACTTTTTAAGTTTTATTTTTTCGAAAAGCCGCATCAATCGAAATAGGTGAAAATGTTACACAGGAAACGTATCTAAAACGTCTATAAAACTTAATCATTTTGTTAAACTTAAGCTTCAAAAAGTTTTGCAATTTACATGTCAACTATATTTACAAAATACAGTTTGAGCAACAAAAAATAGAAACTAATTTTGAAGGTGCTCTGTATATATTTCACCGGAAATACAGCCTGTTCCAAGCCAGGTTGAAAAGTAGTCCATATGCAAAATTTTTCCTTTTCTTTTTGGTCAAGCAGTTTTAAGCGTTCGCTCCAACAGACAATCCGACAGACAGACGGACAGACAAACCGACGGAAATGGGAGACCATCTGATATAGGGACCTCAACACGTAAAGATCTGAAAAAATCCCGGGAAGTGATTTTTGTCTAGCGAGAGAAGTAAAAAGTTGAAATTACTAAAATTAGAAATGATTTTTAAAAATGCAAAAATATTCCGAGAAAAGATAAATTTAGGATGTGTAGAAATGTCAAATTAAAATTAATAACCTCCAGTTATAATGAAGTGGTAATTTCCATAAGAAAGCGCGATTATTTCTTGATATTATACCTTTAAAATGGGCTAGTACAAACTATATCCCAAATCGATTACTTGTTATATTTTAGAAACAAATATAAAATGGTATAGTTTTTTTGTAATAAAAAAGCCTTAAAATTAAAAGTACTAAAACTTTTAAAGCTCCAACAAGAAAAGAAAATTTTACGCGGCTGTTGTATCTAATAGAAAATAAAATTTCATTGTTCCTAACTTACACCCTGTACAGTACAACTGTTCTATTTCTACTTTACACTCCACTTACAACACCATTGATTTTTGACACTTTAACGGTAATTTTGTATTGCAGCAATTGCAGTATACCTATTCAAATAAGATATGCAGGCATGCATCGCTGTTTTATTTAATAACTAGCTTTCGCCCGCAACTTCTTCCACGGTATAACAATTTTACTCCATTACAAACTTTAAATACCATTGTAATACCCCCTTAGGGGTTGATTTATTAAAAACTGAAAAGAAAAACACGTGTTTAAACATTAACGCTCAGATACACTAAGAAGGTTTAAGATTTAGTACTGCATGGTTTAAATTAGGATCTTCTAGTTGATCAGGTATGTTTTGACAGGTTTTTTCCTGTCATAGTTAATAAGTCTTCGTTAAAAACTTATGAAATATTCCGTTCCGTGCCGTTCATTTTCTTCACATTCGTTAGACAAAATTAGATTTTCTGACCTCAATTGACATACCTATTAGTTAACATTTTTGGGGAAATTGCCATTCGCTCGTTTTTATCCCCCCCCCCGCGTTAGTTTTTTTAAATGTTAGACAAAATTAAATATTTTGACCCCAATAACCCCGAAAACAACATTAACATTTTTAGATAATTTCCCAGTTGCTCCTTTTTACCCCCCCCCCCCCCCCGGCGTTAATTTTTTAAAAATGAGTTTCAACAAAATTGGATTTTCTGTTCTCAGTAACCCCCAAAATTAGTTAACATTTTTGGAGAAATTCCAAACCCCGCGCCTTTTTATTCCCTCTGCCCCACCGTTAATTTTGTTTACATTCGTTAAACAAAATTAGATTTGCTGACCTCAACAACCTTGAAAATGATATATCAGATAACTTTTTTTGAAAAATGATCAGTTGCCTGTTTTTATTCTCCCTCGTTATATTTTTTTAAATATGTTAGACCAAAGTACATTTTTTGACCGTAATAACCCCGAAAATGACAAATTAGTTAACATTTTTTTCAGTCGCTCCTTTTTATCCCCCCGCCGTTAATTTTTTAAATATAGGTTTCAACAAAATTAGATTTCTGACCTAAATATCCCCGTAAATGACAGATTAGTTAACATTTTTGGAGAAGTTCCCAGTTGCGCCCTAATATCACCCCACCCCCCACGTTATTCTTAACATCCATTACACAAAATTAGACTGACCTCAATAACTCTGAAAATACTAAGCTAACATTTTTGGAGAAATTCTCAGCCGCCCTTTTATCCCCTCTCCCCTCCCTTCTCCGTAAATTTTATTTAGCATCTGTTACACAAAGTCAGATTTTCTGACCTCAGTAATCCCGAAAATGACCCATTAGTTAACATTTTTGGACAAATTCCCAGCCGCCCCTTTTTATTCGCCCCCCCCCCCTCCCTGCGGTAATTTTTAACACCTGCTAGAAAAAAAAAATTCTGACCTCAATACCCCCGAAAATGACATATTAGTCAACATTTTTAAAAAATTCTCAGTCGCTCCGGTTTTATCCCCTCTCACCTCCTCCCCTTTATTATTTTTTAAAGCTAAATCGTTTCACGTGGATTATGACATTTTCATTTTTGAGCCACCCGGTAAGTATAAGATCAAATTTTTGAATAGCAATACTATTTTCTCACGATGCAGAACTTTTTATAAAGATACACTTTTTTCGTTAAATCAATAATAAAAAATTTTCCATTTCGAAGATATGTTGTATATTTTTTAATGAAGAAAACATATTATTGAATTGTACATTTACAGTGGCAGTTTACCTTTAAATAACGATTTTGTCTTCTTAGCTTCACGTGGATTAGGACTTTTTTATTTTTGAGCCACCCTGTTTATACAAGATCAAATTTTTGAATAGCAATGCTATTTCCTCACGATGCAGAAGACATGCTGTATATTTTTTAATGAAAAAAAACATATCGAATTGTACAGGGTGTCCGGATTTCGTTGTATTTGCGGGTTATCTCAGTTATTAGTAGAGATAGAGGGTTGCGGTTTGCACGTCATGGCGCTACTTTTTTGTGAATCGGAAAATGCCACAAACAGAATTTTCATAGCTTCCTTTGTTTTCGAGCTACAGGGTGATTTTGAAAATTTTCCCTTTTTGAGCACCCCTTGTATCTCGGCTATGCCGCATCATATCAAAATAGTACAAACTGGCTTTTATGCAGAATGTTACGTAGAATACGATGACGTAGTTAGTTTTTTTCTAAACATTATACTTTTCGAGTAATGGTATAAAGTTGTACTTTTTTAAATGGGACACCCTGTATATTTATACATCGTTACATTCCGCTTATCGGGGGCTTTTTGAAACTATATAATACATGATATTTATTTTTTCATTGGAGCCGTTAAATCACAATTTTAATAAAAATGTCAATATTTCATAGTAGACCATGAAGTAAAACGTATACCTACACATTACAGAGATTGTTCGCATTAATTTCCGTTACTCTGAACACAATATTGTCACATTTTTTATTCTTCTTGAAGCAATTAAAAGAATAACTGGAAGTGCTTGCAAATTTCTGAATTCCATTTCAGTAGCATTACGCAATGCTTCTATCGTTTGATGCCGGGTATGAAATATTTTATTTTCCAAATAACCCCACAAAAAAAGTCGAGAACTGACAAATCAGGTGACCTGGGAGGCCATTTTATTGTGCGAATCCAGGAAAGAACTTATCTGGAAAATCACTTTCCTGGTCACTGGATTCGCACAATAAGATGACCTCCCAGGTCACCTGATTTGTCAGTTCTCGACTTTTTTTGAAAATAAAATATTTCATACCCGGCATCAAACGATAGAAGCATTGCGTAATGCTACTGAAATGGAATTCAGAAATTTGCAAGCACGGCCAGTTATTCTTTTAATTGCTTCAGGAAGAATAAAAAATATTGTGTTCAGAATAACGGAAATTAATGCGAACAATCTCTGTAATGTGTAGGTATACGTTTTACTTTATGGCCTACTATAAATATTGACATTTTTATTAAAATTGTGATTTAACGGCTCCAATGAAAAAATAAATATCATGTATTATATATTTTCAAAAAGCCCTCGATAAGCGGAATGTAACGATGTATAAATATACAGGGTGTCCCATTTAAAAAAGTACAACTTTATACCATTACTCGAAAAGTATAATATTTAGAAAAAAACTAACTACGTCATCGTATTCTACGTAACATTCTGCATAAAAGCCAGTTTTTACTATTTTGATATGATGCGGCATAGCCGAGATACAAGGGGTGCTCAAAAAGTGAAAATTTTCAAAATTACCCCGTAGCTCGAAAACAAAGAAAGCTATGAAAATTCTGTTTATGGCATTTTTCGTTTCACAAAAAAGTAGTGCCATGACGTGCAAACCGCAACCTTCTATCTCTACTAATAACTGAGATAACCCGCAAATACAACGAAATCCGGACACCCTGTACATTCGCAGTGGCAGTTTTCCTTTAAATAACGACTTTGTCTTTTTAGCTTTACTTGGATTATGACTATTTCATTTTTGAGCCACCCTGTACGTACTAGATCAAATTTTTGAATGGCAATGCTAGTTTTTTACGATGCAGAACTTTTTATAAACAGATAGGTACTTTATTCTTAAAATCAATAACACATTTTTTCCATTTCGAAGAGATGCTGTATATTTTTTAGTGAAAAAAAATATTATTGAATTGTACATTTGCAGTGGCAGTTTTCCTTTAAATCACGATTTTGTCTTTTTAGCTTCACTTGGATTATGAATATTTCATTGTTGAGCCACCCTGTACGTACTAGATCAAATTTTTGAATGGCAATGCTATTTTTTTACGATGCAGAACATTTTATAATCAGACACTTTTTTCGTAAAATCAATAATAAAAATTTGTCCTTTTCGTAGACATGCTGTATATTTTTTGAATGAAAAATACATATTATTGAATTGTACATTTGCAGTGGCAGTTTACCTTTAAATAACGATTTTGTCTTCTTAACTTCACATGGATTAGGACTTTTTATTTTTGGGTCACCCTGTTTATACGAGATCAAATTTTTGAATAGCAATGCTATTTTCTAACGATGCAGAATTTTTTATAAAGAGACACTTTTTTCGTAAAATCAATAATATTTTTTTTCCATTTCGAAGACATGCTGTATATTTTTTTAAGGAGAAAAAAACATATTATTGAATTGTACATATGCAGTGGCAGTTTTCCTTTAAATAATGATTTTGTCTTTTTAGCTTCACGTGGATTATGACTGTCATTTTTGAGCCACCCTGTACATACTAGATCAAATTTTTGAATCGCAATGCTGTTTTTTTACTATGCAGAACTTTTTATAAACAGACACTTCTTTCGTAAAATAAATATTTTTTTTCCATTTTGAAGACATGCTGTACATTTTTTAATGAAAAAAATATTATTGAATTGTACATTTGCAGTGGCAGTTTTCCTTTAAATCACGATTTTGTCTTTTTAGCTTCACTGGGATTATGAATATTTCATTTTTGAGCCACCCTGTACGTACCTACTAGATCAAATTTTTGAATGGCAATGCTGTTTTTTACGATGCAGAACTTTTTATAATCAGACACTTTTTTCGTAAAATCAATAATAAAATTTTTTCCATTTTGAAGACGTACTGTATATTTTTTTAATGAAAAAACATATTATTGAATTGTACATTTGCGGTGGCAGTTTACCTTTAAGTAACGATTTTGTCTTCTTAGCTTCATGTGGATCAGGACTTTTTTATTTTTGAGCCACCCTGTATGTACTAGATGAAATTTTTGAATGGCAATGGGTATTTTCTCACGATGCAGAACCTTTTATAAACAGACACTTTTTTCGTAAAATCAATAATTTTTTTCCATTTCGAAGACATGCTGTATATTTTTTTAATGAAAAAAAAAACACATTATTGAATTGTACATTTGTAGGGGCAGTTTTCCTGTAAATAACGATTTTGTCTTTTTAGCTTCACGTGGATTATGACTGTCATTTTTGAGCCACCCTGTACGTATCAAATTTTTGAATGGCAATGCTGTTTTTTTACGATGCAGAACTTTTTATAATCAGACACTTTTTTCGTAAAATCAATAACAAAATTTTTTCCATTTTGAAGACATACTGTATATTTTTTTAATGAAAAAACATATTATTGAATTGTATATTTGCAGTGGCAGTTTACCTTTAAATAACGACTTTGTCTTCTTAACTTCACATGGATTAGGACTTTTTATTTTTGGGTCACCCTGTTTATACGAGATCAAATTTTTGAATAGCAATGCTATTTTCTAACGATGCAGAATTTTTTACGAAGAGACACTTTTTTCGTAAAATCAATAATATTTTTTTTCCATTTCGAAGACATGCTGTATATTTTTTTAAGGAGAAAAAACCATATTATTGAATTGTACATATGCAGTGGCAGTTTTCCTTTAAATAATGATTTTGTCTTTTTAGCTTCACGTGGATTATGACTGTCATTTTTGAGCCACCCTGTACATACTAGATCAAATTTTTGAATCGCAATGCTGTTTTTTTACGATGCAGAACTTTTTATAAACAGACACTTCTTTCGTAAAATAAATAATATTTTTTTTTCCATTTTGAAGACATGCTGTACATTTTTTAATGAAAAAAATATTATTGAATTGTACATTTGCAGTGGCAGTTTTCCTTTAAATCACGATTTTGTCTTTTTAGCTTCACTTGGATTATGAATATTTCATTTTTGAGCCACCCTGTACGTACCTACTAGATCAAATTTTTGAATGGCAATGCTGTTTTTTACGATGCAGAACTTTTTATAATCAGACACTTTGTTCGTAAAATCAATAATAAATTTTTTTTCATTTTGAAGACGTACTGTATATTTTTTTAATGAAAAAACATATTATTCAATTGTACATTTGCAGTGGCAGTTTACCTTTAAGTAACGATTTTGTCTTCTCAGCTTCATGTGGATCAGGACTTTTTTATTTTTGAGCCACCCTGTATGTACTAGATGAAATTTTTGAATGGCAATGGGTATTTTCTCACGATGCAGAACCTTTTATAAACAGACACTTTTTTCGTAAAATCAATAATAATTTTTTCCATTTCGAAGACATGCTGTATATTTTTTTAATGAAAAAAACACATTATTGAATTGTACATTTGTAGTGGCAGTTTTCCTTTAAATAACGATTTTGTCTTTTTAGCTTCACGTGGATTATGACTGTCATTTTTGAGCCACCCTGTACGTATCAAATTTTTGAATGGCAATGCTGTTTTTTTACGATGCAGAACTTTTTATAATCAGACACTTTTTTCGTAAAATCAATAACAAAATTTTTTCCATTTTGAAGACATACTGTATATTTTTTTAATGAAAAAACATATTATTGAATTGTACATTTGCAGTGGCAGTTTACCTTGAAATAACGATTTTGTCTTCTTAGCTTCACGTAGATCAGGACTTTTTTATTTTTGAGCCACCCTGTATGTACTAGATCAAATTTTTGAATAGCAATGCTATTTTCTGACGATGCGGAACTTTTTATAAACAGGCACTTTTTTCGTAAAATCAATAATAATTTTTTTTCCATTTCGAAGACATGCTGTATATTTTTTTTAATGAAAAAAAAACACATAACTTCAGCAAAAAAAAACTTAAAACGAGACCATTCGGAAAAACTCAACCAAGTTGAAGAAGTCCGTTGAAGAATTATGCGTGAACATATAAAGAATCTCACATGCGGGCCGAATAATTGATAACCTCCTCTTGAGAAGACGGTTAAAAAGCACACCACTTAGCGAAAATGCTGTTCACTGCGTCACGGACACTTCATAATTATAGAACTAATATTTAAATACAATTTTATCATACTTTAGCGTTGCCAAGTTTCTGGTAGCAAAATCCACCGACCAGTAAAACTTTTAATATACGCATGTATAATTTTGCGCCTCTATCGGAAATTTTTACAACTAAAATTTATACGTCTTCATTTATTTCTCGATCATTTTTACTTCCATTTCGTACCGCTATTATTCCCCGCCAATAGTTTATGCTTTAAACTGTCAAAGAACAATTTCTTTACGTAAGGTATGGTACTGTGGACCAGCCATTGCAACAATGTGGGACTTAAAATTTATAGCCATGTTCGAGAAAAACGCCTAAGTTAATCTTGCGTCCGATATACGGCAGCAAGTTTGCAGCGGTAGCAGAAATGATAGGGATTAGACCCCTTTCGGAAGCAAAAATGATAGGGTGTTGTATATATATATATATATATATATATATATATATATATATATATATATATATATATATATATATATATGTATATATATATATATATATATATATATATATATATATATATATATATATATATATATATATATATATATATATATATATATATATATAGATATATATATATATATATATATATATATATATATATATATATATATATATATACAGGGTGTTTCATTAAGGGTGATGAGGTACCATCTCAGGAATTGATACTCCAGGAGCTTTGGAAAAAAATCCCAAGAAGGAAAGTGGGCAAAGAAATTGCTAGAAATAATTTTTAAGTTCCTAACTCTGCCGCTAGGGGGCGTAATTGCTGTGGTCATGTAAAAAAAGACATTTTTCTGGAAAATATCCCTATAAAAGCTATGAAAAAAATATTACACTGATAATTCTACTAGAATTCTACATCTTTTTGGTTTAACACTTTTTGCTGTAAGATCTAAAATTAGGGCGGGAGAGGAGGGGGAAAGTCTACTGATAAAAGTGTCCATAATTTTGGTTTGACTCAACCGAATTTGATGAACTTGGTCTCGTTTAAGAAAGGAAGGCTTGCTAATTTAATATTTTGTAAGGTTAGTGTTTTGTCTTCGTAATTAATAAGTGCATTTAGATTTTTCAAGTCTTTAGTGCCTATGAGTGCGTCAAAGTCGTGGTGCCAATTTAAGACTCGCAGTAGCCTCGAAGGGTTCAAAAAATAAGTTTTTTGGGTATAATTTGGCTATTTTTGGTGAAAGAATGGAGTCAGAAGCGCCTGAGTCGATTAGTATTGTAATTTGTTTTTCGGGGAGATAGAAATATGGCAATTCGATTTGTTGTGCCAAGTTGTTTAGGTTAATGTTTGGTTCGAGGCTTGATTTTGAAAATTTTCAAAATTTTCCTCAGTATTTTCAGGACTTGTGTCGAAATCGAAATTTTGATCTGGGGGATACTGGATATATGGGTTAGGATCTTGAGTATAGGACTGTTCCTCGAGATAGCTGTAATGTGATACAGGTTCCTGATACTGGTCTAAGGGTTGGTTTGTTGTATGCTGGTCAGAGTACGGCAGTTCAGGGTTTATTTCTACATTATACAATTCTTGAGAAACAAAATTTCTGGGGCCTGTCGATTGGAATAAGTTTGGATATCTTATCGAAGGTTGTCTTTGTTGTTGCATACGGGAAGGTCCCGCGGTGGAAGTTGTCATGGGGATAAGAGCGTTATGTCGAGGGGCATTATTTTGTGGGGGCCCCATTCTTGGTTGTCTGCCAAAAACTTGAGAGTTGGTAGGAAAATATCTTTGAATCGGTCGGGGTTGTAATGTAATAGGTTGACTAGGAAATACTTGTCTTGGTGGCATTGGTGGTTGTGTGTTAAATGGCCTGTTGGGTATTTGGTTATTTTGGTTGTGGTTGATGTTTTGCATAGGAGTGGCGTGTTGCAAAGTAGGATAATTATTCGTAAAGTTTACTTGGGATTCAATCATATTATAGTTTATTACATGTCCGAATGCTTCATCGAGCGTTTTTGGGCGTTGAAGCATAAGCATAGTTTTTAAGGTTTGTGGAGAAGTAGCCGTTAAAATAAGCACTGAGGTGTTTTCTATTTGCTTAACTAAAATTAATTTTGAGTTAACGTCTAAAACTTCACATTGAATTTTTGAAATTATTCTTTGGACAAAGGTCTTTAGCCTATCTACAAATTGTAAGATATCTTCGTTTTTGTTAATTCTAAAATATTTCAACTGTTGCATTAAAATGTGATAAGTAACGGGGTCACCGAATTTTTGTCTTAAAGCTTCTCTTATAGAAGCCCAATTGTTTAAATCTGGCCTAGAGAGCAGAAAATTTCGAGCATTATCAACTAATTTAGATTTAATAGCAGCCAAGACCACCTTACATTGATTTTCGTCATTGTTAGAATATAATGTATAAAATTCGTCTACAGATAAAATAAAACTCTCTAAATGGTCTTGATTACCAGAAAAGGTAGGTAAAAGGGAAGTATGGAATCTAATATTTTCCATCTTAGGCTTATTATTTAAACTTAAATTTTCGAGTAAATTTACTAACTCGTTTTGAGCGCTTGGAGTTAAAGTGCTATCTAAACTATCTGAATCACTGTCAGAATCCTGTGTATTTTGACTAATTTGAATATCTAACCCTAAAGCGGCCCTGTTTCGTAATAAAATATTTTTTAAACGATTAGAGGCGTCAGTCATTAAATGGCAATTCAGCAATTACTTATGACACAAACAAGGATGAGCCCATAGAGGTTGTATCGCAGTGGTTCACAACCAAAGGGATTCCTATAGAGGCGTGGCTGAAGGGCTCGTGACTGGACGTTGATCTGCGTCGGGAAGTCGGGAACTAGATCCACAGCGTCGCTGACAGCACGGTAGCAGGCTTGTGTCTCCAATCTCCTTTTTACAAAATTTTGGAATTCACGGCTCGTACACTTTCACTAGGACGAGTCCTGAATGTCCTTTTTGTTCGGATAATGCACTAAGATTTAAGAATCACTTTCGCACAACGGAGAACCGATAAAGGGCGAAACTGCACTAGATAAAGGGCGAAACTGCACTAATCCTGTTCGCAGCGCCAATTATATGACACGTCCAACGAACTTCCTTTTAAAAAAACTTTATTTTTCACAAAACGGCCTTAATTTAATTTACAATCTTAGGAACTATGGTGAACGATTAACTTGAACAGCCTTCTAGCTTTTACACAAAATGAATGTTAACAAATAAATACAATTATTGCTTTTATATGCGGCGATATGTACATTCAGCGATTTATGGTTGGTCTAGGGATATTATTAGCGGACAGGCGCTTCGTTTGTTAAACATGGCGGCATTCAACTAATCATATAACGAAGCGCCTCTCCGCTGTTCCGCTTCCTCCGCCCGTGAGGACCACTTTTACAGCGTTACTAGTTCTAGCATCTTTGGCTATTTATTTTATTTTTGGATGAGCTTCAGCGAAGTTAATCAAATAAAGCTAGTGTTCATTTCTTACGCGCATTTTACTACAAAAATTCTTTTTGTTTGTTGCTTATTTAAAACTATTTAGTAAATGTAAGTATGTATGTATGTAAAGTATGTATTTCGGTCTGAAAATTTTCAACTGAGTAATTTTTATCCAAATTATAACAAAGTGGCATGTATGCATAAAAGCAAAGTAAGGAACTTTCACTGGTCATTTTTATTTTTTATAAGCTTTGCACTTAGGACGATTTGTGGTTATATCTAATGCCAGAGTAAAAATGTTCAAAATTTTGTAACTCGTTAGGTATAATCTTAAACAGAAAAAGCAATAGTTTAAACATATGACCTCTAAAGCATTCGTTCACCGAACATCGAACCGGCAGTGCTCTGATCCAAAAATATGCAAACAACTTGATTCATAACCTCACAAAACCGATAACTACAGCGTTGGCGATGTCGTTTAAAGACGACAAGATGGCTGCCACTTAATCAGGACCGGCCAATGGGAGGAAAATATTCTTCATATTACGCATGCGCTACAAATGTCAGCGATTCGGTGTTTGTTGCATATACGTATTATAGCGAACGACGAAAAAATGTTGAAGCAAAGATGTAGGTTTTTGCAGCGAAGGACGAAAAAATGGTGTAACAAAGACGTAGCCTTCGGAAACAATTGCTAACCAGTCACATGACGTATTGAACATCCCTCCTAAACAACCACGTGATTTTCCCAGCTATCTTTACTTTTGAAAGGTAAAAAGACGAAAAGGAAACCGACAAGCTCACATTTTAAACTGCTGTCATAACTGACAGTGACAGTTCCGTCAAGTGCTGGCACATCACGTGGTACAAAACAAAAGAAAAGGAGATTTAATCTTTGCTTCAAATTATAACAAGGGGTAGACTGGGGGCGTGTACCGTTGTCAACTTCGGTTACGGTTTTGTGTCCCGTAAGTATCGGTAATCTGAAAAGTTGGTAAGACTGCATATGCGGTCCCTGTAAAGTATCTGTCATTAATGTCACCGAAGAAACCGATGCGGTTAACCAGGTTTGACAACGGTACACAGCCTGGATAGGAGCGGTTAGAACTGCAAATAATCCGACGTTGCCACATGTGCGATAGCTCGAAGATTTTAAAATAACGGTATTTTTTCTTCTGTCATTCATACAGTGAGTGACAAGACTAGAGCCACAGATCCATATAGCTACGCAACAGATACATATTGTAAATGGAGCAATGTGTCTTCCGTCGATCGCCGACCTAGAGGGCAGGCCGTTCGCAAATTGTCTATATTTTAATATTCAGACCGCCCCGTGTTGCCAAACGGCAATGTATTTCTTGAGCGGGCCGATAAGTTAGCTTGTCCTTCGAGGAACAAGAGCTCGCCGCCAAGTCGGGTGGTTACAAGCGTTCTCCAGCAAATTCAAAAAACCGACTGCTCGCTCGTCGTAATCGTCGTATCGTGTATTATATTATATTGCCTAATGAAATGATTTACTTTTCCACTTTACGTTTAACTGGAATTATTTTCTTTCGTAGTTGCGCAGAAGCTAAAAAAGTTTTATATTTTAAACTTTTCTTACATGCTTGCGGTCTCACAGTTTTAGCTATTTTACATATTATCATATCCATAATTTAGTATGGATGTTTCACTTAAAAAAAATGTCGTCTGAAATAGTGTAATTAATACCTATTGTTTTAATAATGTTATAAACTGCGTCTCAAAAAAAAAGACTACTGCACCCATTCCTACATGTTTGCTGTTCGGAAACAAATTTATCAATTGAATGGTTTTTTGGAAGAAAGCCTCTTTCTTTTACATTCATTAGAGGCGAATATCTTTGACTCAAGAATGTATTTAAGTAAATGATATACAGAGTGGGAAAGCAACAACCACAAACCGAGTCCTAAATGACGCCATTTAATTAACCATTAAATATTTTAAATTAAATAAGCTGTTAAAAATAGTCAATTAATGTATAGAAAAAAGCATTTTTGTATTTTAAGAAAAAATAGACATTTTATATATAGAAAATACATTAAGCAAAATCCAAAAATCCTTTGACATTTTTAAATCGCTTTTTAATATCCGAAGTAAATTTACTACCACAGATTCATATAGCTACGCGTAGCTATGTAGATCTGTGATACTAGGTACAACATATGTACAGGGTGGTCCACATAAGATGACCCACTATCTGATCTCAGAATCTGTAAGAGCTACAAAAGAAAGTTAAAGACAAAAGTTTCTTGTCTTGACTTTAATTTTTTAGGTATTTAGTTTTTACGTATACAGCGTGTTTAGTTTTTTATTGCCAAGTACCAACTTTCTTATTTTAAATAGAACACCCTATATATTTTTACATATTCGGATTTTACGATTGATAGTAAATTGATGAGTAAATTTTAGTATAACATGTTTATTGAAATTGTCAGTAGTTTTCGAGATATTTTAATTTTTAAAATTTTTACGGCGAAATCAGTCATTTGAAAAATATCATGTATTTATGTTTAATATTAATTTAATACTATTTATTCTTGATATCTACCACCTATATAGAACACAGTTAAAAATAAGTTATAATAGATAAGCACAAGACTTCTTGTTCTTGCACAATACTTTTTAAATATATGTAGGCTCTTAATTTATAATAATGTTAAAGAAATCCAGACTATAACTATTTTAATATTAGATTTATTTTTAGAATAAAAAGGGTAATTTTTCTTGGATGATGATTACGTTTATTATTAATTAAATACCATACGGTAACACATCATGTTTTTAAATAGAAAAATAATTTTTATTATTACAGCTGTGTCAAAACGACCTGTTTTCACGGAAGTGTATTATTTCAAAAACAAAGAAATTGCTAAAAAAAAAAATAGGAAACCATTAGAGAAAGAGAAATCTAATAAGTTAGAGAAAATTTTATTTGGCATTTGAATACGTTATTATACAGGGTGTTACAAAAAGATGTTTAGAAATTAAAAGGGCAGATTCTACATCTAGAAATATGAAAATAAGTTTATATAAACATAGGTTCTCAAACGCTTCTTTTTCGGGATACAGGGTGTTTAATATTTTCTTTTTTAAATGTTTCTTTTTAATTTCTCGAAAATGCGTTAAGATATTGACATGAATTTTGGTACACGCCAGTATGTAATTAAAGGGCACCTTTAAGTGTAAAAATTTATTTTCTAAAGTACTTGCATCAGTGGCGTTCGTGAGGGGAAATTCTTTATTTTTAGCGAAAAAATGGCACGCCACTGATTTTTTGAAAAAATTGGTATTTATTTTTTGAAGTCCAATCAATTCTGCGTGAAAACTGTCTCTTAAGCTTTTTTGTTCTGACACACCGTTTTCGAGATAAAAAGTAATTTATTTCTTACAATAAAAACAAATAATAATTTTTTTTTAATATTTTTTGTTCATAAAACTGTGCATTTTGATTTTAGTTTATGGTAGATGCTGGAAATGACTTCTCCGTGCTTAATACATGCTCTAAATCGTCTTCGCATATTTGTCCTATAGAGCTCTTCGGAATACTTGATGTGTGAAAATATTAAATAATAATAATAAACTTCTTTATTGATCACAAAAACAGGGAACACAAAAAGAAATGACGTCAAAAAAAGAAATACATAAAGCTCAATTAACAAAATCGCTTAGACTACAGGGTTCTAAATTAATTAACAGTTTCCCAATTTTAACTTTAAAATGTTTTTGTGAGTTTATTTGTTTAATTTCATTTGGCAGTGTGTTAAATAATTTTAAGCACATATAATGAGGACATTTTTCTGTAAGTGCTAGTCTATGTATTGGATATAAAACATTTAAAGATCGTGTTCTATATATTCATGATAACTATTAGATTAAACATATAACATATCTCTATGCTTAAAGAAAAACGCCAAACATTCATAGATATAAACGGCATAAACAGTAAGTATTCCCAAGTCTTTAAACTCACCCCTACAACTTTCTCTATACTTCATTTTTTTGATAACCCTTATCACATGTTTTTGGACTACAAGAATATTTTGGATTGAGTTGTGCCTTCCCCAAAAAAACAATTCCGTATATCAAAACAGACTCAAAATTTGAACAATACATCATTCTGAGTCTTTTCTCCCATATATATACCTACCCATGATTCGGATGTCATAACAAACAGAGCCCAGTTTTTTTTCTAAATTATTTAAATGATATGACCAGTCGATATGCCCATTGATAGAGGCCCTAAAAATTTTGCTTCTGTTGAAAATGGGAGTTCTTTACTATCAACTACTAAATTTAGTGGTTTTTCTACGGTTGACTGTTTTGTTCTAAATAAAATAATATTAGTTTTATCTTTGTTACAAATTAATCTATTTTTTGTAAATCATTCATTGGCAAGATTAAAAAAATATTTCGCTTTAGTGAGTTCGTCTATATTTTCACCACCTACAATTAAATTAGTGTCATCAGCATATTTGACAATATATGTTGATAGTGTTTGTCCGTTATGTAAGCCAAATCGTTGATAAATATAATAAGAAGAATCTGTCCCAAAACACTTCCCTGTGTTATGCCTATATTATTGGGTTCTATTTCTGATTTGCTTCTTTTTCCATTCTTTGTAATTGATACAGTTTGCTTTCTGTCACCCAGATAAGACCCAAGCCAGTTTTTGGCATTTCCCCTGACACCATATAAGTACTTATGTCGAGTTTTTTAAGCAATAACTCCCTATCCAGACAGTCGTAGGCCTTTGAAAGATCTAAGAAGATTGCCGCACAGAAACACCCTATATCTCGAAAAAGAAGCGTTTAAGGATCCGTGTCTATGTAAACTTATTTTCATATTTAGATGTAGGATCTGCCTTTAAAATTTCTTAACATCTTTTTGTAACACCCTGTATACAGAAGGTGGCATTTAAAATAAGGAAGTTATTGGCCACCTTGGTATAAATGCAGAATATTGTAATATTTTCAACATTCCGTATAACTTTTTGATGAAAACACTACTTTGTCTTAAAAGTCCAACCTCAACTGATGAAAACGGAAAAAGGCGGCGGGTGACCCCAACAGACTGCGATCTTTTTTTTCCATTCGCATCGGTGATTTGAACCGTCGGATGTGCTGTGGCGTCGTGTTGAAATTCAGTCTTCGACAGATATTAGAACGGACGGTTCGGTACGACCGTTTTCGGCCATAGACTATCAGTTTGGCACGCCGATTCGAATCGCAGCGATACGAATTTTAAAATATTCCAAAAACTAAGACTTGGTGCGTCAATTTACCCTATTTTAGTCTCTAGAAATCGAAAATGTTATAAAAAACAGGACATTCGAAAAAAAACTTAAAATTGTATCAGGTCTTTCCTTTGGGACACCGTGTATGTGTGTAAATAATTTTAAATTGTTCCCCTAATGCCCCCGTGTCGGAAATGGTGGGCCCCCTTGTATAGTTGCTAAAATATTTAAAAATACTATCTTCGAACCCTGAAATATTTATGCTTTTATTTTTAACGAAACATTGAACATAACATTGCAAACAGAATACATAATATTATACTATATAACAATTTTTTTTATAAAATCACAAAAAAAGAAATTTGATGGGAAATCTAAACAATCTCACTGTGTAATTTCTTCTTGAATTTCCACAGTTAAAATAACCTCACTTAGCACCTCCCGGACGCATCGCAACGCGTTTAGATTTAATCACAACTTGGCAATGCGGCACACGTAAATGCATCGGTCATTGAACTGGTTCACCCGCTTTTCGAAGCCGGTGAACATTTCATACCTCGCGCGTAGACCATTGGAGTATTTATCTGTTGCGTAGCTATATGGATCTGTGCTAGAGCCTAGGGGATGGGCAGAGAAAGGAACAGTAGTAGATTTTTTCGCACCGATCCCTCTTCGCTTGCGAGGAAAGAGACTGGTCAGGGCCCCTAACCAGGTGCTAACCCTGTTCCGACCTTAGGGTGCCCTCCGATCCACCGTTCGCTAGATTTTCTGCACAACAAACAAAAGATAATTTTTAGGTTAAGGTACCTAGACACGATTCATTTTTTGCTCGGGACCTTTAAAAAAAGACAAAACAAAATTTTTATCGAGGAAAGTTATGTGCTCATCATTTCATGGAACTGCTGTGTTGCAGAATGCTGAGCTAAGCACCGTTCCCATGCGAATCTAATAATGCATTTTGCATGAGGTTTTCAAGTTAGAATCGACATAGACTTTAACGTATTAACACGTAGAATTACCTGTATTGTATTTTACCAATTTTACGACTTTTTGTTAAATTAAATTAAAGTAACATTTTTTAAAAACGTGTTTTTATAAACGCGAAACATAAAGTGGCGCAGTCGGTAGGATTTAGACAGTGAAAAACCCGTCGGTTTTAACCGTTTGTTCTAAGAAAAAAAATCGAACTTTTTGCATCGCGCAAGACTGTCCGAAAAAAGTGGTAGAGAAAGTGCAGCATCGTGTTGGACTATACCAATTGGATTAGAAGAATGAAAATTGCTTCATTTATGTAAGTTGCTTTCCAATTTTCCTGTCTATGTCATTCTCCTCGTCTCATTCTAATTCCATAGAGGAAAATAGTGATAACGAGTTAGATTTAAGCAAAACTAAATCTGAAATTGATCCTACATTAGATAGGTTATTTTCAAGTCTTTCTTTAAACAAAATAGAAGTAACCCCCAATAACTTTAAACCAAAAATGGCAAGACCAACCTTTGAAAGTAAACTTTTAGAAATTGTTCCAAAATTCGATGGAAATCCATTAGAATTATCTTCATTTTTGGATACTGCCAATTCTTTGATTCATACTTATTGGGACCCAGCACCCGAAAATAAAAATTCTGTCCAAAATGTCACACTTATTTACGGCATTTACGCCAAATTGATAGGCAAAGCTAGGGAAGTTTATAGCATTTGTATTTCTAAAGAATGGCCGAGCGTAAAAAGCGCACTAATAGCTCGTTTTGGTGACCAACGTGACGAAAACGGATTGTTATTCGATCTAGATCAAATGAGACAAGGTAATAACGAGCCTTCTTTGCAATTTTATACCCGAATAATGTCGAATCTAAGTGCTCTACATAACTACGTAGACACACATGAAAATAACCCCGGCATTGTTGCCGTAAAGAAGGAATTTTATAACACACATGCTTTAAAAATATTCTTAGCAGGGTTGAAAGATCCCTTAGGTTCGACTATTCGTGCTATGCGACCAGATTCTTTAGCAACCGCCAGACAGTTTATTATATCGGAAAATAATATTCGTCATTTGCAAAAACCACAACAAAAATTTGGTAACAACCAACCACATAATTTTTACAACAATAACAACCAACCCCATAAATATAATAATAATTTTCAACCTAGTTTTTCCCAACAATCTCATTTTAATTCTCATTTTCCACGCGGTCCTGTTAATATTCAACCAAGGCCCACATTTAATCAAAGATTTCCTACTAACAGACAAGTCTTTGGACCCCCTAGAAATCCAACAAACGTTTGGAAACCTAACCCTCAACGTCAACCAAGACCTACCCCTATGAGCGGAATTTCACACGGGACCTTTCCCAAACCTAGAACTATGATTCAGCAACAACAAACCCCACGATATTCTAGACCAAATTTTGTGTTCGAAGAACTTTATAACATGGAGCAACCCCTTTCTTTGACCCGAATACCCCCGGTCCTTCTTATGAAAATTATGCTTCCTATGGACCCGAATATTTTTATTCAAATTATGACAATCCCAATTACGTGAATGTACCCGATCAGCAAAACGAAAATGGTGAAAATTTTGACGAACAAAATACTACATACACCCCTGAACAAAACGATGATTCCGACCAAAATTTTCAGGAAATTACGCCTCAAGAGCCAATCATATAGAAATTCATTCTATTTATGACCGAAAGGACCTACCATATAAAAATATCGAACCCACCTTTAAAATTACTAATTGACACCGGTGCAACGAAATCATTTTTAAACCCCGAAATTTCCGAAAATTATTTTCAAGAGTGTATAAAAAACGAGCCGTTCACAATATCATCTATATTCCAAACTACTAGTAGAGATTTATGTGCCGAAATACCAGCTTTTCAAGAATTTAACTCTGACAAAAAGATAAAATTTTATTTATTTAAATTTCATCATTTCTTCGACGGTCTCATCGGTTACGAAACTTTAAAAAACCTAAATGTTCAACTAGATTTACAAAATTCTGTTTTAAAAACACCCTCCGCCAAACTACCCTTAACACACTACGAAACTAAAAACAAACTTTTATTTTTTACACGTATTGAACCACATACTATAGAAACCTTAAAAATTCCTGTCACCGTAGCGAATGGTGACGTCACTATTATTGAAACTAGACTATTTAATTGTCTAATTCGGGAAGGCTTAACAACATCTACAAGCGGATATGCTCCGGTTGACATCCAAAACCGCACCGATAGTGTATAAGAAATTTATCTCTATTCCCCAATATCAGTCAGTTCTTTTGCAAAAAACGAATACGAAATTTTTCATGTTACCGTAGAACATAACAAAAATTGGGAAAAAATCAAGATACCCGATTTAATAAGAACAGAACATATGAATCCCGAAGAAAAATATCACATCGAAAATTTATGCACAGCATTTTCCGATATTTTTCATCGCGAAAATTCACCCTTGACTTTTACAAATCAAGTTAAACACCGTATAAAAACGACAGACGAAATACCAATATACACTAAATCGTACCGTTACCCATTCATACATAAGCCAGAAGTCGAAAAGCAAATAAATGACATGTTAAACCAGGGAATCATACGACCAAGTGACTCACCCTGGTCGTCTCCAATCTGGATCGTGCCCAAAAAATCTGACGCGTCCGGGAAAAAGAAATGGCGCATAGTTGTAGATTATCGTAAAATTAATGATAAAACCATCGAT
Source organism: Philopedon plagiatum (assembly GCA_963971165.1). Lineage (NCBI taxonomy): Eukaryota > Metazoa > Arthropoda > Insecta > Coleoptera > Curculionidae > Philopedon > Philopedon plagiatum. Next base: position 62,300,680 of record OZ020191.1, read on the forward strand.
GATCGATATCCACTTCCGAATATATCGGATATCCTTGATAAACTAGGCCGTTGCCAATACTTTTCAACTTTGGATCTAGCCAGCGGCTTTCATCAGCTAGAAATGCATCATGACGACATAAAAAAGACGGCATTTAACGTCGAAAACGGGCATTATGAGTATCTGCGCATGCCTTTCGGGCTCAAGAACGCCCCCGCAACGTTTCAGCGCGTCATGGATAATGTGCTCAAAAATTTAATAAATAAAATATGTTTTGTTTACATAGATGACATCATCGTATTCTCAACATCTCTGCAAGAACACCTAGTTAATCTTAAAGCTGTATTTCAAAAATTGCGTGAAAGTAACCTAAAGGTGCAACTTGATAAGTCAGAATTCTTGCGCAAAGAAGTTGCGTTTTTGGGTCATGTTATAACGCCCGATGGTATCAAGCCAAATCCGGATAAAATCAAGGCAATCTTAAATTATCCCATTCCGAAAACTACAAAAGAAATTAAAGGGTTTTTAGGCCTTTTAGGTTATTATAGAAAATTCATTAAAAACTTTGCGAACATCACAAAGCCATTCACTAAGTGTCTGAAAAAGGGCGCTACACTTAATATCGATGACCCGATATATATTAAAACATTCGAAGATTGCAAAGCTCTTTTAATTAACGACCCGATTTTAGAGTACCCAGACTTTTCTAAAGAATTTAATCTGACTACCGATGCAAGCAACGTTGCCGTCGGCGCTGTTTTATCACAAGGCGTAATAGGAAAAGACAAACCTATCGCGTACGCGTCGCGCACCCTTAACAACGCAGAACAAAACTACTCAACCATAGAAAAGGAATTACTAGCCATAGTATGGGCAACTAAATATTTTAGGCCCTACTTGTTTGGCAGAAAATTTAACATTATTACAGATCATAAACCTCTTCAGTGGTTGATGTCGTTAAAAGAACCAAATTCTCGTTTAGTTCGGTGGAGACTAAAACTTGAAGAGTTCGACTACAAAATAATATATAAGAAAGGGAAGAAAAACACAAACGCTGATGCGCTTTCTAGGGTAGAAATATACCCCACCGAAACTGACGTCCCGCCTGTTTTACAATATATGAACGAATTTAACGAGAACCCCATTTTAGACCCACAACCTTCGACGAGCCGCGAAACCGATAATCAATCGATAATGGTACAAGCAGACCCTGAGGAAACCACAGATAATGAAACAGTGCATACTAGTGCGGAAAATCCCATATTAACTATTAACATTACCGAAAAACCTATAAATTATTTTCTTTGTCAAATTGTTATTAAAAAGGTTGACCAAAACCCACGCATTGAAATGAAGAGAATTTTTGGCAATCCAATTAAACGTACGCGGTGGCATCTTTACGTGACAAATGAAACACTTCGCGAACAAACAATACAATTTTTAAAAGAATATGCCGAACCAAGACGGCAATATGTGTTTTATTTCGAAAATGATGACGATCAAACATTTTATAAAGAAATGTGCAGATTTATCCCCGAAACGTTTAAAAATTCATCATACAGACTTCTGAAATCTAACACTATCTTACATGACGTCACACGTGATAATACACAGCAAAGTCTAATAAAAACACAACATGAAGGTATTACGAACCATCGCGGTATTCATGAAACAATTGACGAATTAAGGACCAAATACTATTGGCCTAAGCTGAGTGATGACGTCAGAAAATTTATCAATAATTGTCAAGTTTGTCAACAAGTAAAATATGAACGACACCCGCCATTAATTAGACTACAATTAACACCTACTCCTAAAAAACCATTTGAAACCATTCATATAGACACTTTTAAATTTGGCAACACCGTAACCCTCACAATTTGCGATAGTTTCTCTCGATTTGGCCAGGCTTACGTACTACCTAGCCTTTCGGCCTTACACGTATACCAATCACTATTACAATTTATTTCTTCATACAAAATACCTGAAAATATAATTTCTGACAATGGAAGCGAATTTACCCAAAACTTATTAAAAGATTTTGCAAAATTATACAAAATTAACTGGCATTATACTTTACCATTAAACCCCAATAGTAATGCTATAGTAGAACGATTTCATTCTACACTACTAGAACACATGCGTACACTATCTATTACAAAACCCAACTTAAGCCCTTTTGAAAAAATCACATACGCAGTTTTAGGCTATAATAATTCCATTCACTCAGTAACTAAACGAAAACCAATCGACCTATTACTAGGACATTTAGAACTTAAAGATCCAATCGACATCGATAATCAAGCAGAACCGATTAGTCACCAAATTTATGAACATAAAGAAACTATGGTGGAACTATACAAAAAAATACACGAGAACACCTCCAAACAAAAATCCAATGTTATTACAAAATTAAATGAAAAACGCGATGACCCACCAGACATCGAACCGGGTACCATCGGTTATAGAAAAGTGACAGACAGACAGTCAAAAACTAAACCTCTTTATCGACCCGAGCATGTAGTAAGAAGCAACGATCTCACAGTTACTACCCCGCTTAATACCTACCACAAACAAGTATTCAAAAAACCACGAAAATTTATAGACAAATCATTGTTACAGGTTGATGACCTTTCTGGTTCAAACCTTGATGACACAGAAAATTCAAATACAATCCCTCCAGTCCAATCCGGGAATCCTACCATTTAAACTAGGATCTGCTAAAATAAAAATAGCTTCCCATACCTTTCTACATTACATTCAACTTAGACCTCTCCAAAAACAAATTAAGTCAATAACCGATCAATACAATAATTTAGAAGGACTATTTAATAAATCATCCACCACTCATACAGATCCCCTGTATAGTGCATATAAACATTTAGAATATGAAGTAACAACTGTTAACAGGAAACTACAATCAGTCTTCCCCGAAAAACGTAGTAAACGCGGTCTTATCAACCCGTTAGGCTCTCTAGTAAAATATATTTCTGGTAACTTAGATCAGGAAGATGCTAAAGAAATTCATGATAATTTGTCAGAACTGGAATCTAACCAAAATAAAATAGTAAAGAAGGTAAACAAACAAATGTCTTTAACATCAAATTTAATGAAAAATATTAACGAAACTATGACAAGAGTAACACGCAATCAAAAGCTAATCGAAGCAAAAATTGAAGAACTGCGAAAAGAGCTAAATGACCTTACTTTTAGTTATTTGCATTACATAGAACTACGCGAAATATTAGATGAAATAAAATTAAACTTAGACTCGTTGTTAAACTTTCTTTCAGAGATTGAAAATGCTATAAGTTTCGCCAGTCTCAAAACACTACACCATAGTATCGTCTCTCCTACAGACTTAAAAGAAATCGTAAATAACCTATATCAAATTCATAGTCATTCGCAAATATTATTTACTGATAACGATTATCTAAAATACTACAGCATAGTAGAAACAAATGTTTTCTACATTCAAGAAAAAATTGTTTTTTCACTCGATTTTCCTCTGATACATCCCGATACCTTCGACTACTATCATTTGTATTCCATTCCAAATCAAAACCAATCAATAATAATTCCACCATCCACATACCTTTCTATACGCAACAATGGCTACCAATACCAAGAAGACGAGTGCATCGACCTAAGACCAAACTTTCTCTGCCTGAAGAACCACCTCTTACCTCTACAAGACAACTTAGATTGTGTAACATCATTGCTTTCCAATGGACCCAAGATAGAAAAATGTCAACAAGTTCCCGTCCATATCAGTGAAGAAATTATCGAAGAGATAAATGATGCTCACTACATTGATATATTTCCTAGAACAAAGAAACTTCAAGCAGAATGCGCCGAAAATGACGTCGCCCTACTACAAGGAACATACCTGTTTGTTGTCCCGCCAAATTGCGCTATCAAAGACGCAAAGTTCACCTACAAAAACGAAAAAGGCTTTATTTCCGGCCACCCAGTCACATTACAAGACATCAAGGTGTTACATATCCCCACCTTGGAAGTACACAAACTGAAACTAGAAAACGTACCATTGGATAAACTCCATGACGTCCAGCTCCAACAGCTACAAGAAGAGCCACTGGAAGAATTTCACCTTCATTCGAAATACTCCATTTGGTCCCTGGGTTGCGTCGTGACGCTAGTCTCATGTGTCACTCTCTATATCCTGATCACACGAAAAGAAAAGATCTGCAAATTGATATGCAAGAAGAAGCCTACAGCAGCTAAAAGAAAACAAGTTGAAGAACCGTTTATGGCAACTCAGATGGTTCCACCCTCGAGTTCCTTTTAGGGATGGAGGAGTTATGTGCTCATCATTTCATGGAACTGCTGTGTTGCAGAATGCTGAGCTAAGCACCGTTCCCATGCGAATCTAATAATGCATTTTGCATGAGGTTTTCAAGTTAGAATCGACAAAGACTTTAACGTATTAACACGTAGAATTACCTGTATTGTATTTTACCAATTTTACGACTTTTTGTTAAATTAAATTAAAGTAACATTTTTTAAAAACGTGTTTTTATAAACGCGAAACATAAAGGGAAGGAGCGCTAACCCGTTTCCAATACACCTTTTAGAGCCGATTTCTTAATTTTTTATAATATTTTAAGTGACAAAAATTACAAAAAAGAAGCGGCCGAGCACGGATTCGAACCAAGACGTCAGGAGCACCTGCCTCCAGCGCTCTAATCCGATGTTGCCATTTTTGTCCTGATTGTGTTTTGCCGCCAATGTTAAATCTAACCTCACTTTTTTGTGTTTTGTTACTTCTTGAAGCAACAATTTATTGTTAATAATTGTTCTAAATATATTTAAAATGCCGGTATTTTGTGTCAAATGCGAAAAACTATTCTCCTCTCAGCCTAATCTTAACAGACATGTCCGGGAAGTTCATTTTGGCGAAAGTGATAGTATTGTTTTGTATTTTGTAATTATAGTTTTGTTCAGGTTTTGTTCATGTTTGAGTGCTAGTTTAGACGCCTTTTATTATAGTCCATACCATTTAGAATGTTGTATTCTGTAGTGTATGATGTTTTTGGATAAATAAATAAATATAATTTCCCCATATGCTTTATTGTCCAAGAAAATGAAATTTCTATTAACAAAGCAGTCTATAAATATTAGGTAAATATTAAAGGTAAATTCCATTTGTAATAAAAGTAACAAATTATAAAAATTGAAACCTACTACTAAGTACTATAAGAAATCAGAAATAGAACACGTCAGGTATCTGTGTAAGAACTATATAAAACTTTGTAAAAATGACGAACCTCCATTTACTTATATCCAAACACTATATTCAAAAAAACATCATTATAGTTATTATAGTATTATTCCTCTAAATTGTAATAATTCTTTTGTAACAGAAGGTTAGAAGGATCGCCGGTATATCACCACCCTTAAAAAGAGGAACAGCCACTGCTCTCTTTTTTAGACATGATGGAAATTTCCCCGTTGCAAATGACATATATTGAATAACAACTTATAGTTATAAATACTTATCAGCAATAATTTTAGGAAATAATGTTTCGTATTATATTTTTTGCAAGTTCCTGAAGTTCTATCCATGTAATATGGATTTATGGAATAAATAAATGATATATATTTATCTATAACATGATTATGTAAGAGATTTAAATAAAATAAAGATTGTTTCTTTGTTAATTTACTTTTATTATTTCTGCCCTAAAAACAACCATTAAAAGTGCACGCCTTTTACTGTATTGTAATTTCAATAAAATTAACTTATATTTTATTTACTTTACAAGTCACTTCGTCAATGAAGCAAAATAGAAGTAATAGCAGAACTATTTTAGTTTAAAGGTTTCTCATGGCGCGTCGCGCACGCGTATAAGAACAAGGAGTAGATATTGCAGATTTGGCAACATCGGATTAGAGGGCTGGCGGCAGGTGCTCCTAAGACGTCTGGGTCAATAAGCGGTCTCAGACGAGAGGATAGCCGGCCCAGAGAACTCCGATGTTGCCAAACTTATTCAATCAGGTTTTCGCGGGAAATTTAAAAATAGGAATGTACATGTTATTGTAAGCTGTATACATAATATGTAGTTTGGTTTCCTCTTATACATAAAAGAACCTTTAAGTTTTTTGTATACTAAGTAATTCTTTCTCACCAAAATAAAAAAAAAATAGGAAAATGTGATCTGTACTTTTTTTAACTGATTATTACAAGTATTGTTATTTATTTAAAGGAGCTCATAATAGGGGCATTATGAATATTATTATTCATTATAAAAGGAAACTAAAAAATTTGCATAAAATAACCAATGATTTTTTACTGGAATTATTCGTTACATGTAATTTTATTTTACACTGTAATAATTGTACATAAAAAATATGTAAGATTCCAGTAAAAATCACAGAAAATGTAATGCAACTTTTTACGTTGTACACAGGAAACTCGTCTATTTTTGAATCAGAACTATTATTATTGGATGGACACAAAAAGATACTTAGTGTTAGTTTTGATGTAATAATAATAATAATAATAATAACTGCCTTTTATTAAAATAAAACAAATCATTTTACCAAAAATCTTTTTGTATCTTTTCTATTAGAAAACATCTCAGCTACTGGAAAACCATGGTGAAACTCATCAAGTACCATAATGGTTGTCATTTCCAAATCGTAACCATTTAAACCATGTGTACTATCAATAGTAATAGTAGATGAAAATTTTTTTATCATTTGTCTTTGGAATGTATTCATTATAATTAAGCAAAAGTCGTCTTTTCTTAAAATATTGTGCTCCTTTCCTTGTTGTTTATATAATAAAATAGGATTTTCTCTAAGGCTTTCACATTCTTGAACCCAAAGAGCAACAGAAAATGCGTCATTAGGATCTCTTTGCCATCTCTTATTTCAAGACCATAGCTATTTTTTATATTTCTTAAATCCCTTGATGTTAGCAGGTCAATTCGGTTTAAATGTTCTCCAATTTCATCACGAGTAGTTTCCAAAATTCTGTAAAAAATTCAGGGAAAGAGGATAAGTAAAGAAAAAGAAAATAAAATGACTTAAAAAAAAGAAATAAATAGTAAAAAATTGTTTTACACTGTTCATAAATTAAAGCAAAAGGAAAGGAAACTATTCAAAAACTTTAAAATATAGTTTTCCAATCCATGTAGGAAACTCCTTTTTTTGTTACAATAAATCTTAATAGTGGAAGTGATGGTATAACTGAGTTTTATATTTTTACCTTTGAGATGTGACACCATTTACAAGTTTTGTCACAATATTCTGCTTTTCTATTTTTGGCAGTCTAATATGTTGTAGTTGAATGTTATGGCCGTAATGACCTTTCTGCCATTCTACAAGAATTTTGCTATTTTCTATAATTATTTTAATTTCGCTTGTGCAAGAATAACTCAACTTACAGGACCCTTGGCTTTTTAATAGTCTACTTCTTTGTGCCATTTCTTTAATATCATCCAGTGAGCGGAATCTGGATGCAATAATAGACTTGCTCACAGGAAAAAAGCTATTTCTAATAATATTATAATACCAATATTTTTTCTGTATACTAAACTGTAGATTTTACACAATATAAGACGGTTATGACAAATACCATGCGTTTCGCAAGCAGTCTGATTCCGTTACGGCATCCAAATTTCCGCTCTATGAATAACCTACAACAAATAATTAGGTAATATTATTGTAATTTTGCATTTTATTATTTTGTGTAAATAAAAAAATACTAAATCGTTTTTACAGCATGCATTACTACTAAATAGAAGACTTTTAATACGGGGATGCCGCGTATTAATGATACAATGCGGCGAGGCGACTAATGTCTATTTATTACACAATATGTACAATATTATAGGATAGACGGGATGGCGTTCCACGTGGTGATACAACAACGTCAGCGTCCCTTACGGAAGCACTGGTACTGCGATCGTCAGCGTCCCTTACGGAAGCACTGGTACTGCGGCTACTCTCAGCTTTCTTGTCCACATAGATAATCCCCGGAGGAAGCAGTCAAGAGGAGCAAGAGGGCTGGTGAGAGTCGGCGGCAAACTCTGTCGTTCATAGACGACACTAAAAATCACAGAAACCTCGGAAGCATTCGGCCCCTTCCGGAGATCCGGAGAGCTTCGGCGAGAAGTAGTAGTGGCGGGAATTTGAATTTGCGAACAACTCAAACAAAGACTTAACCTAACCATATATTTACAGTTACATCTCTTTGCCGCCTTTTTATAGAGTTATGTCTTTGACTGCCGTGTTACCAGGCACTTTTTTGAACTCTTCGCTTTTGTAATTTGTAAATCGTTTTGCCTCATTTTGTGAAAAATATTGTGCTTATACAGTTGATTTGTGAAAAATATTTGTTTAATTAAAATTACTTAGCATCTGCTCTTTCCAAACGAGAGAAGAAGGCTGATGGTTCGATAAAAATGTATGGAGTCTGCCCATCTCGTATAAATTATAAAGATCTGGAATGGGCCGTGAAGAGAAGATTAGAAGTCAGCACTTGTCAAAACTTGAAAAAAACTGAAACAGTTACAAAAATTATGTAGTGGTGTAAACGTAGACAGAATTATCTCCGATGCCAGAAAAGTAACATCTGAGAAAATTCAAAGAATAAAGAATAGGAACGATGTGTCATATTTAATGAAGAAACAATGTAATAAAGAAGAAACATAAAAATAGTATGATTGCTCTAGCTTTAAAAAGAAAGAAATATTATTGGTTAAGGGTTTTTATATTTATTTTGTATTCCAGGTAATGGTGACAGGGCTTGCTTTTGTATTATATAATTATTATAAAATCGCTAATTGTAGTTCTGTAGTATGGTTTAGGTTTTATTTAGATGTATAAACTGTAATTTCTAGTTGGTACTATAAAAATTAAAATATATAAATATGTATATATCGTGTAGGGGTGTAAGCCAATAGTTAGTGTATTTTACCTTTATAATAAATTCTGAGTGATATTATGTAGGATAAGTTGGTTTTAAAAAAAAAATCACTCGTAAGTTTCTTGCAGTTTCTTCTTACGGGTTGTAATCGAAACTGTGGATTTCTTAAAACTAAGTTTAAATAAAGGACTTTAATATTATGTATGCTTTTTATTTAATATAAAGACAAAAGTTTTGTTTATTGGTTTATGACAAACTAAATTCTATATAGATACCTATGTAACAAGTTTAAATTAAGAACAACAAATGAAGATTTTAACGCCATTCAGTACAACTAAACGATTTTACTGTCCAGCTAAGTACTGTACTCAAAATATAATAGAACCATATTATTAAAAACAATTATTGTATCGCATATTATCCTCGACACATTCACAAAAATAAATAGTCTTGCTTCAAAATAAGGGATAGGTGCTACGACAAAAAAAATTTAGAGATGCTTCTGCTCTGAAGAGACATAATATACTTTACAAGGAACATAAAAGGGTTTGATACTTTATCACGATAACAAATCATTTATTTTGAAGTCTACGACCAAAGAGAGACGATCGCCAAAACAATAACTAAGATTTGAGGTTAGGTTGGTTCGCATTTTTGACGCCAAACATGCGCCAAAATTAGGAAATCAATCAAAATTCCCGCCTCTCGCCGAAGCTCTTCGGGAGAGGCCGAATGCTTCCGAGGTTTCTGTGATATTTAGTTTCGCCTGTCGTTCATGGGGTGGCGAGCGGCTTTTATCCTGTCCAGCGCGGCCTGCCGGGCCTGATGACGCGGTGAGTGGTAGGGCTGGTGGAAAGGGCTGCTGCTGAAGTACCGGTGGCGCTCTGAGAGCGTATTAGCGGAGCGCCCTGGAACTACTGCTTGTAGGGTTGCTGGCTGAGGGGTCATTTTGCTACAGACTTACTTTTTATACTTCTGTTACATTTATAATATATTATTTCACTAATGGTGCTAGCATTTTTACTCTCCAAAACGTAGGAGCAATTGTTCGCTGATTCAATTTCTGATTTCCAATTATCAAAATCTGAAATGAATAAAATTACTTAATGTGCCGTTTTTGCAAGTTCAGATGGCAAATCTTGTTCAGTGGCGAAGCTAGCTTTTTATAACGAAAGGCCCGGAAAGGGGCCAGATTTTTTTTTGGGTGGCTAAATAGGCATCTAAGCATCTAACAATTAGGATTTTGCAGGCCAATAACATATTTTAGGAGGGGGCCAGATTGTAATACTTGATAGGTTTAATAATTAATATAACAATAACTATTAACATGACAAATATAATTTAGGTATACAAACCATTCATATTCTCCAAAGGATATGATTCTGTTTCAAATTTTATTGAATGAATAGTTCGCAAGTGCTCCATTCAATCCTTATTTGTTTTAAATGCGCAGTCACAATTTGGTTCAAGGCAGCGACTACTCCAAATGGTATCCTTTCCATAGGATACAGGCTTTGGAACTTCTTTATGAACTTCTTTAACATCTCTGTTGTGATTAGACTGTGTGCTAAAAACTTTTTCACAAATACTACATATTATCGGCATCTTCTTTTTCTGTAAAATCTCTCAAAAAGTCAACTAAAAACCACACAAACCAACGAATTCTAACAGATACAATACACACGACGAATCAACCAAACCCGAGCAAATTTAATATTTCTTTTCCTGGGGAATTAAGCAACTGTTAACAACAATTCGCGCCAAATTAGGTGTCTTTCTTTCACCCCAAGGAGGAGCTCCCGTACAGCTCCTGAGCAGCACACAGTTGTTCCATTCAACTGGGGCATCAAGCACCTGAACCGTTCGAGCCATATCCCCCCTGCCCTCTCGTGCATTACTTATGACTTGAGCTTAATGTCAAACTTGTCAATATGTCAATTGTTCCTTTCGGAACGGTGTCGAGTGACTCCGCGGCGAGTCGCTCCGGGGCGTCAGACACCTGAAAGGAATATTACTATTGCCAATAAAACATATATAACCTACAAATTTTAAAATCGAGGTAAATTTGGCAACATTGGAGTTCTCCGGGCCGGCTATCCTCTCGTCGGACTCAGGCAAAGAAAATAAAAAGGGTTTGAGAAATGCCGGTTGCGTGTATTCAGTGCGAAACACGAGCCATCTATGAGCCACCTGCATGGTAACTCTGTTGCTAAAATGGACTTTTTCTTTACCGACTGAACAGTGACATCACCGGTCGGTAACCCACAAATTCCCTACTATACCGACTGGTAGTGCGGGAAAATTTCAAATCAAAATAAGTTTTGTTTGGAACATTACAATAAATATAAATTATAAAATTTACTTTTTTTAATAACTTTATACTGAAATGGCAACATTATATACAATATTAAACGTAAAATAACTTCATATTAAAGTATATTTTGTTTTTAAAAGTCAATGTGGCCCATTCTTGAGTATTGTTACTAAAAAAAGTACATTTTATAAAATACATTTAATGCAATGCTACAAACAAAAGCTTAAAGTTGATAAGATTTCCAACAGTAGTTTTTTTATTACCAACAATGGCATCTTCAGGTAATAATAAAATATTAACAAATGTTTTAATAAAACAAAAATTTTTGTTAAAAAAACATTTACTGGCCAAAAACCACTATATAGAAATCAATAGCAAAATCAATTGTAATACACAGAGACATTAAAAAATTCTGATTTCTTGATCTTGACTTCTCGTATCAGCAATGGGGCCTCCTTGTGGTACACTGTAAAAAAAGAAAAAAGCAGTATCTTTTGCTCATAAAAAGAAAATAAATAAATTGTCGCCTGTAAATCTATTATCATTGCAAATTAAATCAATAATAATTAGAATTAATTTTACAGGACTTTTCTGTAGGCCACAATTGATCTGCAATAACACTAAGTAAAAATGTTAGCAACCAATAAGGTCATTAATTCATATCGACGCTAGAGCTGAAACTTAAAAGGGTGAATTTATTATAACAATAAATAAAGAATTTAGTAGTATAAAAAATGAATAGTAATACATAATAATATGTACAAAAAAAGTATGATATAATCAGAAACATATTTGATTTTAGTTTTTTAGAGCCATGATTTAGATAAGCATATTTACAATGATAATTAAGTATGTGTATGTACAACACACAGTTAACAACTTCAACTTTACATTTTAAAAACATTCTAAATAGTTCCCCAGGTATAGCTTCCAGGCGGCAATATTTACAAAACGTACCTACATAGAAAGACGAAGAAATTCTATACACCTATCACAGAACAGAAATGTTTGGAACATACAAATATATTATACACATACATGCATTCTTAACAACTACTGAGTATCATACAATATAATGTCATTTTCAAGACACTGATCACTATTACTACTTCAACTAATTCACAATCATTGCTTTCAAAAGTCTGTTCCATTGTGAGTAGCTCTTCCAAGTTTTTTTGCACTCTGGTACAAGTGGTAAGTTTGTCAAAATCGGTAATGTCATCACAATTGGGAATTGAGTCAGTATCGGGTGGTATGTCAACATCGGTTATTATCTCACAATCAGGTGTCTTACAAATAGGTGACGTATATACATTGTCAACGGTTAAATTATTATTGTGACATAATTTTTGCTTCTTGAATCGATTCGTTTTTTAAAATGACCTTTAGAAAAATCTGGAGGATTTTTCTTATCGTTACAGTATTTGAAAATAGATAACTTAATGCATTTATTAATTAGTTCATCATAAACTTCAACATGATCTTTACAAAATATAAACGATTGAAAAACTGATTTGTAGCAAGATTTTATTTTGTGTTCTAAATGATATTCATGTCCTCGAGTTTCAAGATGGCCTTTTCTATTTAAACTGATCACTAGTTACTAAAAAAGCAGTGTGTGGTGGGTCGATTTCCACACACATAAGTGTAATATGTTTTTTCCATTCATCCATGCCTATATCTTTCACATCTATCAGCAATTCCATGATTCAAAAAAATTACATTGAAAAACACAGACTTATTGGGCAAATGTCACACATTACTGATTTTATTTTTAAACTCAAAAAGTGTGTCGAAATCATGGAAGTCTTAATTATTATGAAAATAAATATGTTAAGAATAATAAAATTTACATTAAGGTACAAACAAGAAAAAAGTTGTATAATAGAAATCTTAAATTTGTTATTAATTTCATAGCATAAACTGTTTAAACATATAAAGCTTACGAATACAGGAATTAAATAAATGTTAGTAAATTGTATCACAGCCTGAAGATTATTATTACTTAATCCCCTATTTCTAAAACAACAATGGGTCAAGCCACTGCCCTAGTGGTCTCCTTCACGAGGGCAGTGGTCAAGCATCCCAATTTATGTAGCAGATAACTCTGTACCAAGTATAACAAAAAATTGCCATTTTCTAATGATTATAATACTTTTGTACCAATATGATATAACATCTAGCAAAATTATCAAAGCTATTATTTTATCAAAGGCTAAATTTATTCAGATTATCTTACGAATTAAAATAAAAAAATAAGATGCTCAACATGCACAAATGGAAAATCAGTTTTATAGCCTATATAATTAGCTTGTATGTAACAATATTATATTTACAGCAAGCACATTTTATTAAAGGTTTTTAAGATAAAATGATAAATTTATGTGCATACTTACAGTACCTGTTTGAAGAACAACTCACAAAATCACCGCGTGGTCAGGTAGACAACTTTCATCTATAATAAAGCGAAAAATATCTTTTACTGCGAATAAATCTATTTATTAAATGGTAATTACACTACTCATGGCAAAAACACCATAATAACGCTAAAAACTACGTTTAAATTAAAGGATTTAAATAAAAAATATAAAACAAAGCACTTACGAACAATCGGCTCTGCTGTCGCTGTTAAGATGTCTGTCCGGTGGTAAAAAACAGTGTAGCCAACACCAACATACACTATTTAAATTTTTTGTAAGAAGTTAAAGAAAATTACCAAATTTTATGAGGCAGAATTACATTAAGATACAAATATTATATGTTTAAAATAGTAATACTTTGAAAATATGTTATAACAAAAAAAGATTATTCATATAACTGAAATTTGAAAAATAAAAATAACAGTCCCTAGTTATGTCAAACCCATGTCAGTGAAGTTAGCTCCTAATCAAACCCCCCTGCCCCAACCAACCCGACGAACTGTAGAGACAAATTTGGTGCTGCGATTGGCTCAATTAAGCTGACACCCCCCTGGACTCAGGGCCCTGAAACTTTATAAATACGGATTATCGCAGCTGCCACTTGTCACATTTTAGTTAGCGACCATGACACGGAGGGCACTAACTTCCATTCCACAGACGACAGATGTCAAAATTAGACCAATCAGGTTATTTTATTCTCGGTTGTCTGGCCTTTGTCTTCTCCGTCAGCCATTTTATAATTTCGAGAAAAGATGAACATTATTTTATGTGTGATTTTAATCACAATTTATCGGCTTAGAAAAGCAAATTAGGACCTTATTACGTTTCCAGGTAAGTGTTCTCTTATAGCCAATTATCAATACATGTCGTGAAACATGGTATTCTGTCAGGCCCGTAGCCAGGGGGGCGCCAGGGAGGGCTGAGCCCCCCCTAGAAAAGTTACCTATATTTCCAAACGAAAATGTTTATAACGACGTTGGAACCTGCAACACCGCTTTAAAATTTAAGTTAAAATTATTTGTTTTGCGGCCTATGTTAACCCGCAAAGCTCATCGATCGAGCGGTGTTATAAACGCGGCACACGGCCTTTGTGTCGCACTATATAAAAAAGCGACAATCTGGCCTCCACGCGCGGCAAACAACTTGCCTATTTCTTTATTTGTTGGTAGAGTAAATTTTAGTTTGTTCAAAATTTTTCTTACATTCTTAAATATTATAACCGTTTTCTGTTGTAACTTTTTCGTTTGCTCTTCAAAAGCGCCTATTTTTAAAATAAAAGGCACGTTACCCTTTCTATATAGATACGGGTTCCTAAGTAGAGATTTTTTATTTTATGATAAAGTACATTTTGAGTTCACTTAAAATGTTTTCTTAAATATAAATATATATATATATATATATATATATATATATATATATATATATATATATATATATATATATATATATATATATATATATATATATATATATATATATATATATATATCCGTTTTGCAGAAATGTTGAAAAGGAAAAGCAAAACTCTATGTATTTTTAACGTTTCTATACTATAATGTAGAAACAATATTAAGCCCCCCCAAGATTTTGCTTAGCCCACCCTAAAAAGCAGGGCTGGATACGGCCCTGTATTCTGTTATATAAAAATTTAGTAGTAGTCCCAGAATATAACACCATATATTCTGGGGTTTAGTAAACATTTTTCCAGGTACTTTTTTATTGTAAATTGTACGTGTGGTTTGTTCTAAAATATACAGTTTTTTCATTTTGTGATATTTAAAAGTGCAGTTATATAAAAGGCTTGATCATGATCAGCACAGCAAGTCTGTCAGCAAAATATACTTTCGGCATTAAAAAATAATACACTGCCAAATGTATTTCCAATACCAATATGTTCCGAAGACTAGACTAATATTAATAAGTTATTTCTATATTATATGGTTTATTTAATTAAGTGAACATAGTTTCGTAATAATAAATAAAATGATGAAAGTTGGCAATAGTGAATTTGACGATTTCTGTTTTGTGGTCTTTGTGTCATAAAGAATGATTTTAATCAAACTTTTTTTATTGTGGATGTAAATAGACAAATCAGATATTGTAGTTTGGTAAGTACCATTTTCTTAATCATATTTAAAACATTTAGTGCTAGGTGTAACTATTTAGATGATTTTAATTCCAGATATAATTTATAGTTTTTTTAACATATTTTTTGTGCTTGTCGGAAAAATTCATTTTGTAGTTTGTCAGTCATAGCAGCTTCTTCCTTTGGCAGAGAGTTAAGTACTCGTGTAAGAATTCCTGTTACACTAGTTTTCCAAAGGATTATAAAAACAAAGTTTTTTTTATTTTCCCTATACTTTTGCGACATTAGAAGCTTGAAAAACAGCTTACTGAATACAAGTTCTCAATTGGTATACATAACGTTTGTACGTAGCATCCCTGCGTTAAGCTTCAGAAATAAACATATACGTCTTGACGAGTACACTTTAACTCTGGATTGCCCTACTGGACACTGTAGAAAGCACAACATTTTTACTGACAGCAAAATAAATAGCAGTAATAAAAAGGTGAAACTTAACCAGAGTTTTTTTTATGTACCATTCACTTATTGAGTAAAGTTAAATAGTGCACCTGATTTGTGTGATATAAATAACTATTAGGTACTTAGTGTACAAGATGATTCTGCCGAAGTTTTCGTTTTGTTTCATGTTAAATGCTCGATGGAATTGGACCTCCACACAAGCCCAACGTGATGTTAACAGAACTGAAGAAATCTGATTAGAACCTTCACCCGATTGTGACTTTTACCTTGCGTTAACATTCTCACGTGAGCCATGTTGTTATGAGATGACTTGATAAACATTTCGTTATGATTTATATTGATTAAATGAAGAAATTAGTAAAAATAGGACATTGTTGTTTTACTTTTAAATACAATTAGGCAATCCAACGATGTGTCAAATTAATTCAAAATGGTGGCCTGTGGGCAAACATTGCAAGGAATACGTTTATTTACATTTGAGCGTGCGCATCCTAAATCCCGATAAAATTGTTTATATTTATTATGGAATCGTCAGGTTGTTTTAGTTTGTTTGTTTACTGTTCTAGTGAGCGCTGAAAAGGTTTTTTTGCAGTAAAATACATTTTTATAGTGATTTAGTGGGTGTATTGACCAAACAATAATGCCGATGACTTGTCTTGCAGTTGGTTGTAGAAGTCGCTCCAACAGAGACCAGATTCGTTTTTATTGTGTGCCTACCATCTTAAAGCATAGGTTTTTAACTAATTTAAATGATATGTCCAAAAGACGTGGCTGGCTGCTCTCAAAAGGGACAATCTTACAGAGTCTATGTTCAAGAATCAAAGAGTTTGCAGAAAGCATTTTATAACATATTATTCATTTCCAAGTTATTTTCTCGGTTAACTTAACTACTTTAACTACCTAGAAAAGTTTAAAAATAATAATCACTTTTTTTAACAAATAACTTTTAACTTTAATATGCCACCCGATGTCAACAACCGAGCATTGTTTTTTAGTGTTTGGTAATGTCAACGGAAAACTAAACCTCAAGATATTTTTTTGGTGGTGCCCCCTGGCCCCTTGTAAAAATTTAAGCTTATTCTATTGAGAATTTATTTTGGTTTTTGTAATATTTTAATTATTAAGTATTAAGTTAGTAATAACTAGAAAATTGATCTCGATGTAATTTATTTTTTAACTGAAATGTCTTTGTAGTTCAAGCAAATGTAGCTATGCATGCCAAGATATTATTAAATAAATAATACATACATATAAATAAAACATGCATTATTTATTTCCCAAACTACAACACAAACAATAATATAGATATAATACAGAATGTCAAAAATTATAGATTATTTATTTGTACAAATCGGATGCCAACGGCCATATATGAACAATGTACTGTACATAATATGCTTTCATCTTGTGCTATAATACTCCACGCATCTAACGGTCTTAAGTTTGCTCGTTGAGAATGTCTTACCTGAAAAAAAAAACACTCTGTAAACATTATCCTTCTATTTTATTTTAAAGTTACTGAAAATTAAACACAAAGTACAAAGTTTAGAAAATTACTAAATAAATATACCTTGTCGACTAAAATATACGCATGATACGCATCCTAAACCACCTTTACTCCAACTTTTGTTACAAATCCTGCCTCAAAATATTTATAACACTGCAGACTTTGCTTTCATTTGGTGTAATAACTGTGTGTCAGGATTAAGTATGAAACAATACCCATACTGGAAACTGGAGGAACTCGATCAATAGAGAAGTCTAAATCTTCATCTTTTAAAGTAAAAGGATCTAACGAACCAATTAGTTTTAACTTCTGTAGATACCTGAAAACATAAAACAGTTGATTATTTTCAGAGAAATACATAGATAATTATTTTAAGCTACTTTTAAATAAAAAATAACCTCAACTTACCTCTCGCCAACGTCAGGACTTTCTGCCATAAATTCTGCAGATAAATACTAGCCATTGCTAAATAAATAAAGTTCAGGGTTGATAAGTCACGTTAAAGACAAATAACACGAATTTTAGCAACCACAGCTCTCAAAAACTATGAAAAATAAAATCGATAATCGGTGTCAATTTGCACGTCTTCTTATGGGAAACTTTTCAAGGTCATTTTTGTTTGCCCACAGGCCACCATATTGGTCACGTGGTTTGAATTCCCTAATACAATTTTGTATTACTTTTAAAGGTTAATTGATGTTTTGGTATTTAATGCTTTGTTGTATTTAAATATTTGTTTTAACAAATAGCCGCTACTGACATTTTTTTATATTTTCTCTGAAAATTATAAGAAAATATTTTTTAACTTTATACAACAAAGTTATAAAATGTCAAAACATCAATTTGACCTTTAACAACTGATCATATTAGGTGTCTTCCTTTCACCCCAAGGAGGAGCTCCCGTACAGCTCCAGAGCCGCACACAGTTGTTCCATTCAACCTGAACCGTTCGAGCCCTATCCCCCCTGCCCTCTCGTGCATCACTTATCACTTGAGTTTAATGTCAAACTTGTCAATTGCTCCTTTCGGAATGGTGTCGAGTGACTCCGGGGCGAGTCGCTCCGGGGTGTCAGACACCTGAAAGGAATATTACTATTATGGTGGCTTTTCTTCCGCACCCCGCGCCGCCTTGAATACTTTGGGACCCTACGGATGAGGGCGCCACAAATGACAGAAATGTTGCGACCAATTAGCACGCTCTTAACGTTTCTTATCTGCTGTTCTGTGAGCGGACTCTATACCACTGCACTACGTGGCTGATCTACCAGCAAAGGAAATAAAAGTTTACCGGTGCAAGACAAGGAAAACCGAAAATGGCAACGTCGGATTGTTTGCAGTTCTAGCCCATAAACGTCGTAAAATAAAATAGACTACTAACGCCAATGGAGCTGTCATTTCAAAAGTGTCTCCAGATGCTCGGCGCCATGTTGGGTACACAGACTTATGGCAACACTGAATTTCATTGTCCCCAATGCATAGGAAAATAAAAATTTCAGGCGGGATATTTAAATTTAAAAATTTTAATTGGTGGAAATACTGAAACTTCTAATTTCTTTTTTTTCAGTCGTTGGCAACATTGTGCTTCCATGAACTAGAGTTGATACAAAATACTAGGAACGCGTATTTTGTAACTAGTATGACCGCATAATGGGTAGGTACAGGGAACAGTTATCGATTTTACCAAAAATACTAGGGGCGTATTTAAATACTCATATACGCGAACGCCTCGATGGAGTATCGGGTCGGAGTCACGCGCCGGCCGTTCAGCAGAAGAAATACGTGTAAAGTATTATTTACGTAAAATACTCTTGGTTAAGCAGCGGAGCAACGAGCGCCGCCGGTCCCGATATCTGCCGCGGTATTTGGAGTATTTTCAGTATTTTGATATTTGGTATAAAGTAATAGGTACGGTTATTTATACGAATTTCTCTGTCACGCTGTTCAGCTGTTATTTTCTAATTCTGATATTTTCCCTGAAAGGGCGATTCTGCACACAAGATATCAAGTACAGAATAAATAATTTTAATACTTATATTAGTATATATAGCCGGGAAAGAGCATGAAATAAATTAATTTAATTAATTTGATTATTCAAGAGCAGTGAATAATTTATTTTGTTACTTAATAATCTTTTTAGTTGCATAATATGCGAATAAAATTTTCTGTTGTAATCAAATTCATGTCTTTTGAAATAAACATATTTTTAATTTAAACGACAAAAAGGATGGTAACGTAATAACTAGTATTATTAAGCAGTGGCGCACCCAGGGGAGGGGCTGGAGGGCTGCAGCACCCCCAGACCAACATCCTAGACACACAAAAATTTAGAAAGTGCACTACTAATTGAAGAAATCCACCAAATTGCATTATTCAGCCCCCCCCCCCCCCAGACAAAATTCCGGGTGCGTCCATATGTTGTTACGTATAACAAGCAATTTAAATATTATAAAAATATCAAAACAAAGTCCACGTTTCCCACATAAAAATAAAAAACGATCAACTTTGAACGCAGAACCAAAACGCCGTCTTTATAAATCACAGATCAAATTTGTACTTTGTAAAGTACTAGGTAAAAAATAACAGGTATTTGGAACAGGTATGAACTTGGAACTGGAACGTAACGTACCTGTTACCGAAAAATACTAGTTTGTATCAACTCTACCATGAACTTTGTCAGTTGTCACTTGTGACTGTTTAGTTTTGTGTGTGCTTATACTTATAAGTTATAAGCCGAAATTAAAATATTTATTTTCAGACTTCATTTAAAGTCCGTTATAAGATGCCTCACTATTTTGTATTGGGGTGCCCTAATAACACAAGAGCAAGAGGTGGGCTTTCTTATCATAGGTAGAGGTTTATAAAGCATTATTTACGATCTGTACCTAATTATGCTTTTAGGTTTTTAATATGCTAGAGCGTGATACAAGTTTGAATTAATTTTTTTTAGCTTGCCTAAAGACACCCAACTGCGATCTCAATGGCTAAACCTTATTGGGCGTGATCCAAATTCTTTAATCATATATGAAAGAGTATGTTCAGATCATTTTTCTGAAGATGATATTGTACTAAGTGGTAACAGAAGATATTTAAATCCTAACGTAGTACCAGAGCAAAATTTACCAATATTGCATGTGTTAGCGAAGATGGCGGAATTTTAAAATTGCCAGTTAAAGGGAATGTAACTGAAACTGAACTTACAATACAACCAATTAAGAAAAAACTTGGGTTCTTGGTTGATAATGTCAATAAAGAAATCAGTTCAGTTTCCAAGTGTGGTAAACCTTTAGATGAACCTGTACCTAGTGGGTCAGAGAAATGTCAGAGAATTTTGTGTTAGCAAATCGCTGTAAATCCTGTACTCGGTATCCTATTTTGTTTATTTTATTTTTTTGTGATTTATGTCTAATACAGTCCGATCGCTATCTGATTGATAATAAAACGTTCTTAGGGACATTCTTATTCATAATAGCATTGCCAGAATTGTATGATGTAATTTATTATTATGTCACAATATCTCCTTGGTAAAGTAATTGTAAACCTTCTAGAATTAAGTTTATTCTACTTGTAGTCAATAGAAATTAATTTTTCTTGCTTTACTTTCATGTTAAGATTTGTTTATTTATGTTGCACGAAACTACACTAGTTTTTTTGTACGAGTGTCTTCTACAACTTCAAAAATATTGTAAGTGCAGTTTGTGCAGCACAAACGACCAGACCATTATAGTATAAGGATTTTTTATTTGTATTTATTTTATTTTTGAAATAAACAAAAAGCATTAATTTTTTGTCTCTTTTCGTTTCGAATCGTTTCCAAGAGGAACAAAATGACTACTAAAACCTAGTTATTATTATAAAGCGCCACCATATATTTATTTGCTAAGGGTGGGTGGGGGTATCTATCGCCCTAAGTTTGTTCTTGTGCCAAACAAAGATCAGATTTATGAATACCTTTAACCATTACAGACAGGGAAGGAAAATGGACGCCCATATATTAAGATAAGATGTGTACGTTTTTAAGTTTGTGTAGGTACATTGTGCCAGTTTTACCAGAAATTCTGTGTTTGTAGTAATAGACATATTTTATGTCGTTTCTACACGAAATGATTTCCACACATTTAAAATATTTTAACGTCCGTAACCGAGTTTAAATAATATGTACATTTTACACTATTTTTCATAGAATATTGAAATCAGAGTTGTTTCAAATGTACAGTGTCCCACGCGTTTTAAAAAATACATTAATTTTTTTCCAGAATTTAAACAATTTAATATTTATCTGTATTAACACATTTATAAAAAAATAGGTTTTTAAAACTCATTTTAGGTTTATATTTTAAAAAATACAAAATACTACGTTCTCGTACACTAGGAGCATACAAAAGAAAGATTCACCTTAAGTTCATTTAGTAATAGTGAAATAAACAAAAGTAAGCAAAAATTTAAAAAAAAGAAGATCAATTTCCACCAATTAAAATTTTTCAATTCAAAAATCCCGCCTGCAATTTTTATTTTCCTATGCATTGGGGACAATGAAATTCAGTGTTGCCATAAGTCTGTGCACCCAACATGGCGCCGAGTATACAGGAGACACTTTTCATCTTAGACAAGGAAAGAGCTTTTCATCCTAAATGTCAGCCATCCAGTTTATTTTACGAAATCCGTGTTCTAGCCGCTCCTAGACTGGATGCATAAACTTCTTAAAATAAAATAGACTACTAACGCCAATGGAACTGTCATTTCAAAAGTGTCGCCACTATGGCACCACCACAGACAAGGCCGCTCCACTCTAAAGTATGAGTCATCACTATCGGGCCGTTTGCCGTTGGTAAAGTTTCCGTTGCGTTGAATGAAATTAAAGAATTCACATTAATGATTTTGTTGGAGAACTACTCCAACACTGTCTGTTTTATTAAAATACAAAATATTTCATTTCTTGAATCATGATTTAATTTATTATTTGTATAAAATCTTTACACCAAACGTTCATCCAAAGCGTCTATAAATAGACATTCTCGAAAATTTACTTCACGCAGACAGTCAAGAATGCGAGATAGTCACTCAACAAAATGTTAATTCTTTATTTCGAACGCATCTCTCACTAATTGACTGGGCTCGCTGCTTTCTCCAAAGGGCGATCAGCCAATTAAAACCCTTTCGCGCGCGTTCAAACGTTGAACGGTACGCCGACACCGACACTCTCGATCGAAACTTACGATTGTCAAGTACACCGTAAACAACGCGTTAAAAGATGAATTTTGATCGTCATTGAAATATCTTTCGCTTTTTGATTTCTTGAGCAGAAAAACTGCCTTGAAACTTTGTATTTCGATACAATGAATACTGTAAACTCTTGCAGAAATGTTATTGTGGTTGTAATTACGTCAACCTTGTGTTTTATCCACGCTTTCGCGCTAAATTCAGTGCTGTGAATAATTTGTAACTACAAACGACCCGATAGAGTCAGGTAGGATCTTTCTGAATTAACTTTGGTAGTTCTCAACCCTGCTACGACGTTTTCGCTGTATGGAAACGTAGCAGTTATCCCGTTTTAATTTGCTGACAAACCAAATAAATGACTAGTGTAATTTGATCATTTGAAATTTGAGTAAATTGATATTATGTTTTCTTCTGCTACGAAAGTAGACAAACTTTAAAAGTATTTACACCTTTCATGATATAGTATTTAACTTTTTCTCTTTGCCATAACACACTGTTGTGAATCTGTTAATAGTGAAACTTAGTGTTTGATTTCCCCCTTTGTATTTATTGTACAATCTTTTATTGTAGTAAAACGGTAAGAGTAGGATTTGTATAAAGTATGTATTGAGTAGCCCGTGACAACACGAAATCATGGGATTTACAAAGCTGTTCTAGTGAATAGCCGATCGGGGTTACTCTTGTACTGTTTATATAAATTTGTTGACTACTTTTGCATTTTGTAAATAATTCATATTATGAAACTTAATTGCCGTTGAACATTATACCATAATAAACTTTATAAATAAATTCCCACTTGTATGTAAACTCAGGCTTACAATTATTTCAATTTAAAACCCCAATGAACCGCACCTAAGGAAAAACAGGAATGCCTTAAACGTAACTTTTGCTAACCTTCGACAAACCACGAAGGTTACCCTGCAGATATGCTTTATGAACTAAATAGTTCCTAAACAAATTTGATGGTCCTTCGAGCCGGATTTTTGTAAGTTTGAGTTTGCATAATTGTTATAAAAAATTTTGTGAAAAAAGAAAATTTTCTCTTTGAAAGTTAAAATTTATTTCTTGTCTTTTACACTCATCAGTAGTGATAAATATCTCTAATTAGTTTTTTGAAAAGGTATAAATTGTGTCATGTAACACTTTCTGCAGGCATTCGCGCGTATTAAGATTTTAAATTTTGTACGTACACTAAAAGAGTGTTATTTTTTAAAGTATTGAAGTATCATAGATTATTCTTGATATGGCACAAAAGGTGTCATTCTTTTCTATCGCTCGTATAGAAAACTCATAGCAAGTTTAGAGTCATCAGTACCCTAGCTTTCTATTTTATTTTATTGCCTTTCTATCGCTCGTATAGAAAACTCGTAGTAAAGTTTAGAGTCATTAGTACCTAACTTTCTATTTATTTTGAATTGCTTGTCTATCGCTCGAATAGAAACCTCGTATTAAAGTTTAGCATCATCAGCACCTGACTTTCTATTTTATTTTGAATTGATTATTGAAAAACAATTTATGTCGCTCTCTTGCTAAAGTGTTATTCAACGTATAAACCATTTTTTGTACTCGCACAGCATGTGCAAACATTGAAAACGTTTTTTATTGCTAAATTTTGACTACTTGTCTAAAAAAAAAAACAAAATTTGTGTTACACTCGAAAAAAGTCATACAAATTTTGACAAATCGTGCTACACTGAAAAAAATTGGCACAAATTTGGATTAAAGTTTTATTTGCTCAAATTTTTGTTTTTGAATAGAAATATCGCTCTATTCTTGTACGCCCTTTGTCTTAAGGGGCATAAACCTATCTTTTACACAAAAAAGATAAATATTTTTTGAAAATTTTTCTTTTCTCTGCACAATCGGTGTGCTCTCTCGAAAACTTAAAACAAAAAGGTTTTAATTTTTTGCAATTTATACATTGTTAGAAATCTTACATAATGACGTCAAAAGAAGACTTATGTAGGAAACGGGCAGGTTACAAAGGTTTTATTACTCACTTAACCAACTGGTTTAGTACCGCGCAGGATACTGAAGATAATTATCTTGCATATAAAATTCGACTTGAAAGCTTAACTAAAGTTTTTGCTAATTATTCTACCGTTCAAGAAGAAATTGAACTAATTGACCCTGAAAATACTGATCGAGCTGATGTTGCAGATAAATTCTTCAAGTTACATGTGGAATTGGAAAGCAAAATTTCCTCTCTTTTACAATCGCAAACTCGGAGTGTTACTCCTCCCCCAATAACTGTTGCCAGGCCAACTATTCCCCAAGTACGGTTACCTGAAATTCACATACAAACATTTGCTGGTGAAATTTCAGAATGGACCTCCTTTTATCAACTTTTTTCTGCATTAATCGATGATAACCCCTCTTTAGGTGATGTACAAAAGTTCATGTACCTTAAATCTTTATTGAAAGATGAACCCTTAAAACTTATTGACACGCTTGCTGTCACAAATCAAAATTATGCTTCCGCTCTTACCATTTTAAAAAATCGGTATGAAAATAAAACGACTATTATAAATACGCATCTAATGAATTTATTAGACATTCCCTCCATCTCTAAAGGTAGCTCTCATGCTCTAAGAGATTTTGTCACAAATTGCAAACGCAATGTTGAAACTTTAAAAAATTTAAATTTGTCTTTTGAAGAACTTTGGAATCTAATAATTGTCCATTTACTTGAAAGAAAATTGGATTTTGTCTCAAAAAAGGCTTTTGAAAGTGAAAAGAAAGTAAACACTATCCCAGAAATTGACTTTTTTAAATTTCTTGATCATAGATGCACTGTCTTTGAAAATCTAGCGAGTCTAGATGGCACTGCAAGTAAAAAATCTAATTTATCTCTACATGTCAATCAGACAAACTCTCGTTCTGAAAAATGTTTATTTTGCAACGAATCGCACAAAATTTACTCTTGTATGAAATTTAAAGGTTTACAAGTGGCCGAAAGGCACAAATTTATAAAATCAAAAAATTACTGTTTCAATTGCTTGGGTGATGGTCATAGAACCTCCCAATGTCAATCTACACGAGTGTGTTCCATATGTTCTCAGAAACATCACACTCTTTTACATTTTTCCAACTCTCAACATGCGACTACGTCATCGTATCAACAAGTAACTTCCCCCAATTCTCAAGTTGTGAACCCCCCTACTTATCAACAAAGTATGTTGTCACCACAACAAAATATAATTACCCCGAACTATAATGTTCCTCCACCAAACTTTCAAAATACTTTCCCAGTTACAAATGTAACAAATCAATCTCAATCGTTATTACCTCCTCAGCAATCTTCGCATCAGGCAAGAGCTGAAACCTCGCAAGGGAATAGTACACGAATTTTCCACGCAAAAAATTCTGGGCAACCTAGCCCTACTACAAACTCGAACAATTCGAATATTGAATCAAGCGCTCCACAATCGTTGTCTGCAATGACAAATAAACCTTCTCATGTGCTGTTAGCTACAGCTTCTGTATATATCTACAATGCAAATGGCATTCGTATCTCAGTTAGATGTTTGTTGGACAGCGGTTCCCAGACATCATTTATTACTAAATCAATGGTTAACAAACTACAATTAAACACTTATAAAAAACAACTTAGTATTTCTGGAATTTCCCAGACCAATTCAACCTCAAATGAAATGATAGATTTAACGTTACATTCTAAGGTCAATTACAGACAGAAATTTAGACTTTCTTGTGCTGTTTTGCCAAACATCTCGTGTCAACTTCCACAAGTAAATATTAATGCCTCTAGACTTCATATCCCAAGAAATGTTTCCTTAGCTGATCCAGACTTTGGAACTTCTCATGACATTGATTTATTGATCGGAGCAGAGCTCTACTATACTCTGTTGCTTCAAGGTATAATAAAACTTGGCAACAACCTTCCCATACTCCAAGAAACTTATCTAGGATGGATAGTTGCTGGAAATATTCCGCAAAATTTATTGACTCATAATAAAAATGTTTCTCGTTTTACTTCTTGTTCGACTGTGCAAGGCAGCGAACACTCAAAGGTGTCATTGTTTCTGCAAACTGCAGCAGAACAACAAACTCTAAATGATACTCTTGAAAAATTCTGGACCATTGAGGAACTTCCTCAAAAGGTTTCTCTCCCTCCTCTCGATGAAAGCGCTGAACGCATTTTTGTCAACACGACTGAAATTTTACCTGACGGTCGATATCAAGTCGACCTTCCCCTCAAAACCCCTGATGAAATTAAAACCCTTGGAGAATCTTTCTATATTGCAAAGAAAAGATTTCTCAATCTTGAAAATAAACTAAACAACAACCCCTCACTTCGTCAAGATTACTCAAAATTTATTGACGAGTATACTGACCTAGGTCACGCTAAATATGTGCCTCTATCTCTTGAAACGACAGATTGTAGCAATCAAGCTGTCAATAAATATTTTATTCCCCACCATCCAGTATTTCGCGAAAATAGTGCAACATCAAAAATTCGAGTAGTTTTTGATGGTAGCTGCAAGACGAGCAGCAATATTTCATTAAATGATATTGTTTTGAAAAGTTTTCAGGTGCAGCCTAACCTTTATGACATTCTATGTCGCTTTCGTTGTTTTAATTTTGTTCTGACTACGGACATTGAGAAAATGTACCGCCAAATAAAGATAAACCCTGATCACTGTTTTTTATTGAACATTCTTTGGAGACCTACTCCAAGTGAAGATATTAAATGTATTGAACTTTCCACAGTTACGTATGGTACGAACTGTGCCCCTTATTTAGCAACTCGTGTCTTAAATGACATTGCTAATAAAAATGTTGAACAATTTCCCCTGGCCTCTGACGCCTTATTGAACCATACTTATGTTGATGACATAATTTATGGATGCGAATCTCAACACGATTTACAAAAAATTTATGATGAATTAACTTCTTTATTAAAAACTCATGGTTTTACTTTGCACAAATGGTGCTCCAATTCTCCCACCTTTCTTGAAAATTTGTTAATGAAACAACCCCCTGAAGTTGATGTGCCCATTGGCGACGCTTCTAGTTCCATTTTAGGGTTAAAATGGAACCCTTCTACTGATATATTTACTTTCGCTCCCCCTCAAACGTTAAACACCACTTGTGTAACCAAACGTGCTATTCTCTCCATTATTGCTCAAATGTACGACCCCCTTGGATTAGTTTCGTGTGTCATTGTACTCGGCAAACTAATCATGCAAAAACTATGGCTCCTAAAAATAGGTTGGGACATAGAAATTACTGATCCTCATATTCGCTCTCTTTGGAATAATTTTATTTCCAACATTGTAAATTTAAATCAAATTAGAATCCCTCGAAATTTATTTCTTAACAAACCTAAGCGTAAGACGCAACTACATGGGTTTGCAGATGCAAGTATGTCAGCTTATGCTGCTTGTGTGTACTTTCGAACCTTGTATGAAGATGGAACAGTTTCATCAAGTCTAGTAACTTCTAAATCTAGAGTTGCTCCCTTAAAAACCATATCTCTCCCAAGACTAGAGTTAAGCGCAATGCTTCTCTTATCTCAGTTAATTAAAAATGTACAAGAAATTCATGAAAATCATTTACAAATAGATTCTACTCACTTATGGACTGATTCCATGATAGCTCTCTGCTGGATACAATCTCATGCATCCAGATGGTCTGTCTTTATTTCAAATCGAGTGTCACAAATTCAAGAGCTTACGTCAAAATGCACTTGGAGACACATTGATACAAAAAATAATCCCGCTGATTTGCCCTCTCGTGGTTGCTTACCACAGCAATTATTGAATTGCCCCCTTTGGTTCAATGGACCAGACATTTTGTCTCAAACTGAAAACTTTGATTTTTCACCCGTGACTCATAACATTGAAACATATAGTTCAAATGAAAAGGTCTATAAAGCAATGCTTTCTGAAGAAAGAAAAATTTCCCCCTTGTCACTGCATATTTCTGCTGACGAAATTGAATTTTGGAACACTGTATTTGGAAAATTCTCAAAATTCTCCAAATTACATAGAGTTATCACATATTGTCTTCGCTTTGCAAATAATGCAAAACCCAATGTTACAAGAAACTCTGGACCTTTGTCCAATGTTGAATTAAATACCTCTTTCCTTACTGTTGTCAAGGCTTTGCAAGCCAAACACTTTTCCAAAGAAATTTTGGAATTGAAAAATAATAAACTTTTGTCAAACAAAAATCTTTTATCATTTAAACCATTTTTTTGTGAAGCTGACGGCCTTCTACGCGTAGGAGGACGTTTAGAAAACGCAGATATTCCCTTTGAACATAAACACCCCATTTTATTACCAGCTCATAATAATGTAGTTACTATGATGCTCTCGCAAGAACATAAACGGTTGGGTCATGCTGGAGCTCAAACTGTTTTGTCAAATTTTCGCTTACGTTGTTGGCCGTTAAATGGCCTAAAAGAAATCAAAAAGATTATTCGCAATTGTATTACATGTTATCGCTTTCGCGCTGAACCTGCTCAGCAACTTATGGCCGATCTTCCTAAAGATCGTGTCCAAATATCTCGTCCCTTCCAAAAAGTTGGAGTTGACTTTGGTGGACCATTTCTCATCAAATCATCTCGCCTCAGAAAGGCTCCTCTAACAAAATGTTATATTTCGATCTTTGTATGTATGGTTACAAAGGCAGTTCACATAGAACTCGTCTCAAGTCTCTCGACTGAAGCATTCATTGCTTGTCTTAAACGCTTTATTGCCCGACGAGGCAACCCGTCTGTAATTTATTCAGACAATGGCACAAATTTCCAAGGTGCAAAAAATCAATTATATGATCTTTATCAATTCTTTCAAAAGCAAACCAATATTGATTCAATTCATGACTTTTTAACGTGTAATCAAACGATTTGGAAATTCATTCCACCTAAATCTCCTCATTGGGGAGGAATTTGGGAAGCCGCAATTAAAAGCGCAAAATTTCATATGTTACGACTTATTGGTAATGCTCATCTCACTTATGAAGAGCTTAGTACTGTACTAACTCAAATAGAAGCTATTCTAAATTCTCGTCCTTTATGTCCTTTATCTAATGACCCTTCAGACTTACAAAGTCTAACCCCTGGACATTTTTTGATTGGTACCAGCCTCATGGCGTTCCCTGAGCGGGACATTACTAAACAAAACGAAAACCGACTTTCATTTTGGAGTAGATGTACTCAAATACAACAATTGTTCTGGAAGCGTTGGTCTACAGAATATTTGAATCAATTACAAAATCGGCCAAAATGGCTTCTCCCATTTGA
The DNA here is from genome assembly GCA_963971165.1 of Philopedon plagiatum. Lineage (NCBI taxonomy): Eukaryota > Metazoa > Arthropoda > Insecta > Coleoptera > Curculionidae > Philopedon > Philopedon plagiatum. Next base: position 62,330,825 of record OZ020191.1, read on the forward strand.
GAATATTAAACTCAATGATATCGTCTTATTAAAAAAAAAATGATACTACTCACCCGTTGAAATGGCCTTTAGCAAGAGTCGTAAATACTATTTGTGGACCTGATGGAAAGGTTAGAATGGTTATGCTGAAAACAGCAGAGGGAACATACTCTCGTTCCATAGCAAAAATTTGCCCGCTACCGATGGAGTCAGCTGCCAGTGGAAATACCGGCAGCAACACCTAAATTTTTGTTTTTCCTTTCTTTACTGCCACTATGGCTCTTGCGCCCCAACACTGGTTGCATCCCGGTGTATAAATAACAGATGCCTTCTCTTCCGGTGGTAGTGCACCATCCCTTCGGACCATGATTCCACACTGGACATGGCCCGGTTTCGTTGCTGGGTGGTTGACACGTCAGCAGCTGATTCCACTGTTTAACTTACTTATTAAAATTGTAATTATAGTATTTTTTCTTCTTGTTTTTTGAAGCTATGACGCTTCAACGCGGGGCAGTATGTTGGAGAACTACTCCAACACTGTCTGTTTTATTAAAATACAAAATATTTCATTTCTTGAATCATGATTTAATTTATTATTTGTATAAAATCTTTACACCAAACGTTCATCCAAAGCGTCTATAAATAGACATTCTCGAAAATTTACTTCACGCAGACAGTCAAGAATGCGAGATAGTCACTCAACAAAATGTTAATTCTTTATTTCGAACGCATCTCTCACTAATTGACTGGGCTCGCTGCTTTCTCCAAAGGGCGATCAGCCAATTAAAACCCTTTCGCGCGCGTTCAAACGTTGAACGGTACGCCGACACCGACACTCTCGATCGAAACTTACGATTGTCAAGTACACCGTAAACAACGCGTTAAAAGATGAATTTTGATCGTCATTGAAATATCTTTCGCTTTTTGATTTCTTGAGCAGAAAAACTGCCTTGAAACTTTGTATTTCGATACAATGAATACTGTAAACTCTTGCAGAAATGTTATTGTGGTTGTAATTACGTCAACCTTGTGTTTTATCCACGCTTTCGCGCTAAATTCAGTGCTGTGAATAATTTGTAACTACAAACGACCCGATAGAGTCAGGTAGGATCTTTCTGAATTAACTTTGGTAGTTCTCAACCCTGCTACGACGTTTTCGCTGTATGGAAACGTAGCAGTTATCCCGTTTTAATTTGCTGACAAACCAAATAAATGACTAGTGTAATTTGATCATTTGAAATTTGAGTAAATTGATATTGTTTTCTTCTGCTACGAAAGTAGACAAACTTTAAAAGTATTTACACCTTTCATGATATAGTATTTAACTTTTTCTCTTTGCCATAACACACTGTTGTGAATCTGTTAATAGTGAAACTTAGTGTTTGATTTCCCCCTTTGTATTTATTGTACAATCTTTTATTGTAGTAAAACGGTAAGAGTAGGATTTGTATAAAGTATGTATTGAGTAGCCCGTGACAACACGAAATCATGGGATTTACAAAGCTGTTCTAGTGAATAGCCGATCGGGGTTACTCTTGTACTGTTTATATAAATTTGTTGACTACTTTTGCATTTTGTAAATAATTCATATTATGAAACTTAATTGCCGTTGAACATTATACCATAATAAACTTTATAAATAAATTCCCACTTGTATGTAAACTCAGGCTTACAATTATTTCAATTTAAAACCCCAATGAACCGCACCTAAGGAAAAACAGGAATGCCTTAAACGTAACTTTTGCTAACCTTCGACAAACCACGAAGGTTACCCTGCAGATATGCTTTATGAACTAAATAGTTCCTAAACAGATTTTTTAGGTTATAATTTATATTTTGTCTTTTAACAGTAGTAAAAGAAGCAAGTCTATTTTGATTTATTTAATTTTAAAGTAGTTCTAGTTTACTTAAGGGCGCGGTCGATTAAGAAAAACAATTTCATAAAGTGTTTTTATTTTGAAAATATGTATTACATATTAGTCATATTACATGATTGTACCTATTATAGCAACAAAGATTTATTTATTTATTTTTAATCTATACCTATAACATGACAGACAATATATAATTGCAATAATACATAAATAAAAACTGATTTTATGGCAACATAAAGGTCTCTGAAATACCCTTGTTTTCTTTTTTTTTTAAACTGTACTCATTAATTATAATAATTGTATAAGATACAATGGAAGATACAACTTACTATTAATATCCATATTTATACATGTATTATCTTAAAATTTCTTGAAAATAATATTTAAAACCGCCTATTTCTAAATTCTTTTAGAACCGATCCCTTGTGTGACGAGTGATGATTATTAATCACAATAATATCTATATGATTGTAGCGGATTTATATTTTTCTAATTATTAATTATGTTTTATCCTTTTCAGCTGTGGCATTGTTTTTTTGTTTGTAATATCATTTTGTTTTTTTATATAGTTATTTAATAAGATATTTGAAGTAGTGTATAATATTTTTTTTACTACGTTCTGGCATGAATGTTTTAGGCAGTTATATCCCAAGAAAAGGTCTAAGTCTAAGTCTGCCAATGCTGTGAAAGATAAAGATGTAGCTATTTGTCGTTGATTAGTCTCTAGTAAAAAATCTTCATTTTCAATTAATTTTAAAACAACTATGTTTGTATAGGCGCAACAGGTAACCACATCCTGATGAGGACAGCATAAAGCACCCCTACTGTTAGCTGTTATTAAAGTTGAAATTGTAGTAAAATTACTTGAATTCTCATCTTCAGTAAGAAAAGCTTTGCAGTACTCACATTTAAATTTTTTGATAGCTGAGTAGGAGGCATATCCTGCTATATAGGTTAATATTGGCCATATACTAGGTTCAATTTGGTTTATGTCATCTTCGTCAATAATACAGGCATTTACTAGTGAGGGATTAACATTATATTGTAATAATGCTTCATTTACTTCGGGGTTAAAAATCTGCACAACTTCATCTAAAGTAATGTTGATATTTCCATATACTTTTGATTTTAAAACAAGAGGAATAAGAGTTTGCATTCTTAATTTACTTTCAGATTCAAAGACTTGTCTTATAGAAATGTGATATTGTGAACCTGCCTGCTGTCGGTATCGGCCAAATCTTTCTTCAAGCTGATCAGTTTGAATTTTACCAAACAAAAAATAATTAAATTTTTTTTCATTGAGACAGTACTCAGACATTTTTATTAACCCCTCAGTAGTATGAAAAAGGGCCGATTCCGTCTCTTTTGATAACTTTCCTTCACTACTGGAATGCTTCCACTTAGAAACCCAGGTTACAAAATCATTTAAAAAACTGAAAATGTGATTAGAATTTTTTGTAACCGGTTCCATAAACGTATTTTTTAGTCTTTGACCTTTTAACGGTGTTTTAACATTAATGATGTCCCACCAGGTACATAAAATTTCAATGTAAGAAGCACTTTCGTTATAAAAATCGAAATTTTTTTGTGGCCCAAGCTCTCGAAGGGCTGTAACAATGTTTCTATTAAAAATTTGCAAAACAAGGTTTACATTTTGACGTTCAATGGAAGTGGGATATAAAGCTTTTAATGTCAAAGAATATCCATATTTCAACAATTCACTTTTTTCTGATAAATGCATCTACTTTAATGCAGCAAATGAAGCAATTTTAAATTCATTACCCGAGCTATCTTCTTTGAAATGTGGATATATCATTCTTTGATGTGTTTTGTTAAGCCAATTGTTGCGCAAATTTTTAAGTATATGTACCGGATCAATTATAAAAAATAGCAGTCTATTACTGTTCTTTGGATGGTGATACACATTTTTAATTTCTGAAGGCTCGCTAAAAAAGGACATGGCTTTTTTGTTAATAGCATTGTTATCAGACACCACTGCTAGGACTTCAAATCCTATATTTTCAAGCTCTAAAATTACTTTTTTAATAAAGTGATGAAGTGAGTCGGCTTTTAAGGTTTTTACAGGTAAGATATGTACAACTTCCTTATAGGATGATAAAATACTACTTATCATAAACACGTGAGCAGTGGTAGCTGATTCAGCACTATTAAATGCATTTCCCACTATATTTCCACCTCGATAGTCCATGTAAGGCTTTAAATGAATTTCATCCACCATTAAAATAACAGTCTTATCTTCAGGTTTTAAAAAGCTAAATTTTGTCCGGACATAATGTAAAAATGTAGCATCTTTTTGTTCCATTTGGGGATCTGTGGGGAACATTCGACAAACTCTTTTAATTGTTGATGATGAAGGTAACAGCAAGTTTTTGGAACTTCTAATGAATTTATAAGCATGTGGAGAAATTGTATACAATAATCCGCAAAACAAAGTCGTTTCACAACTATACCTGAACCCATGATTGTTTGGGTGAGACAAAAGTCTAATCTGATCCGACATAAATTGTAAAACCATTGTATAATTGGGCAATTTTACCATTAATGATGCAAGAATCAACAAAATTAAATTTAAGCTTTCTTTAACAGATTTACCTCTTGAATTTTCTATGTAGTTGGCAGCATCCTGAAGGATATTGGTAATTATTCGGATTAATGGATGCACCGAATTTTTTCATGAAATTTTGCACAGACCCTAATTTTGGGTCGTAGAACACGAATCCGAAGTTAGTTTTTGGGGGTCTCGTACGGTTTTTCCAAAAAAAAAATTTTAACTTTTAGGTTACCTTTTTTTATAGATTCCTTTAAGTTTCGACACTTTCACTTAAACATATCTGTAAACTTATAATTTTTATTTCATTTCGTCACACAAAACACCACATTATTTAGGCAAAAATAGCTAAGAAAATTGCTTTTTCCTATAGAAAATTCCATTTTAAGTCGCTACTACCGCCATTATTTTCCCAGCTGTCAACAATATTCCTGTGTCCGGGCGTTGCCAGGTTGACTTATTTTTCATGAAAAAGTTGTAAATTAGATATAATAAAAAAGGTAACCATAACAAACTGAAGTTACTATTCTGTCCAACTTAGTCAACAACATTTTTTAATTTTAACCTACATCAGACCTAACCAAAATCCTACTGATCAGTAATCCAACACCTGCATGCTGATGCATGCAACCATAGGTATCTGAACAAAAAGGTAATAACCCAATAACCCAAGCAAACCTGAGCAAAAAGGTGGTCAGGTTTGCTCGTTTTCATTGATATAGATACATACATATCTAGATCAATGAAAACTGAGCAAACCTGACCACCTTTTTGCTCAGGTTGGGTGAGCAAAAAGGTGGTCAGGTTTGCTCAGTTTTCATTGATATAGATATATATGTATCTATATCAATGAAAACTGAGCAAACCTGACCACCTTTTTGCTCAGGTTTGCTTGGGTTAAAATTGTTAACATTTGCGGGAAAAACCATTTGTAAATTTGGCAACATTGGCGACATTTCGAGAATGTGTAACCTCGGGCTGCCTGTTTATTTTCTTTCAGTTTTTGGATATTTTCTCTGTTTTTTTAATGTGTTTTTACATAAATTTGCCTAAATATGGTTCAGAAAAATAGTGTGTCATGACTTGTTTAGATGTGTTTAAGTAAAAGTGCCAAAATGTAAAGAAATTCATTGAAAAACCTAACCTAAAAGTTAAAAAATTTTTTTTTGGAAAAACCATACGAGACCCCCAAAAACTGACTTCAGATTCGTGTTCTACGACCCAAAATTAGGGTGTGTGCAAAATTTCATGAAAAAATTCGGTGCATCCATTAATCCGAATAATTACCAGGATATTTTCTAAATCAGTTAGGTTATCTACAGTATTCAGATCCCTTTTTCTGTTTTCTGAATGTAAACTTACTTGTAAATCACCACAAAAAACATTAACACTTAGTTTATCACTAATAGAAACAGTACACAGAACACTATTATTGTCTTCATTAAAGTATAACAGGAATAGTTTATTGTCTCGTTGAGTCTTTACCCACTTCCCTAGCACAACACTAGCAAGCTTTGTATCCAGTTCCTGGAGGCTTTTGAAGCTTCTAGTTTCAATATATTTCTCCTGTGTTTTAACACTCTCCTGCAGTGCTTTTGCCAACATGGAGTTTTCCAGCCTATTTTTTTTTTCTTCGGGCTCTTCACGATGAGGAACATATGTTGAGCACTGCAGGCCCCAGGAAAATATTTTAGGAACAGCATCTGGAAGACAACAATAATTAGGACATTCTGACAGTCATAGTTGTAAAATATAAAATTAGGACATACACCCTCGTTTTAACTTCTTATTTTAATTAAAAAAATCTATACCCATCTCAGATAGACTGTTTAATATTTTTTAGAAACAAGTAATTGAAAAAGGGTAATTATTGATATTACTGGAAACAGCGAATTTTTTCATGAAATTTTGCACATACCCTAATTTTGGGTCGTAGAACACGAATCCGAAGTCAGCTTTTGGCGGTCTCGTATGGTTTTTCCAAAAAAAAATTGTTTTTGGAAAACTTTTAGGTTAACTTTTAGGCGAGGGGCGGCTAACTTTCAAAAGAGGTGTACACAGATTTTAAATCAGTATTGATTTAATCTGATTTAACACGATTTAATTGCTGTAACGCGCTGCCCAGCACTGTAGATGATGCCAAATTGTGATGATGATTTAAGGAATGCTAGGTGATTTTTGTGATTTATTGATGATTTATGGTGATTTTACATGATTTAAACTGATTTAACTTGATTTCAAATGATTTAAAGCCATTTAAATTGATGTAAGTGATTTAAAAAAATCAAAAAATCTAATGATTTAAGAAAGATTTAAAATGATTTAATGTGATTTAACAATATTATGTACACAGATTTAAGGGAGTGAGCCGCCCCTCGCTTTTAGGTTACCTTTTTGTTATAGATTCCTTTAAGTTTCGACACTTTCACTTCAACATATCTGTAAACTTATAATTTTTATTAGTTTTCGTCACACAAAACACCACATTTAGGCAAAAATAGCTAAGAAAATTGCTGTTTTCTATAGAAAATTCCATTTTATCGCTCTAGACGTCATTATTTTGCCAGCTGTCAATTTTCCGGCGTTGCCACGTTTACAAAGCATTTTTCTCGCAAATTTTAACAATTTCCGGCCATAAATAAATCCAAAAAAAGAGATGGCAATATGAGAGTAAAATAAGACATAGCATTTTATTTTCCCTAAAAGGGCAAAAAGATGACCCCAACCAACACCCTGGGGCACCGATCCCTCTTCGCCTGCGAGGAAAGAGACTGGTCAGGGCCCCTAACCAGGTGCTAACCCTGCTCCGACCTTAGGGTGCCCTCCGATTCACCGTTATACCACCGTTATATCGAAAATATTAGATCTGTCACCTAATTCACCGACTTAGAAAAGTTTTTGATACGAACGGTGGATCGGAGGGCACCCTAAGGTCGGAACAGGGTTAGCACCTGGTTAGGGGCCCTGACCAGTCTCTTTCCTCGCAGGCGAAGAGGGATCGGTGCCCCAGGGTGTTGGTTGGGGTCATCTTTTTGCCCTTTTGGTTAAATTTGGTTCATTTTCGCATTTTCCCGCCAACTTTTTATTATTCCTAATTTACAACTTTGTCTTGAAAAATAAGTAAACCTGGCAACGCCGGACATTTGACAGCTGGGAACGTAATGGCGTCTACTACCAAATACAATGGAATTTTATATAGGAAAAAGCAATTTTCTTAGCTATTTTTGGCTAAATGTGGTGTTTTGTGTGACGAAATAAAATAAAAATTATAAGTTTACAGATATGTTTAAGTGAAAGTGTCGAAACTTAAAGGAATCTATAAAAAAAGGTAACCTAAAAGTTAAAAAAATTTTTTGCGGAAAAACCATTCGAGACCGCCAAAAACTGACTTCGGATTCGTGTTCTACGACCCAAAATTAGGGTCTGTGCAAAATTTCATGAAAAAATTCGCTGTTTCCAGTAATATCAATAATTACCTTGAAAAAGATATACCTTTTCTCAAACGGGGATGACCTAATGGGGCAGTCAACAGTTCTCCGGTGCTCTCCACATAACAGCTAGTTGTCCTTTCTATATCATCTGCATTAAAATGAGCTTCACATACCTACAATAGAAACCATTCCTTTAATTATGCCAAGGAAAGGCAGGACTTATAAGACAGTTGAAAGTGTTGGCAAGATATAAGGTAATTATTGATATTACTGGAAACAGCGAATTTTTTCATGAAATTTTGCACATACCCTAATTTTGGGTCGTAGAACACGAATCCGAAGTCAGCTTTTGGCGGTCTCGTATGGTTTTTCCAAAAAAAAATTGTTTTTGGAAAACTTTTAGGTTAACTTTTAGGTTACCTTTTTGTTATAGATTCCTTTAAGTTTCGACACTTTCACTTCAACATATCTGTAAACTTATAATTTTTATTAGTTTTCGTCACACAAAACACCACATTTAGGCAAAAATAGCTAAGAAAATTGCTTTTTTCTATGGAAAATTCCATTTTGGCTGTGTACCGTTGTCAAAGATGTCATTATTTTGCCAGCTGTCAATTTTCCGGCGTTGCCACGTTGCATTTTATTTTCCCTAAAAGGGCAAAAAGATGACCCCAACCAACACCCTGGGGCACCGATCCCTCTTCGCCTGCGAGGAAAGAGACTGGTCAGGGCCCCTAACCAGGTGCTAACCCTGCTCCGACCTTAGGGTGCCCTCCGATCCACCGTTATACCACCGTTATATCGAAAATATTAGATCTGTCACCTAATTCACCGACTTAGAAAAGTTTTTGATACGAACGGTGGATCGGAGGGCCCCCTAAGGTCGGAACAGGGTTAGCACCTGGTTAGGGGCCCTGACCAGTCTCTTTCCTCGCAGGCGAAGAGGGATCGGTGCCCCAGGGTGTTGGTTGGGGTCATCTTTTTGCCCTTTTAGGGAAAATAAAATGCAACGTGGCAACGCCGGAAAATTGACAGCTGGCAAAATAATGACATCTTTGACAACGGTACACAGCCAAAATGGAATTTTCTATAGAAAAAAGCAATTTTCTTAGCTATTTTTGCCTAAATGTGGTGTTTTGTGTGACGAAAACTAATAAAAATTATAAGTTTACAGATATGTTGAAGTGAAAGTGTCGAAACTTAAAGGAATCTATAACAAAAAGGTAACCTAAAAGTTAACCTAAAAGTTTTCCAAAAACAATTTTTTTTTGGAAAAACCATACGAGACCGCCAAAAGCTGACTTCGGATTCGTGTTCTACGACCCAAAATTAGGGTATGTGCAAAATTTCATGAAAAAATTCGCTGTTTCCAGTAATATCAATAATTACCAGATATAATTTACAACTTACTTTTGTATTGACAGTTGGAACAAAATCAGCTCTACTAATGGCCCTTAGCCACTTTCCTTTTACTTGTTCGTCCTTTGGGAATGAAAAGGTTGCAACTTTCGGCCCATTTTTATAGTTTCCTCTGCATTTGGGGACACAACATTTTGATGGCATTTTTACGGAGCAATCACAACTTTTCGGCAAAAGAAAAGTGAAAATTTTGCTGCTTTGGGGAGATTTATAAACTCCTCACGTGTAGTTTGGAAGTTAAATAAACCAAAGCAAATATTTTCAGTATTTTAAAAGTCAAAATAAGTAAATAAAATCCCAGAACAATAGCTAAACACTATAAAATCAACATAACCCACAGAAAGCAATGACGTCTATAACAGAAATGCACACCTTTCGAGAATGACAAATGACAAACGACGGCCCGCTCATGATGACTCATCGCCACGATCGCAAGCGAGTGAAGTGGCCTTGTCCTTGAGTAGGTGGTGACTATATCCCTGAAGTAATGCCGGAAGGCGGTTTCCAGGGCAGAAAATCAGAGAGGGAAGGGTTTTAGTCCAACGAGGCAGACACTATCCGGGCCAGGATGACGATCAACTCGGGTGTCCAGATATGGATTTCCCAATCCTCTATAAAAAAAAAAAAAAAAAAAAAAAAAAAAAAGGTGGTGACTATGGGCGCCGCCATGTTGGGTGCACAGACTTATGGCAACACTGAATTTCGTTGTCCCCAATGCATAGGTAAATAAAAATTGCAGGCGGGATATTTAAATTAAAAAATTTTAATTGGTGGAAATACTGAAATTTCTAATTTTTTTTTTCTGTGGTTGGCAACATTGCTCTTCCATGAACTTTGTCAGTTGTCACTTGTGACTGTTTACTGTGTTATTATTTATTTCTTAGATTAATACCTATTTATTATTATTTGGAGATTTTCGTATCACACTGGATTTATAAACTCAGTTGAGGTTCAGTTGAAGTTGATGTTCAAGATAAATAGACGCAACCGCGTAATTGCGTTTATAAACTAAGTTCAGCTCAGTTCAGAAGTTTCCATTACGCTGGCGTAAAGTTCGAGGTAACCAAATTTTATGTTCGCAGTTGGTGCAGTTGGGCTCCCACCAATCAAAACGCAGAATTAATATTCGTAATGGCGAAGCCACCCGACTTCTGCCGATCATTTTGTAAACAAAACAAGGGATAGCCACAAATGGCCTAAAGTTCATGGCCTAATCCCGAAGCTCACTTCGTATCGAATCGGAGATCTTCGTTTCTGCAATTGGCCTAACACTCGAGAAGTTGACAAACAAGGATGGAATACGCATACTTTCTTTATTGTACTCGTGTAAGTGTTGTATGGAAACAATTATTATTCGGTTTAGTATGTAGTGACGCAGTGGCAAGACTGGCAAGTGATATTGATTATTTTATTCTCGGATATTGGCGCCAAATTTTATTTCGGATTAGTTGCTGGCTGGTTAGATTTGTCTCAAGCAGCTTCCCTAGCATCAGCGTCTTTTTAAAGATCTGAAGTGACCTATTATTTGTTTGAGATCTCATTTGTGTGTTGTGATTACAACAGTATTACAATTACAAAGCATACAAAGAAAATTACACTAACTTCAATAATTTTCAATTCAATTTTCAAATCAAATATTTTTTCTCTTAAAATTTAAGAATTGTCGACAAAATGATGTACCTTAGGTGCGTTTGAGATTAACACTCTTTTCACTCCGGACGTACCTAAGTGCACTCCGTCCGTTCGAGTATTAAATTCGGAGCAGAAAGAGTGAATCCGCTGGCATTCGGGTATCGAAAACAGAGTGAAAAGTGTTCACTCCAAAAGTCCCGTCTCGCTGAGAGGTGCTTTAGGAGCGGGCATGCGCAACTGCGTTTGCAAATTTTATGGTTAAGTTAATTCTTTGTTTATATCGGTTAAATGGGAATGTTTTCATTCTAAGCTGGGTTCATTCTAAAATGCATTTTAAAGTGTTGGTCCGTCATTGATGGGACCGTTATTTCCGCAGAATTCTCAACTATTTATTCAGAAATTTCTTCGTTTTCGGAGCTTTTCACACAATTCTTTTTTGGCAAAGTTTAAAATGGGGATGAGAGAATTGAACATATTTAATAATTTTAATTAAATCCTTGTCTAAAATTTAACCCATATGCAAGTCAAACACATGTTTAGTTTTAAGGTTATGTTTTTGCACTTTTGGCGTAGAGCGTTCGTCTTTGAAAGATTTACTCCCAAAACTCCGAAGTCACGTGACAAAAATCTACTTTCACTCCACTCCAAATCCGTTGGCAATCCCGAACGTAGCTCATGATGTATGAAAGAGCAGGAAAGCAAAAAGAAGTGTATTGTATTTTTTAAATTATCACACAAATTATAATTACAATTCTAGATCATTTCACACTTAAAAAGCAAAGAACTACCCATTATAAAACCGTACGATATGAGGTACGCTGACAGTAAAAGTTCTTCGGAGTTAGTACTGTGGCAACAATTTTCCAAAGTATCCAGTTGCATAAGATGCTAGAAAATATTAGAATTGTTCGGCCATTTTCTCCTGGAAATAAGTGAAATAACTAATAATAGCAGTTTCTTTTAGTTCTTCCACAGATGTGTCCTGTATGACATAAGTATTAACTGCTAAAGTTTAGTTTTTGATTACCTATTTAATAAGTTCAACCTCTAAAAACACTTATCTTATAGTCAAGTACTTAAATGCAATTTTAAAGTAACAAAATATTAGGTAATCGGAAACTGATGAAAATGAAGTAAAAACGCACTACAGATAGACCTGACCTCTTCGTTTTATCCCAAAAAAACCAATAAAACAGTTAATATTATTCACCATTAATTAAACCACTAAAAACTATTCTTAAAACGTAAGCTAATTAAACAAAATAAGAAAAACAACTAATTATCCATAAAATACCGAGAAAGGTGCAAATAAATTAGTACACACTCTTTTATGGGACGACGATAATTTGAAATTTCGTCTACGATCAGCTGTTCAGCCATTCTAACCAAAATCCAAAATAGCCTGTATTAATTAGTATTCGTTGCAAAATAGTTTGCTGCACGTCAAGATTTAGGCCAAATGGGTGTAAAACCCCGATAAGTTTTAGGCCCGATGGAGCCATCTCACAAAACAACATACCCTTTTATTTTCTTTGCAAAACAATTGTTTGGCCGTTTGGATTGTCTGTGTGTTTCCATATTTTTTTCCAAATATCGCGATTGTAGATTGTGTGCTTTTTATTTTTATTAAATCTGTTTATGATGTCAGTTGTCATTAATGTCACTTTACCCCGGACCAGTGAAATGAAAGCGGCGAACTGAGTTTATAAATGGCCCAAAAAGCTGAACTGCGAACTTCAACTGCATGAACTGCGAACCTCAACCTCAACTGAACCTCAACTTAGTTTATAAATCCACCTTCAGCAACGTTTAGTTTTGTGTGTGCAGTTATAACTAATAACACAAGAGCAAGAGATGGGCTTTCTTATCATAGGTAGGTTTATAAAGCATTATTTACGATCTATAATTATGATTTTAGGTTTTTAATATGCTAGAGCGTGATACAAGTTTGAATTAATTTTTTTAGCATGCCTAAAGTCACCCAACTGCGATCTCAATGGCTAAACCTTATTGGGCGTGATCCAAATTCTTTAATCATATTATGAAAGAGTATGTTCAGATCATTTTTCCGAAGATAATATTGTACCAAGTGGTAACAGAAGATATTTAATTCCTAACAAAGAAAATAACAGCCACTTGCACCGACTTTTTCTTATGAGACCCTTAAGCTAATGGTCCATTTAAGTACCATTAATGATTTTCATGCTTTGCACCATTACTTATAATTAAGTAATGGACCCTTATGCATTCCTTAAAGTGTTCTTAGTTAATTCGCCAAATTTGGCCAATTAAAGTGAACTTAACGGTCCTTTAAGGTACTTTTGCATTTTTTATATTATTAAAAAAGTTAAAAATAAAAAAAACAATAACAAAGTGTTTGTGCATACATTTATTTTATACTAGGTAAGTGTGACTTGTATTTCAAGTCCAGGATATTTTCAGGAATTTTCTTGGTTAAGTTTTTCAAAATTTGATTTTTTTGCAAAATTCTGTTTAGAATATGTAGTATAGTACTATATAGCGCAAATTACATTTATCTTGTTTCATTAGTAGAGTTCATCATATAATTATGTTAATATTATGTAGGTATTATTAAGTATTACAGAAGAGATGGACTATGGTAATGTTGTGAACGACCAATTATTGGAGGATATATTGGATGACATTGAATTTAACTAATAAATCATCCGGATCGTCGCTTTTTTCTGGAGGTGGGCCCCCTCCGGTTTTTAAGCATTCCCGTTTTTTCTTAGATTTTGGCGTCTGATTTCGTAACAACGTTTTAATTGCTCGACGGTCCTATTATTGAAATCTTGGCTGGTAGCGTTAAATTGTATTGCTATTTTGGACCATGCCTCATTTTTTTGACAGTTTGCTGTTGCATTTCTTTCTTTGTTTTCGATAACATTTTTGTATTTAAGTGCAATCGAAACAATAGGTTTTGTTCTCGCATTGTAAAATTCACAGCTCTTTTTCTTTTAGTATCTGCCATCTTAAACTATTTGTGTACCTACTCACAACACATAAAACGATAAACGGTTCGGATCAAAAGTTGGGATGAACAACAAAACAAACGTATTTTTTTTTAACCATTTGGCATTTGACTTTGACATAAATATAACCAGAACTACCAGAAGACGCCAAAGTCCCTAAATAAATGCGACGTTGTCAGATTGTGTCCCAAATAACGGGCTGTTAAGGACCCCATAGTAAAAGTTTGTTGAAAATGTGTGGGTGCAAATGATTATTCAATCAAACGAACTAGTGATGTTCGATTGTAATTATATGAGGCGCCTCGTCCGAAAAGATCACTTTTTCTTGATACTATGTAGTACAGCTCCTGTACGCAAATTGGCCACAATATTTAAAGACGGAACGAGAATTCTTGTTACCGTCTGTCTGCCACCTGTCCCTATTTACTAACCTCTCTTTCTCGGAAAAGCGGCTAACTTCATATTTTAAAGTTAAGAAGAAAAAATGCACCACTTGGGCAATTAAATTAAAAGGGAGAGGCGGGAGTGATCTTTTCGGACGAGGCGCCTCATATAATTACAATCGAACATCACTAGTTCGTTTGATTGAATAATTATATTTCGGCGCCTCGTCCTCAAGATCACTTTTTCTTGATACTATGTAGTGGTTTAAAGTTAAGGTGCACTTTTTTTTTGTGCCTATGAATTAACTACTTCCACCATTACAAGAACAAGTTTATTCTTCAAAATTAAGATTTACAAACTGAAGAAACAACCAATCAAAATGCTAATATAGCTTTGGAAACAGAAATTTGTTAATTTTTCTGGACAACTCCAATTTAAGAACTAACATATTATTCAAAATATAGACTTCTTAAGTTCTATTCAAAACAGCTTCAGCAAAAGATGTAGAATTGTCTATTGGACAATTGTAAAATTGTTGAAATACCTTAGAATTTTTGGTCCAGCCTGCAGTTTTCCTTATTGTATTTAACAAAATGCCGGAGTCAAAAGCTGCAGAAGTTCCTGCGTGTTTAACCGAATACGCTGTAAATCTTTTGGTATCTATTCCTGCGTCCTTCAAAGTTCTTTTTATCCATTTGCTTATGGTAATGGCGGTAATTAAATCTAAATTTAAAATTTGTTAGTCTATCAATCCATATATATTGTGTGACGTTGCTTTGTCATTGTAAATGATGATTTGGCTGGCAATAAAGGAATTTATTATTATTATTATTATTATTATTATTATTATTATTATTATAAAGCCAATAGAGTTAAGAGTTTTCTGGTAAGCAGTGCTAAGGACAGAGTTTCAGTAGAGCCCAAGCTGTCTAGATATTTTAAGACAATAAAAGGGTCCCACGTTGCCTGATATCTTCTTCGGGATGGTTTTACCCGAAAAATGCCTCGTAAAAACCTCTTAATATTAGGGTCATTTCCTATATCTCCTGATAGAATCAGGGATAGGGCTGACCTATGTGAGTTAATACTACTATATCCATTTTTCTTTAAATTATATTGATTGTTGTAGGAAGATAATCACTTCCCTAGCCTGCTTTAGTTTTGACTAAATGTTAAGAATTTTATTGTATATGACTTTGTAATTTTTGGGCATTGCCCTTTGATAAATAAATAAATAAACAATGGTATGTTTTGTTCCCGGCAAAAAATCCACCACGCTCTGTATGTAGTTTCATACTGTTTTAGCGTAGATGTTGACAGCGATTCTAGGAGTGTTGGAATACTGTACATGGGGACATTTTTTAGTGTAAATGCTTGACTGATAAGCGCACTGCAACCAGGGAAGTCTCCATCGGGTGCTGTTGCCTAGAAAAAGGATTAATTGGAATCTCCTTGGCAACGAGAGGAACCGGTTTTTCGATTTGTAACTTCTTTATAAGAGGATACCACGGCTGCGAATTCCATTTATTTATGACCATTATGCCCTCCGCGCGGTCTGTTATTACTTTATTTAAGGTTCTTAGGATCAGAATGAATGGGGGGAAAGCATAAAAATAACAATTACCCCAATTAATACTAAAAGCATCTGCCGCAAAGGAATCTGGATCGGATTGCCAAGAGACATATCTACTACATTTTCTATTGATATTTGAGGCAAACAGGTCTACATCAGGGAAGCCAAAAGTCTGTTACTATTTTAAAAGCCTCCTCGCTTAGTTGCCACTCTGTCTCTGTAGGGAGAATTCTGGATTCAAAGTCTGCTTTATAATTGTCTTTAGAACTTATATATGAGGCTGTGATCCAGATGTCTCTTTGCTCACACCACTGCCAGATCTTTCTTGACAGCTGTGCTAAATGAGGACATTTTATGCTCCCCATCCTGTTAATATATGAAATCGCAGTCGTGTTGTCCAGTTTTATAAGTATAGAATAGCCCCTCTTATTTCTAGCATAGCTCTTTAAAGCATAAAATGCTGCTTTTAATTCCAAAAAGTTCATATGCGATTTTCTTTCCTCAAAAGACCACCAGCCATGAGTTCTATCGCTATTACAGACTGGCCTCTACCCTGACTCTGAACTATCTGAAAAAAGAACCATGTCATAAGAGTCTTTTCTTATATTATTATATGAGCCCATTATATTAGATTTCCACCACTTAAGGTCCTCATCACATTCTTTCGGAATAAACATAATTTTATTAAAATTCTGGTTGTTTTGAATAATAATATTATTATTATTATTATTGAGCTTGTTTTAGTAAATTTGTTATGTATGTAATATAATGTAATCCAAAGGCTGAAAGACCTAGGTCGATAGCCTTTTAGACTTTTTGTCTAATAAAAATTGGTTAATAAATAAAATATTATTATTATTACTATTATTATTATTATAATTTTACTAAAATTCAGGTTGTTTTGAAGAGCTAGGTATTTTGCTCTTTCAAAATTTTTGCTGTATAGCCAGCCATATTTTATAGCTGGACAAGCCGAAATAATCACACCTATAAACTGAGCAAAAGTGCATATTGATACCCTTTTTTCCCTCTGAAATTTCTTAACCATTAAAAGAATTTTTGTTCGTTTTTCAATGGGTAGCTCTAATGACATTTGTATGCTGTCAAAGATAAAGCCTAAAAATTTGCATTGATTAGAAGGTACTAAGGTGCTTTTTATATAATTTATAATGAACCCAAGATGCTCCAACAAGCTAATTGTCTTGGTAATACTCGCCTGGCATTCTTCTTTTGTTTGATCAAAAATTTGCCAGTCATCCAAGTATACCTACTACACAACAAACGTTTTGATCTCTTAAAAAAGACACCACTGCTTTCATTAATTTTGTAAATAAAAATGGTGCAACGGATAGGCCAAAAGGCAGGCATGTAAAGTCATAAATCTGTTCGTCAACTAAAAATCTTAAAAAATGCCTATACTCCTTGTGAACTGGTACTGTATAATAGGCATCTTTTAAGTCAATAGTTGCCATGAAACAGCCAGGGTTAACAAGCTTCGTGGACGTGCGATAGTCCTCAAGCTTGAAGTGGGGAGTTCTAATAAAATGATTCAAACTCCTTAAATTTAGAATGAATCTCTTGCTAATGCCATCACTTTTGGTGGCCAAAAAATAGGGGGAAAGGAAATGATCTTCCCTGAAAATGCATTTTTCTATAATGCCTTGATCTCTCAGATCAGCTAAGAATGTCTTGAGTTCATGCCTATTAGCATTTGTGTTTACTAAGACAAATTTCTCTTGTGAAGGTTTAGTTAAAAAAGGGATCTTACAACCTTTTAGCCAAGAGATAACGGATTTTGTGTGGGTGATACTTCTCCATGCTTCTATAAAATGCTGCAGTCTACCTGCTAACATACTTTCGACTTTTACTCCCTCTTCCGCTGTAGTCTTCTCTTCTGAGGATATGCCCTTTGTTGCCTCGGCTCCCTCCCAAGCCTTGGCGGGCCCCGGTAGTTTAAAGAATAATTTTTTTTTACTCTATTACTACCACCTAAATTTTTCTTTATGACCTGTTGACTAATTTTCAAGTCAGCAGCTGTTTTCTGTAGTGCCTTTGCTGCTTTTATTTTTTCCCCTATATTTGGTCCAAATAGTAATTCTCCAACAGGTGTTTTACTGGAACAGTCCTTAACTGTTTTATCCAGATGGGGAATCATTAACATTCTTCTTGATAAGGATAACCTATAATGTAAGTCTGTTAATATTTTTCCTGTTTCTCCTAACAGCTTAACAATACTGAATTTAAGTTCACTAGAAAGTTCCTTATTGTGTAATAACAAATTCATTGCGTGCCCAAGCGCTGATATTCCTTTGCCCAGCTGGGCATGTCTGTTGACATGAAATCTGTCATTTTTTACAACAGAGTCTGGCAATGCCGATATGATTTCAGTGTTTTTTTTTTTTATTTAAGCCTTTTTCCAATATAGAAGCCCATCTCTTTTGAATTATCGAGTGCAGGGCAAAGACTTGTGCTGGTTCAACTTTTCCCCCCAGGCTTTTTAGGGTGTCTTCTTCTATCGGCTGCTCTTCACAGAGAATTAATACGTCATCGAATTCCTCCCTTTTTGTTGTGGGAGGGGGAGTATTCGACTGATAGTCGAGCATAGTTACATCCTCAGTGTCAGTTACAGGGTCTACGTAAGTTTCACTCTGCGATGAAGAGCTAGTTTCAACCCGTGGACTTTGGTCTTTTCTTGGGTATTTTTTCCCTAGAACTAATTTTCTGATGAAAACCAGATCTACTGCTTCTGTTGGATCCGTCATTGTAGGGAGAGGGGTGGCGATGTAGCCTTTCCTTTAACTCTCGAATATCGTCTTCAAGATCTCTGCGGGATCTCTTTGGAGTTCTCCCGCAAGATCTTGATCTGGATCTTGATGTTTCCTCACGTTTTCCCATCTTTTTTACCTAAAAAAGGACAAAATTTGTTAGAAATAACAAACCTGTGTGACCTCAGCGCGCACAAAAAAGCTTATGCAGTTAGCCGCTTCTCCGAGAAAGAGAGGTTAGTAAATAGGGACAGGTGGCAGACAGACGGTAACAAGAATTCTCGTTCCGTCTTTAAATATTGTGGCCAATTTGCGTACAGGAGCTGTACTATATAGTATCAAGAAAAAGCGATCTTGAGGACGAGGCGCCGAAATATAATTTTGAATTAAGAGACCATTAAAATTTAAGGGTCACTTTGTTAATGGTCACATAAGAAAAAGTTGCAAATGGCCGTAAAAGGGTTTGAGAAAAGACGGAACAGTGTATTTTCGTCGAAACACGAATATCAGCTGTTTTCAAGTGGGCTGAATTGCAACACTGTTTATTAACCAAAATGACAGATCCTTGTGTCAAAAACTGCTGGCAAAACAGCTAACCTCTTTACCGACTGAGATAATTTTGCGCGGGAAACCCATTCACATTTTTTAAAAATTTACTAAAAGTAACGCTTAAGCAACGCACAAAAAAATAGTGTTGATCTCAAAATTTGTATTGTGTTCTAAAGACCTACTTAAACATTTGACTTATTCATAGTAATCTATATCAGGGATAATTAGCAAGTAGTTTGACTTACCCGATACAACAATTTCCCCAAGTTAAGAGAAAAATAGGTAATGTTCATTTTTGTCAATGTTTTTACTACTTCTACCTGTTATTCTGTAACATACAATGAGTAATACATTTAAAAGGTATTTCGAGAACCACACTAAATTTCAGTACGATGCTTAAAGAGTTACCTTACATTTAATTTAGAATCTTTTCAGATTAACATTTTGAACGATGTTTCAACCCTAATGATTACATTTTAACGTTAATTAAAGATATGACTTAAATAAAAATCTTGAGCTGTAACATGTTTCTCAAAATTTTTAATCCAGTACTAAATTTAATTGACGTTTAGGCAGCGACATCAACATGAGTGCTGTCACATTAATCTAATTACTTTAATTCTTGATCAAATTGTCTGTGCAACTGAACTAAGACTCTTTAAATGAAGAAAGGGTAAATAAAATCCAAAAGTTTTAAAAAAGTAAAATTTATTTAAAACAAGGTAAAATTGGAAATCGTAAACAAAAATCCAATTGAATAATAATAATAAATGCTTTTGTTTTTGGTAACAATTAACTACATATACATTTTGTTTTCGATAAGTATACCAAATATTAATATTATATCTATACGAGTACATATTTTGCGTAGCAGCATCTTCAAGTGGCCTAAATAAAATACCTGAAAAGCCACCCTGTATATACTACATCAACCATTATTATCCAAGTCTTATTTCTTCATAAAGCAAAACTTTTTAGGAAGAATGCCCTTTTTTTGCTTAAAATCAAAAATAAAAATTTCCCATTGGTTAAAAAATTTCCTGACAGTGCACTGCATGTTTTTAGGAGAATTGGACTAAAAAAGTAGTTAATGGACCTTACATACTTTATGCATGACACTAACTGTTTAATCTCATTTAATTTGAATCAGTTATTTGTTATAATGAACAAGTTACCGTAATACTATCTTTATCTTAATAATAAATTAATGTTTTTTCAATAACAGTCACAGGTAATTACAGTTTTTTTAGAAATACTTAGATAATCATTTTTTAATAGTCATTTGTTGAACCTGAGATCTTATCATTTTGACTGAAGCCCTTATAGTCGCGGCAATGAAGCACTAAAACAGCCAAAATCTCGGAATTTTTTGCACTAAGACGGATCGGAATGCGGTTTTTTGCATTCGCTTCCAAAAATTATTTGTAAAAAATGTACCTACTTTGTATCTTATACAAACCGGAAATTGCATTGCTGCAGTCAAAAATGAATTCACAAAAATGCATTTTTTTAATTCGCTTTAAGAAAATTAAATAACTTTCTTAATACGACTCAGAATTGGCTCAAACCGGGTTCCCGGGGGTTTTCGAGGTCGCTAATCACGATTATGATGTTCTAGTTGACCCACAGCCGACCTGGAGCTCAGGATCGCTGATGAACGTCATCTCCGTGGGACTCTCCCAAAATTCACGCGAGGAAGGAGAGAAACTCGGCGCCCGGGGTTTTTTTGGGTTGCTGAATTCAAATATGGCATCGGCTAACACCCCCCGGACACCTGGTGCGCCGGAACCTGGACGTGGACGTCATCTCCGAGTTTTTTCCAGACACGATCGCTAAAGACAAACCGAAAATCGTTATGGGGGGTTTTTTCTGGGCGCTGAATCCAAATTTCTCATCGAAAACGACCCCCCGAACACCTGGTGCACCGGAATCTGGACGCGATCGTCATCTCCGAGGGTTTTCCAGACACGATCGCTAAAGACAAAACGAAAATCGTTATGGGGGCTTTTTGGGGCGCTGAATCCAAATTTCACGTCGAAAACGACCCCCCGAACACCTGGTGCACCGGAATCTGGACGCGGACGTCATCTCCGAGGTTTTTCCAGACACGATCGCTAAAGACAAACCGAAAATCGTAATGGGGGTTTTTTTTGGGGCGCTGAATCCAAATTTCTCATCGAAAACGACCCCCCGAACACCTGGTGCACCGGAATCTGGACCAGCGACATACAGATTAAATTGGACTAACAACGCTTGAACCAAGATTGCCTCCTTCTCCGACCGCGCGCAGTGCCACAGGAACGCATGCGCAGTTAAAAGGTTACAGGACGGGTCTTAATATTTGTGTATGGTAGTAGGTATATCAGTTCACATAGAACACATATTTATGAAAGATTTAGTAAATTTTTAGGTTAATACGCCGATGTCCATGTAGAAATACTTATTGTAATAGGTTGAAAACGTAAAAAATATTTTTCATAAAGATATGGATATTACCCACGTAAATCAAAACTATGAAAGTCAGCTGTATGGATCCGGCAATCGCAAAGCGAAATAAAGGTTGCTAGCAGATTTCCATCAGCGAAAAGGCCGACACACCGCCAAGAACCCTTTAACAACAGTCTAGATTCAACAAAGTAAATATTATGTTTACGTGGAAATACGGCGACACGGTTTTTTCGTGGCGCCAAATTGAGACATGCCTTCGATGCACCCTTTACTAGCTCCAGAATGATAATGACGTTAGTCTGGTGACTAACGTCTATAACGAAAGCATATAAAGTCAAACGGGAAACTTGAACTACATAACAGTTCAAGGTGAATAACCGAAGTTTCTTTCGTACATTGTCAACTGTCCACACGGAAAAATGAGTGATTCAAAATCTACTTGGTGGGCGGATTGTTTGCCAAATTAAAATGCTACTCATTTTTTTACCTTCATATTTAGCCTTTTTCGTGCATAAATGGCCAAGTATGCGTTTGGAGTTTTTAAACGAAAAAGTCGTGTTTCTATATGCGCGGCAGTACAGTAAACCCGTGGCCGTACCTTCGGTTTGAAAAGCCGTGAAACCACGGCAATTGCCGTGTCTTGACAACACTGGTTTAACGAGACGCGACGCGCTACCTGCAGTGTTGCCAGAAGACGTTAAACAAAACGTAAGAATTGACCGCCGAAATTCGTGATAAATCGCGAGCCTGTAATGATTGCATGGGAAGTAAAAATAATAGGATTAAATAATCTAACAGCGGGTTGCAATGACGTTAGCATAAGTGCCGTCACATTACAAGCGTCTTATTAGTTTAATTGTTTGTGCAACCCGACGTTAGTCTACTATCATTTCTTTTATGAAAACTCAAAAAAAGTTTACGATATCAAAATATTATTAAACAAATTTACAAACTTAAACAAATATCTATCACTGTGTGCTAGAAAAAACGAAATATTTTTTTTATAAATAAAAGTGTAAAACAAACACAATACAAACAAAACGGAAGAAGTTATTCATCTGTATCACTGCAGTTCCTATCTTATTTTTATCTGAATAAAATACGTGACCACAACCTAACTTTAATCGTATTATTTGTGATACAAAAATCGTAGCAATTTTTGTCTCTTGACAAACTTTTGGTATATAAAATGCCTTCTATTGTTTTCACTTTAGGTTTGTTGCGTAGTTGAGTTTTTATTAAAAAAATTTGAAAAAATGTTCTCTCTACTGCTGTTTTCGAGTGTGGTAAGCACAAAATCTGCAAAACAAATCTAAAGACCCGCAAATTTTAGAGAGTCATCTGCTATTTTTACTAATGAATTTTTTTCCAAAACAACAAGGCACCTATCGTTATCAAAATTGTTAAGTGGGATCTTGACATTCGCCATTCGTTATTCACATTTTGGATTTCATTTGGATTATATTGGAACTATTTGAACTACGTATATTGAGAAAGTGCAATGTGAAAATAGAAACAGAGTTTCACACCTCAATTGCAATCAAATTGCACTTTGCAAAAATCAATGTCGTGCGATTCGCTGATTGATATTTCTATAAAGGTAAAAATCGTGAGATTTGGTACTTGATTCATGGGATCGGGAGAAATAACCGAAATGTGGCAACACTGGCCCACGCAAGCAGCCCGTACGAAGCTAACCGAAGCAGACCGAGAACGGACTTCGGCTGCTGCTCAGCTCCTGAACTAGATTTGTTCGGTTGCATAGATAAAGCTGTGTTGATTTCAATTTACCGGCGGACGAACCCGTCTCGTGGTTAAGAATACTATCTTTTTTAACTACGTCATCTAAACAAGGAGAGCGCGCTGACCGACTGGAATCGGTTTGTCGTTGATGAATTCGGGAAAAAGACAATTCGTATACTGCGCATGCGTTCCTGTGGCAGAGATTTCGCCCATAAGGGAGTTAAATAGTTCTGCGCAACCTGTGTATTTTATGAATGGAACTTTAAATATCAGCAGTCCAAGTATTTATGTCGCTGATCTGGACGCGATCGTCATCTCCGAGGGTTTTCCAGACACGATCGCTAAAGGCAAAACGAAAATCGTTAGGGGTTTTTTTTTGGGGCGCTGAATCCAAATTTCACGTCGAAAACGACCCCCCGAACACCTGGTGCACCGGAATCTGGACGCGGACGCCATCTCCGAGGGGTTTCCAGACACGATCGCTAAAGACAAACCGAATCAACAATTCGAAACAGCTATTGCAGTATTGACGTCAGTCTCTAAGACATTAAATCATCAGGTTTGATTGGCATTCATGGGAATGACATCGATGTCAAGATAAAAGTTCCGGTGCACTAGATAGTTGGAGTATGGTCGCGGATGCTGGATTCGAGGAGGGCAGCTCAAAAACCCCTTGATGTGAATTTCATTTCATTTTTTGCAAATGTGACACCTGGAGATGACGTCCGCGTCCAGATTCCGGTGCACCAGGTGTTCGGGGGGTCGTTTTCGACGTGAAATTTGGATTCAGCGCCCCAAAAAAAACCCCATAACGATTTTCGTTTTGTCTTTAGCGATCGTGTCTGGAAAACCCTCGGAGATGACGATCGCGTCCAGATTCCGGTGCACCAGGTGTTCGGGGGGTCGTTTTCGACGTGAAATTTGGATTCAGCGCCCCAAAAAACCCCATAACGATTTTCGTTTTGTCTTTAGCGATCGTGTCTGGAAAACCCTCGGAGATGACGATCGCGTCCAGAGTCCGGTGCACCAGGTGTTCGGGGGGTCGTTTTCGACGTGAAATTTGGATTCAGCGCCCCAAAAAAAACCCCATAACGATTTTCGTTTTGTCTTTAGCGATCGTGTCTGGAAAACCCTCGGAGATGACGATCGCGTCCAGATTCCGGCGCACCAGGTGTTCGGGGGTCGTTTTCGATGAGAAATTTGGATTCAGCGCCCCGAAAAAACCCCCCATAACGATTTTCGGTTTGTCTTTAGCGATCGTGTCTGGAAAAACCTCGGAGATGACGTCCACGTCCAGGTTCCGGCGCACCAGGTGTCCGGGGGGTGTTCGCCGATGCCATATTTGAATTCAGCAACCCAAAACACCCCCGGGCGCCGAGTTTCTCTCCTTCCCCGCGTGAATTTTGGGAGAGTCCCACGGAGATGACGTTCATCAGCGATCCTGAGCTCCAGGTCGGCTGTGGGTCAACTAGAACATCATAATCGTGATCAGCGACCTCGAAAACCCCCGGGAACCCGGTTTGAGCCAATTCTGAGTCTTATTAAGAAAGTTATTTAATTTTCTTAAAGCGAATTAAAAAAATGCATTTTTGTGAATTCATTTTTGACTGCAGCAATGCAATTTCCGGTTTGTATAAGATACAAAGTAGGTACATTATTTACAAATAATTTTTGGAAGCGAATGCAAAAAACCGCATTCCGATCCGTCTTAGTGCAAAAAATTCCGAGGTTGAGTGCTTCATTGCCGCGACTATTACTGAACTGAACAATGCTTAATATTGTAAATATGTTTCCGAATTTGTAACAGCAAAAGTTTACTACAATATGCTACAGCATACCAGGCGCGGCCCGTGAGCTTTTTTACAGGTGGGTCAAATTTTGTGGGAAACTAGTGCAAGCCTTTTTAATATTATTTTTTTTTTATAATTTACTCACCTTTTATGTAGTTAAATGTGTTTGTATATCAAATCGATCCTTCTATCCTTCTGTTGGGAGAAATGTTCACTCACTAGCTCATTAAAATTATAAATACTTCTAATAAAAGGTTTCTCAATGCTCAACATAGCTCTTAACCTCGACTCCGCCATTGTATTTCTTAAGAAAGTCTTAATCCTTTTTAGAGTCGAAAAGCACCTCTCACTTTCCACTGTCGTCATTGGAATAGTACATAAAATCTCTAATAATTTTACACTTTCTGAAAACGTTTCACCAAAATTCATTTCTAACAAGAGCTATAAAATGGCAACAGCACCTGCACTATTATAAAAATCTTCACGACTAAATAAAACAAGCAATTCTGATTTAAGCTTGGAAACGTTTATCATCTCATAATTATTTTAAACATGTTTTAAAATGTTAAAAATATTTAACATTTTAAACTGTTTAAAAAATACAAAACTTATTTGTATTTTAATACAAATAAATCAGCAAAATTATTTGTATTAAACAAACGTGTGACAATTAAATGTTCTGTAAAATTAAAACGACAGCGGATTTCTGACAAAATTAATAAAATTATATCCCATATTTCTAAAGAAATTGTTCTTTTGGACTCTTTCGGACTTTTTTTAGATGTACTTGCCTCGATGTTAATATTTGCGTCTGTAGAGATAACACTCTCTCTAATTTTTTGAATGTTTGAATTAAAATCTGCAATATATTTACCAATCAAAATTGCATCAATTCCAGATTTTTGCAATTGACAAAAAAGATATCAACATGAGGCAAAACAGAGTGAAAAAATTGCAACCAGTAAAAGTCAGAAATATGGTACATACTTGGCTTAAAATACCTGCTAATGTCTTCTCCTCTGTCTTTAGTGGTCTTCGATTTTACATCCAAAAGAGGTATTGGGCGTCCTTTTCCTTTAATTTCTAAACGTTTTTCAAATGGTAATGAACTATTATTATTATTTTACACTGCAGTATTTCTTGCACTGTTAAAGCCATTGTTAAAATAAGTACCCAAGTAGGTACTAGTAATGCACAAAAATAACGCAAATAACCAATAATATCCAACTTGAAAGTCAAAATATTTGAACATAAAACCGATAAATAAAAACAAAGTCTTGACGTTTGCTCCATCACTCACTTCACTTGTCATTTCTGACAAAGCGTCGAATGTTGTGTTACCACGTTGCTGTTATTACTGTAGGTTTTAATGTCTTATAGACACAATACAATTATTCTATTATTATTAGTAGTAGTAAATACCTAAATATCTTAACATAAAATTAGATAAGCTTATATTAAATGTATAAATGTATCGCGAATTGCGAATATTGTTCTAATAATAAATTGGTCAGACTTAAATTAGTGAGTCAGAATTTGCGACAACCCGACACCTAGCGCGGTGGCGTTGACAACCACGCGCGCCCCGAAAGCGATATTATTGGTGGGTCGTCGACCAATTGTGTCTCTTTTTAACTTAATGAAGCGCGTATGTCTGTTTCTCTCTTACTTTTAATGAATTTATATCGCCCATATAAACCTAGAAGATCAATTTAAAATATGACCCAACCCGGAGCAAGCTTATTGGATATCCTTTGACGACGGCTTGGTTTGATTCTGTCTTGGGGAGTTTTTGCATGGAACTTTGAAACAAAAGATACTTTTTTGGTTTTAAAAAATTAAAAAATAAATTATTAGGTAGATCACTGAAAATTTTAGGTGGGTCATTGACCAAATGACCTTATGGACGGGCCGCGCCTGCAGCATACAAAAACATTGCCATTTTTAGGAAAACTGAGGACCAGCAACTGGCATGTATGCTACCAGAGACTGTAAAGAATATAGACGAACACTGTGGCATGTACCGATATGGCACTGATAACGGGTTTCCCTTGAGACATTTGGGTGGGTTTATGGTTTAAGAGTTTGTTTGCCCACCATTACATATATATATATATATATATATATATATATATATATATATATATATATATATATATATAATGGTGGACGTAATTTTGATATTTCAAACAGTTTCTTAATTAATAAAATTAGTATCCTGACGTTAAAATTTGTACAAGTGTTTTTAAAAATTGAATAAATCCAATTAAACTTTTAAACTTAGTCCGAAAAGAAAAACCCCAAAAATCTAGTGTCATTTTCAAAAATGACACCTGTCTCTAGTGTCATTTTCAAAAATGACACCTGTCTCTAGTGTCAATCTCAAGTGGGCGACGTTGAGACGTTGTGAGATTTTTCAGGGATTTCATGTTGCCATTTTCCCCATTTAACTGACATGGCCCTGATTCCTAACGCAGTACCAGAGCAAAACTTACCAATATTGCAATGTGTTAGCGAAGATGGCGGAATTTTAAAATTGCCAGTTGCAGGGAATATAACTGAAACTAAACTTACAATAAAACCAATTAAGAAAAAAATTGGGTTCTTAGTTGATATTGTCAATAAAGATATCAGTTCAGTTTCCAAGTGTGATAAACCTTTAGATGAACCTGTACTTAGTGGGTCAGAGAAATGTCAGAGAATTTTGTGTTAGCAAATCGCTGTAAATCCTATACTCGGTATACCTACTATTTTGTTTATTTTATTTTTTTGTGATTTATGTCTAATACAGTCCGATCCCTAATTGATTGATAATAAAACGTTCTTAGCGGCATTCTTATTCATAATAGCATTGCCAGAATTGTACGATATAATTTACTATTGTCACAATCTCTCCTTGGTAAAGTAATTGTAAACCTCCTAGAATTAAGTTTATACTACTTGTAGTCAATAGAAATTAATTTTTCTTACTTTACTTTCATGTTAAGATTTGTTTGTTTATGTTGCACCATTTTTTGTATGAGTGTCTTCCACAACTTCAAAAATATTGTAAGTGCAGTTTGTGCAGCACAAACGACCAGACCATTATAGTATAAGGATTTTTTATTTGTATTTATTTTATTTTTGAAATAAAAAAAAACATTAATTTTTTGTCTCTTTTCGTTTTGAACCGTTTCCAAGAGGAACAAAATGA
Source organism: Philopedon plagiatum (assembly GCA_963971165.1). Lineage (NCBI taxonomy): Eukaryota > Metazoa > Arthropoda > Insecta > Coleoptera > Curculionidae > Philopedon > Philopedon plagiatum. Next base: position 62,359,167 of record OZ020191.1, read on the forward strand.
CTACTAAAACCAAGTTATTATTATAAAATGCCACCATATATTTATTTTCTAAGGGTGGGTGGGGGGTATCTATCGCCCTAAGTTTGTTCTTGTGCCAAACAAAGATCAGATTCATGAATAACTTTAACCGTTACAGGCAGGGAAGGAAAATGGATGCCCATACCCATAGGGACTGATGTATCAAGATAAGATGTGTACGTTTTTAACTTAGGGTACATTGTGCCATTTTTAACAGAAATTCTGTGTTTGTAGTAATAGACATATTTTATGTCGTGTCTACACAAAATGATTTCCACACATTTAAAATATTTTAACGTCCATAACAGAGTTTAAATAATATGTACATTGTACACTATTTGTCATAGAATATTGAAATGCAGAGTTGTTTCAAATGTACAGTGTCCCACGCGTTTTAAAAAACACATTCATTTTTTTCCAGAATTTAAACAATTTAATATTTATCTGTGTTAATAAATTTATAAAAAAATAGGATTTTAAAACTCAAACTCGTACAAAAGAAAGATTCACCTTGAGTTTATTTAGTAATGGTGAAATAAACAAACGTAAGCAAAAATTAAAAAAAAAAGATCTATTTCCACCAATTAAAATTTTTTAATTCAAATATCCCGCCTGCATTTTTTATTTTCCTATGCATTGGGGACAATAAAATTCAGTGTTGCCATAAGTCTGTGCACCCAACATGGCGCCGAGCATAGTGGCGACCATATACGTATTAAAAGTATATGCTGGCGACACTTTTCTTCCTAAGTGTCAGCCATCCATTTTATTTTATGAAATCCGTGACTGGATGCTAACAATAGTCGCATATACGTATTAATACGTATATGGTTTGTTGACATTTCTCATACCCTTTTATTTTCTTTGACATTTCTAACCTAAGATTTCCTTGATTTTCCTGCAGTGGTACTCTGTATGAAAAATAGCGAAAGCGATCGGACTCTCTTTGCAAATTCTTACTATGTATCACCGTTCGGTATGTTTCGAAGAGACCCCGGTCGCTATCGCTATTTTTCTTACAGAGTGCCACTGCTGGTTTGTTTCTCATCGTACTTAGTAGTAATTATTGTGCTCTTTTTTTCTCTAAAGTTTCCTAAAATGCCCGTTTTATGTTTTGACTGTAATTAACTTTTTTCAACTCAATATAATCTTAACAGGCACATGAGAACGGTTCATAAGAAAGAACCTAAATCCATTGATTACGCATTCGACATGAAACATACGTGCTTGAATGCAATGTTAACTTTAAGTTTAATAGTGACCTAAGAAGACATTTGGAGGAAAATCATAACTTCGAGAATATTGTTAATGAACTGCATTTTACAAGTTATAGTGATAAGATTTTAATTAAATTACTTCGGCAGTAGTAATTAAGGGCGTGTACCGTTGTCAACTTCGGTTACGGTTTTGTGTCCCGTAAGTATCGGTAATCTGAAAAGTTGGCAGATTGGAAACGCAATATCTGTCATTAATGTCACCGAAGAAACCGAGCGGTTAACCAGGTTTGACAACGGTACACAGCCTAATAAGTACCTAGCTAAAATATATTTTTTCTACAAACGTCAAAAAATGACAAGGTTCGCGCATTGATAACAATATGGAAGTGACACTTTTTTTCATTTTCCTGTTACTATGACCCCGCGTGCGCGAAGTAGTGTGCGAAATAGGCATTTCGCGCACAGCATGTAAATTATACGTTGGCCAGCGGATCTGTGTCTATCAAAGGAATTTAAGGAATGTGCTTTAGTCTACAAACCAAATTTATTTCTAAATGTTTAACAATAATTAACACTTTTCAAAGTATGACAAAATTTTACACTACCTAATTTTATTTATAGTAATGCCGGACCCTGTATGTACGAAAACTTGTTGGAAGTTCAATAAAAATACGATAAATAACGTACAAATCAACATGGATAACCTATAACACATGAACCAAAAAGGTAAGAAAATCATATTTTCTCGTGAAAATGTTTGAATAATCCTCACTTTTTTGAAAAGAGAATTAAAAAACGAATCGATAGGTACCTAAGTTTTTTCGAAAAACTCAAAATTACGCACCGACCTTATCTCAACCAGACCCGTAACACCCTGTATAAAAGTATACATATTTTGACGTTTGTAGAAAAAATTTTGTTTGCAACTCGTGCGCGAAATACTTTAGTGATCTTGACTATTTAGATTAGATATATATAAAATTAGATCTCGATCACTAAAGTAGCATTTCGCGCCCTAGCCTAGATACAAAAATAACTAATTTAGTTTATATTCAAGTTTTTTATTAATGTTAATGCTGGTAACGACTTACACAAGTCAGATAAAATACGCCCATAATTCCGTTAAGGTAATTATTCGGATTACCGGAAACAGCGAATTTTTTCATGAAATTTTGCACAGACCCTAATTTTGGGTCGTAGAAGACGAATCCGAAGTCAGCTCTTGGCGGTCTCGAATAGTTTTTCCAAAAAAAAAAAAAATTAACTTTTAGGTTAGCTTTTTCAATGAATTTCTTTAAATTTCGGCACTTTTACTTAAACACATCTATACAAGTCATTACACACTATTTTTCTGAACCATATTTAGGCAAATTTATGTAAAAACAGATTAAAAAAACAGAGAAAATATCAAAAAACTGAAAGAAAATAAACACGCAAACCATGGTATACATTCTCGAAATTTCTGATTGAAAGACGCGATGTTGCCAAATTTACAAGTCACTTTTCCCACAAATTTTAACAGTTGGACAAAATCTGTGCAAAAAGTTGTATACACCCAAGCAAACCTGAGCAAAAAGGTGGTCAGGTTTGCTCAGTTTTGATTGACATAGCCTACATATATATATATATATATATATATATATATATATATATATATATATATATATATATATATATATATATATATATATATATATATATATATATATATATATATTAAACTGAGCAAACCTGACCACCTTTTTGCTCAGGTTTGCTTGGGTTGCTTGGGTTGGTTGGGTTGGGTATACACCTTTTTGTTAGCTTTTTGTAATTCCTAATTTACAACTTTTTCATGCAAAATAAGTAAACCTGGCAACGCCGAACACTTGACAGCTGGGAAAATAATGGCGGCTGGTAGCGCGTCAAATGGAATTTTCTATAGGAAAAAGCAATTTTCTTAGCTATTTTTGCCTAAATGTGGTGTTTTGTGTGACGAAATAAAATAAAAATTATAAGTTTACAGATATGTTTAAGTGAAAGTGTCGAAACTTAGGAATCTATAAAAAAAAAGGTAACCTAAAAGTTAACCTAAAAGTTTTCGAAAATTTTTTTTTTTTGGAAAAACCATACGAGACCGCCAAAAGCTGACTTCGGATTCGTGTTCTACGACCCAAAATTAGGGTCTGTGCAAAATTTCATGAAAAAATTCGCTGTTTCCGGTAATCCGAATAATCACCATATTGGTTGGTAATAAAACTTATTATATATTTTTTGGACAAAGTATATTCTCTTTTTGTGTCAGTTGTGTTTTGTTTAAGCAGTTTAAGCTTCACATTTGCTAAGATGGAGGAAGATGCTGGCATTGCTGGCATTTGCCAATTGCAAGGGCCGTTTGAAGAAATACAAGCTCACTTCTTAAGTAGCCATGTAAAGACTGATGAAAATTTGGATTCTCAAAAACTAGATGGTACAGAATTTTTTTTAAATTTACCTTACTAGGTATAAATGGTAATTTCTTCATTCTGTTTATGATTGTATCAAAAGTTAATCTTTTTTGATACTGACCAGCAAAATTAAGATACCAGTATTTTTATAATAATTATCGAAAGGAAAAACAAAGCTTTTATATGTAGGCGTTGTTTGTCCGGATGCAGTTACAAGACTCTATACATAAGAACATAAGTACTAATATTACTATATAAAGCAACAAAATGTATAGGTTTTAATGCTCACTTATCTTCTGTGTTTACAAATAATATTGTTAGACCCTATTAAAAATGTATTTATGAAAAGCATCCTTTGATTTTACCTTTTCTGGAGTCGCTTTTATTGCTGTAGCCAGACTGCAGATGTATTTAACTGAAACATGATTTTTTTTGTACTGTAGCTACTGAAGATTATCTGCGTTGAAAATGTAATTTTACTTATTCGTTTAATTGAGAAATTCGACAATGAATTTAAAACTGGTCTTAAAAAAACATCTGGACGAAAATATCCATTGAGCTAAATAAAACTGCAGGAACAAAATATACCTATAATCAAGTTGACAGCAAGTGGAAGTGACTAAAAAAAACCTACAAGAAAATTAAAGACCACAACAGTACTACTGGAAATGACATCAAGAGATGGCTGTTCTTCGATATTATGGACACATTATAACATTCAATTTTTGTCACAAAGTTTTATAATATATTTTTATTGCCGAATTATAATATTGATATAAGTAGCGCCACCTTTGGTTCCGGTTTTGAGGTGTACTTCTGATCTAGGTAGTGTCCAACAGAACCACCAGTTTGAGTTTTATGTGTGTGTTCCTAGAGATCGCCGCGACCTTTTTATTTAAACAACGGTATAGGCAACTCATGTTTAAGGTTCTACCTTGCTCGAGTCCTGCGCGCGACGGTGTCGTAGGGACATGCGATTAGATCGACGTAGAGGGTGTCGATACTATTTTAGATGTTTGATTTTTGTATAACGGACAATATGTTACGAACTTATAAGCGGGACGGGGCGCGATATGTTTCTTTTGTAGCTAGTTTTGACACCCGACCGTTTGACGTGTTAAGGGGTTAGTTTTCGTCGCTGTCGATACTTGACGGTATCGACTAGCGTTGTTCGTATAGATACTATTATGCACCGCTCTATAGCGTGATGACGAGGGAAAAAATGAATGAATTTTGGGATCGTTGGGGTACTGAAAATTGCGATCATTTCCACCTTGCTGCTGGCTGAAGTCGGTAGGGGTGCAACCCTTTCAGCCCTGCTGGGCTCATAAGGATTTGGGGTTGTGACCCCGAATTTTTCCTCCGGGTTTTGTTTGGCAATTGGTGCCGTTTGGTTGTTTGATACCGTTTTTGTTTGGCTTTGAATGCCGTTACCTTATTCCGGAAGAATCACATTTTTAATGGATCTACGCCGTAGATGTTAGCAGACACACGTGTAGACCCGACACAGAATCGACAGGTAAGCCCTTTTGGCCACTCTTACACCCTTAAAAACACCGAATTCCGCGTTCAAACTGCTATTTTAATTAATTTTCGTTCATATCCTTTTGATTATTTTTTTTAAGACAGCCGCGTTTTTAATCAGTTTCTTTATAGTTAAACATTTTCTTCTAATACAAGTAGATCGCTATATTTCGTGGCAATTAATTAATTATGTACAGATGGGTTTTTTTTTATTAAGAATTCAATGGGCTGATATTTGTCCTTCACATGTGGTGTAGGTCAAATTCTTGTCAGTTTTTTTAATACGGGTTTTTTTTGTCAGCTATCTTAGATCGATTTACTACATTCTTTTGGTAAAGTTGGTTCAAACTGTATAGGGTGACCCAAGGTTAAAATTTTAATTTGTTATTTTGCAAGCAAGACTGTAGTGAAGTTTCTTGGGTTACGCTTACAGATACCTACTGTATGGTTAATTTATATTCATAAATATAAAGCTGCGTTATTATATTTTGATGTATACGTTTAGTAATAGTAATACGGAAATTTCCTTTCTTTCTTTTGATGGTTTGTATGTAACTTTCTAAATTTTATAACATTGTATTTTGCGGCTATGACTTTTCTTTGGTGTAATTTAAGCGATTACCTAACTATTTTGGTTATTTTGTTACCAGTGTATAATTTAATTGTTTAATATTTTTGTATCTGCATTACTTATGTAAATATAATTAGTTTATAATGAATATTTTTCTGTGCACAGTAGCGTACAATGGCTACTTTTATGTAAATTTTATCTTAACTTTGATTTGTTAATTAATTCGCTTCGATATTGCCTGTTTATTTTTTTTTACCTGATGTCTCTATTTAATTCAAAATATTTCCTTCGGTTTTACTTTCTTGATACCAATGAATAATTGTTTAAGGCCTTCAGCCACTAAAAGTTTTTTTTTGTGTGATTTAAATTTAATATTTCTTCGAAATTATATTTGTATAGTACCTGAATTTTAACTTGCCTTGACGCATACCTTTTGTTTTATTAGGGTCTTTATTGTTGGTGGAGATACCAATCTCTTTACTTTTGGGGGACAAATCTTTCTTTTTGGTGGAGATGCCAACTTTCCTTCCTTTTACTGGGAGACATCTCCAGGCTCTTTCCTCTTACTGGGGGACACCCAATCGCCATGACTAGGCCGTCACAGCCTTGGGCCTGGACACCTTCAGTTGAGGAAAACTTCTTCAGGCAACGTCTTTTTATTTATTATTAATTTTGTTTGGCAACCTTAATATATATTTAATGTCAATATTCATAAAAACTTTTGGTTTGCGCCTAACGTCGAATCGATTCGAATCTTCATATTTTTACTTTAAGTCCCCCCTCAGGGTTTGATTTTCGAGTTAAATAAATGTAGAAATGACCTAATATTTTTTTTTTGGTAAATAAATTGTAAATTTGTTTTAAAGGTAGTGTTTTATTTGCCTCACCAGACAGCGCAGTTTCCTGGAATTTTTAGTTTTTTTTTCTGGATAATATGGTAGCTATTTGTGAGTGAGTGAGATGAAAGCGAGGTCCCAATACCATCTTGGAGGGTTTCTGTTTTTAACCCGGCATTAAAGACAGTGGCGCCCTTATTAAACCCCCCCTCTCTCCGGCATTGGAGCTAGGGCATTTTTTTTGGCACGCATGCGCAAGCCTCTCGCATTCAACTCAACTCTTTACGTGAGTTAATTTTGTAAATTCTCAATATTTTTTTTTTTAATTTTTTACCGAACTTTGAATTTTTATTTATGAAGGGTAAGTAGAAGTAAAATTCTTCTTCTGTGTGGAAAAGGGCGTGGCAAATTTTGGCGCCCAACGTCTGGGGCTTATAAACATAAAAAAACTGCGTCTGGTGAGATCAGATAAGAACACTTGCGCGACTTTACTAAATTTTTTTTGAATTTTTTTTTATTTGTTATTGATATTTGCGTTTTTGATATTTTGCCTTACCTTTGATGAGATTGTTGCCGGTGATGTGATACTTTTTTTTCTACCTATCTAGCGTATTGTTTTAGCCATCAGAACTTCGCTGTTCTGGTGGATTTATAATTGTGTAATATTGTTATTGCGACCTTTCTAGTGTATTGTTTTAGCCGTCAGAACTTCGCTGTTCTGATAGGTCTATTGTTGTGTAATATTATTTTTTGCGTCCTATCTATTATGGTGTTTTAACCGTCAGAACTTCGCTGTTCTGAAGGGTTTATATTTTTTTTATTAGGCAAAGTTATATGGTAAAACTGGCCTACGATTTTGATGTGCATATTGTTTGCGGTTTGTAGCGTCAAGCGCAATCAGTGTTGCTATTTTATTGATTTTGTTTTGTGAGTAGAATTTGACTCGGAGTAAGTCACTATGGATTACAGTATGAGAGTTCAGATAATAATTAGTTGTAAACTTTATATTTTCCTTATTTACCTTTATCGCTTTTCTCATTAGTTTTTTTATGCTCTGCAGTGGCGGGCGTGATGATGTCTGGATCCATCTTGGTTTAAAACTCGATGGATTTGGACACTGTCACTTAGAATTGTGCTGCACTGGCGAACTAGTGGAGGTAGGAGTCCTCCGAAAGCCGTGGCAAGCTAGGCCTTCAGTCAACTTGCTTCTATTGCGCGTAGTAAGTCTGCCTTCAGCAGTTTTACTACTTTTACTTGCTATCATCGCTTTACGTCTTTTCTTATGGTATCATCTATCTTTACCTTATATAAATTTCTTTAACTTTTGTGGCTTTAGTAACATTAACTTAGAGTTTTTTCTTTTGGCGGTGTCTTGCAGACACCCATCTTGGCGCGAGACAGGATGGGGGTAGACACGACGCATGGTCATTAGTTTTTTTTCTCTTAAGGCGATGATTTTTCTTTTTTTTGTTAGTTCAACTACCTGAAATTTAGCATATTTTTATTGGAGTCATTAATTCATTAATATCTTTTAGTAACTATAAATTTACCTTATCTGAACTTACCTTAAATATACCTTATCTGTACTTACCTTAAAAATTACCTTATTTGAATTTACCTTAAATTTACCTATTTTGAATTTCGTAATACACTGATTGCTATGATACTTGACCATTTGCTTGACAATTGTCTTAGATGATGTAGTTTACCTTAACTTGATTTGTATTGTGACGTTGAGCCATGTCTTGCTGAGTGATTTCGCTATCCTAGCTTGATTTGGTTTAATGTCCTTATTTTGATTTTCTTACTTTACCTTACGTTATCTTGATTATCTTATCTTACGTTGATTTATCTTATCTTACGTTGATTTACCTTATCTTGCGTTGATTTACCTTATCTTACCTTCGGTTTAATTATTCAGTTAATTTACCTTGATATCTTTAGGTCTTATTTAAGTATTTGACTTGCGTGTCCTTTGCGTGTCCTGAACTTGTTTTTGTCAGACAGTTTGGGAAATTACTTTATTATGCCTTTGGGCTGAGTTTTTTTATTTCTTTTCTTTACTGTAATAGTAAAAGTTTTCGACCAAATTATTTTTTTTTTAATTTTCTCATGTATATATTTTGATAGTAGCGATCCACTTATACCTTTTTAATTTTTTTTTAACTAATTTTTTTTTGAGTTCTTATCGTCGGTCAATTTTCTCAAGAAAGTTTCCCTCCTTCCGTAGAAGAGGGGGAGTTTATAACATTCAATTTTTGTCACAAAGTTTTATAATATATTTTTATTGCCGAATTATAATATTGATATAAGTAGCGCCACCTTTCGTTCCGGTTTTGAGGTGTACTTCTGATCTAGGTAGTGTCCAACAGAACCACCAGTTTGAGTTTTATGTGTGTGTTCCTAGAGATCGCCGCGACCTTTTTATTTAAACAACGGTATAGGCAACTCATGTTTAAGGTTCTACCTTGCTCGAGTCCTGCGCGCGACGGTGTCGTAGGGACATGCGATTAGATCGACGTAGAGGGTGTCGATACTATTTTAGATGTTTGATTTTTGTATAACGGACAATATGTTACGAACTTATAAGCGGGACGGGGCGCGATATGTTTCTTTTGTAGCTAGTTTTGACACCCGACCGTTTGACGTGTTAAGGGGTTAGTTTTCGTCGCTGTCGATACTTGACGGTATCGACTAGCGTTGTTCGTATAGATACTATTATGCACCGCTCTATAGCGTGATGACGAGGGAAAAAATGAATGAATTTTGGGATCGTTGGGGTACTGAAAATTGCGATCATTTCCACCTTGCTGCTGGCTGAAGTCGGTAGGGGTGCAACCCTTTCAGCCCTGCTGGGCTCATAAGGATTTGGGGTTGTGACCCCGAATTTTTCCTCCGGGTTTTGTTTGGCAATTGGTGCCGTTTGGTTGTTTGATACCGTTTTTGTTTGGCTTTGAATGCCGTTACCTTATTCCGGAAGAATCACATTTTTAATGGATCTACGCCGTAGATGTTAGCAGACACACGTGTAGACCCGACACAGAATCGACAGGTAAGCCCTTTTGGCCACTCTTACACCCTTAAAAACACCGAATTCCGCGTTCAAACTGCTATTTTAATTAATTTTCGTTCATATCCTTTTGATTATTTTTTTTAAGACAGCCGCGTTTTTAATCAGTTTCTTTATAGTTAAACATTTTCTTCTAATACAAGTAGATCGCTATATTTCGTGGCAATTAATTAATTATGTACAGATGGGTTTTTTTTATTAAGAATTCAATGGGCTGATATTTGTCCTTCACATGTGGTGTAGGTCAAATTCTTGTCAGTTTTTTTAATACGGGTTTTTTTTGTCAGCTATCTTAGATCGATTTACTACATTCTTTTGGTAAAGTTGGTTCAAACTGTATAGGGTGACCCAAGGTTAAAATTTTAATTTGTTATTTTGCAAGCAAGACTGTAGTGAAGTTTCTTGGGTTACGCTTACAGATACCTACTGTATGGTTAATTTATATTCATAAATATAAAGCTGCGTTATTATATTTTGATGTATACGTTTAGTAATAGTAATACGGAAATTTCCTTTCTTTCTTTTGATGGTTTGTATGTAACTTTCTAAATTTTATAACATTGTATTTTGCGGCTATGACTTTTCTTTGGTGTAATTTAAGCGATTACCTAACTATTTTGGTTATTTTGTTACCAGTGTATAATTTAATTGTTTAATATTTTTGTATCTGCATTACTTATGTAAATATAATTAGTTTATAATGAATATTTTTCTGTGCACAGTAGCGTACAATGGCTACTTTTATGTAAATTTTATCTTAACTTTGATTTGTTAATTAATTCGCTTCGATATTGCCTGTTTATTTTTTTTTACCTGATGTCTCTATTTAATTCAAAATATTTCCTTCGGTTTTACTTTCTTGATACCAATGAATAATTGTTTAAGGCCTTCAGCCACTAAAAGTTTTTTTTTGTGTGATTTAAATTTAATATTTCTTCCAAATTATATTTGTATAGTACCTGAATTTTAACTTGCCTTGACGCATACCTTTTGTTTTATTAGGGTCTTTATTGTTGGTGGAGATACCAATCTCTTTACTTTTGGGGGACAAATCTTTCTTTTTGGTGGAGATGCCAACTTTCCTTCCTTTTACTGGGAGACATCTCCAGGCTCTTTCCTCTTACTGGGGGACACCCAATCGCCATGACTAGGCCGTCACGGCCTTTGGCCTGGACACCTTCAGTTGAGGAAAACTTCTTCAGGCAACGTCTTTTTATTTATTATTAATTTTGTTTGGCAACCTTAATATATATTTAATGTCAATATTCATAAAAACTTTTGGTTTGCGCCTAACGTCGAATCGATTCGAATCTTCATATTTTTACTTTAAGTCCCCCCTCAGGGTTTGATTTTCGAGTTAAATAAATGTAGAAATGACCTAATATTTTTTTTTTGGTAAATAAATTGTAAATTTGTTTTAAAGGTAGTGTTTTATTTGCCTCACCAGACAGCGCAGTTTCCTGGAATTTTTAGTTTTTTTTTCTGGATAATATGGTAGCTATTTGTGAGTGAGTGAGATGAAAGCGAGGTCCCAATACCATCTTGGAGGGTTTCTGTTTTTAACCCGGCATTAAAGACAGTGGCGCCCTTATTAAACCCCCCCTCTCTCCGGCATTGGAGCTAGGGCATTTTTTTTGGCACGCATGCGCAAGCCTCTCGCATTCAACTCAACTCTTTACGTGAGTTAATTTTGTAAATTCTCAATATTTTTTTTTTAATTTTTTACCGAACTTTGAATTTTTATTTATGAAGGGTAAGTAGAAGTAAAATTCTTCTTCTGTGTGGAAAAGGGCGTGGCAAATTTTGGCGCCCAACGTCTGGGGCTTATAAACATAAAAAAACTGCGTCTGGTGAGATCAGATAAGAACACTTGCGCGACTTTACTAAATTTTTTTTGAATTTTTTTTTATTTGTTATTGATATTTGCGTTTTTGATATTTTGCCTTACCTTTGATGAGATTGTTGCCGGTGATGTGATACTTTTTTTTTCTACCTATCTAGCGTATTGTTTTAGCCATCAGAACTTCGCTGTTCTGGTGGATTTATAATTGTGTAATATTGTTATTGCGACCTTTCTAGTGTATTGTTTTAGCCGTCAGAACTTCGCTGTTCTGATAGGTCTATTGTTGTGTAATATTATTTTTTGCGTCCTATCTATTATGGTGTTTTAACCGTCAGAACTTCGCTTGAAGGGTTTATATTTTTTTTATTAGGCAAAGTTATATGGTAAAACTGGCCTACGATTTTGATGTGCATATTGTTTGCGGTTTGTAGCGTCAAGCGCAATCAGTGTTGCTATTTTATTGATTTTGTTTTGTGAGTAGAATTTGACTCGGAGTAAGTCACTATGGATTACAGTATGAGAGTTCAGATAATAATTAGTTGTAAACTTTATATTTTCCTTATTTACCTTTATCGCTTTTCTCATTAGTTTTTTTATGCTCTGCAGTGGCGGGCGTGATGATGTCTGGATCCATCTTGGTTTAAAACTCGATGGATTTGGACACTGTCACTTAGAATTGTGCTGCACTGGCGAACTAGTGGAGGTAGGAGTCCTCCGAAAGCCGTGGCAAGCTAGGCCTTCAGTCAACTTGCTTCTATTGCGCGTAGTAAGTCTGCCTTCAGCAGTTTTACTACTTTTACTTGCTATCATCGCTTTACGTCTTTTCTTATGGTATCATCTATCTTTACCTTATATAAATTTCTTTAACTTTTGTGGCTTTAGTAACATTAACTTAGAGTTTTTTCTTTTGGCGGTGTCTTGCAGACACCCATCTTGGCGCGAGACAGGATGGGGGTAGACACGACGCATGGTCATTAGTTTTTTTTCTCTTAAGGCGATGATTTTTCTTTTTTTTGTTAGTTCAACTACCTGAAATTTAGCATATTTTTATTGGAGTCATTAATTCATTAATATCTTTTAGTAACTATAAATTTACCTTATCTGAACTTACCTTAAATATACCTTATCTGTACTTACCTTAAAAATTACCTTATTTGAATTTACCTTAAATTTACCTATTTTGAATTTCGTAATACACTGATTGCTATGATACTTGACCATTTGCTTGACAATTGTCTTAGATGATGTAGTTTACCTTAACTTGATTTGTATTGTGACGTTGAGCCATGTCTTGCTGAGTGATTTCGCTATCCTAGCTTGATTTGGTTTAATGTCCTTATTTTGATTTTCTTACTTTACCTTACGTTATCTTGATTATCTTATCTTACGTTGATTTATCTTATCTTACGTTGATTTACCTTATCTTGCGTTGATTTACCTTATCTTACCTTCGGTTTAATTATTCAGTTAATTTACCTTGATATCTTTAGGTCTTATTTAAGTATTTGACTTGCGTGTCCTTTGCGTGTCCTGAACTTGTTTTTGTCAGACAGTTTGGGAAATTACTTTATTATGCCTTTGGGCTGAGTTTTTTTATTTCTTTTCTTTACTGTAATAGTAAAAGTTTTCGACCAAATTATTTTTTTTTTAATTTTCTCATGTATATATTTTGATAGTAGCGATCCACTTATACCTTTTTAATTTTTTTTTAACTAATTTTTTTTTGAGTTCTTATCGTCGGTCAATTTTCTCAAGAAAGTTTCCCTCCTTCCGTAGAAGAGGGGGAGTTTATAACATTCAATTTTTGTCACAAAGTTTTATAATATATTTTTATTGCCGAATTATAATATTGATATAAGTAGCGCCACCTTTCGTTCCGGTTTTGAGGTGTACTTCTGATCTAGGTAGTGTCCAACAGAACCACCAGTTTGAGTTTTATGTGTGTGTTCCTAGAGATCGCCGCGACCTTTTTATTTAAACAACGGTATAGGCAACTCATGTTTAAGGTTCTACCTTGCTCGAGTCCTGCGCGCGACGGTGTCGTAGGGACATGCGATTAGATCGACGTAGAGGGTGTCGATACTATTTTAGATGTTTGATTTTTGTATAACGGACAATATGTTACGAACTTATAAGCGGGACGGGGCGCGATATGTTTCTTTTGTAGCTAGTTTTGACACCCGACCGTTTGACGTGTTAAGGGGTTAGTTTTCGTCGCTGTCGATACTTGACGGTATCGACTAGCGTTGTTCGTATAGATACTATTATGCACCGCTCTATAGCGTGATGACGAGGGAAAAAATGAATGAATTTTGGGATCGTTGGGGTACAGAAAATTGCGATCATTTCCACCTTGCTGCTGGCTGAAGTCGGTAGGGGTGCAACCCTTTCAGCCCTGCTGGGCTCATAAGGATTTGGGGTTGTGACCCCGAATTTTTCCTCCGGGTTTTGTTTGGCAATTGGTGCCGTTTGGTTGTTTGATACCGTTTTTGTTTGGCTTTGAATGCCGTTACCTTATTCCGGAAGAATCACATTTTTAATGGATCTACGCCGTAGATGTTAGCAGACACACGTGTAGACCCGACACAGAATCGACAGGTAAGCCCTTTTGGCCACTCTTACACCCTTAAAAACACCGAATTCCGCGTTCAAACTGCTATTTTAATTAATTTTCGTTCATATCCTTTTGATTATTTTTTTTAAGACAGCCGCGTTTTTAATCAGTTTCTTTATAGTTAAACATTTTCTTCTAATACAAGTAGATCGCTATATATCGTGGCAATTAATTAATTATGTACAGATGGGTTTTTTTTTATTAAGAATTCAATGGGCTGATATTTGTCCTTCACATGTGGTGTAGGTCAAATTCTTGTCAGTTTTTTTAATACGGGTTTTTTTTGTCAGCTATCTTAGATCGATTTACTACATTCTTTTGGTAAAGTTGGTTCAAACTGTATAGGGTGACCCAAGGTTAAAATTTTAATTTGTTATTTTGCAAGCAAGACTGTAGTGAAGTTTCTTGGGTTACGCTTACAGATACCTACTGTATGGTTAATTTATATTCATAAATATAAAGCTGCGTTATTATATTTTGATGTATACGTTTAGTAATAGTAATACGGAAATTTCCTTTCTTTCTTTTGATGGTTTGTATGTAACTTTCTAAATTTTATAACATTGTATTTTGCGGCTATGACTTTTCTTTGGTGTAATTTAAGCGATTACCTAACTATTTTGGTTATTTTGTTACCAGTGTATAATTTAATTGTTTAATATTTTTGTATCTGCATTACTTATGTAAATATAATTAGTTTATAATGAATATTTTTCTGTGCACAGTAGCGTACAATGGCTACTTTTATGTAAATTTTATCTTAACTTTGATTTGTTAATTAATTCGCTTCGATATTGCCTGTTTATTTTTTTTTACCTGATGTCTCTATTTAATTCAAAATATTTCCTTCGGTTTTACTTTCTTGATACCAATGAATAATTGTTTAAGGCCTTCAGCCACTAAAAGTTTTTTTTTGTGTGATTTAAATTTAATATTTCTTCCAAATTATATTTGTATAGTACCTGAATTTTAACTTGCCTTGACGCATACCTTTTGTTTTATTAGGGTCTTTATTGTTGGTGGAGATACCAATCTCTTTACTTTTGGGGGACAAATCTTTCTTTTTGGTGGAGATGCCAACTTTCCTTCCTTTTACTGGGAGACATCTCCAGGCTCTTTCCTCTTACTGGGGGACACCCAATCGCCATGACTAGGCCGTCACGGCCTTTGGCCTGGACACCTTCAGTTGAGGAAAACTTCTTCAGGCAACGTCTTTTTATTTATTATTAATTTTGTTTGGCAACCTTAATATATATTTAATGTCAATATTCATAAAAACTTTTGGTTTGCGCCTAACGTCGAATCGATTCGAATCTTCATATTTTTACTTTAAGTCCCCCCTCAGGGTTTGATTTTCGAGTTAAATAAATGTAGAAATGACCTAATATTTTTTTTTTGGTAAATAAATTGTAAATTTGTTTTAAAGGTAGTGTTTTATTTGCCTCACCAGACAGCGCAGTTTCCTGGAATTTTTAGTTTTTTTTTCTGGATAATATGGTAGCTATTTGTGAGTGAGTGAGATGAAAGCGAGGTCCCAATACCATCTTGGAGGGTTTCTGTTTTTAACCCGGCATTAAAGACAGTGGCGCCCTTATTAAACCCCCCCTCTCTCCGGCATTGGAGCTAGGGCATTTTTTTTGGCACGCATGCGCAAGCCTCTCGCATTCAACTCAACTCTTTACGTGAGTTAATTTTGTAAATTCTCAATATTTTTTTTTTAATTTTTTACCGAACTTTGAATTTTTATTTATGAAGGGTAAGTAGAAGTAAAATTCTTCTTCTGTGTGGAAAAGGGCGTGGCAAATTTTGGCGCCCAACGTCTGGGGCTTATAAACATAAAAAAACTGCGTCTGGTGAGATCAGATAAGAACACTTGCGCGACTTTACTAAATTTTTTTTGAATTTTTTTTTATTTGTTATTGATATTTGCGTTTTTGATATTTTGCCTTACCTTTGATGAGATTGTTGCCGGTGATGTGATACTTTTTTTTTCTACCTATCTAGCGTATTGTTTTAGCCATCAGAACTTCGCTGTTCTGGTGGATTTATAATTGTGTAATATTGTTATTGCGACCTTTCTAGTGTATTGTTTTAGCCGTCAGAACTTCGCTGTTCTGATAGGTCTATTGTTGTGTAATATTATTTTTTGCGTCCTATCTATTATGGTGTTTTAACCGTCAGAACTTCGCTGTTCTGAAGGGTTTATATTTTTTTTATTAGGCAAAGTTATATGGTAAAACTGGCCTACGATTTTGATGTGCATATTGTTTGCGGTTTGTAGCGTCAAGCGCAATCAGTGTTGCTATTTTATTGATTTTGTTTTGTGAGTAGAATTTGACTCGGAGTAAGTCACTATGGATTACAGTATGAGAGTTCAGATAATAATTAGTTGTAAACTTTATATTTTCCTTATTTACCTTTATCGCTTTTCTCATTAGTTTTTTTATGCTCTGCAGTGGCGGGCGTGATGATGTCTGGATCCATCTTGGTTTAAAACTCGATGGATTTGGACACTGTCACTTAGAATTGTGCTGCACTGGCGAACTAGTGGAGGTAGGAGTCCTCCGAAAGCCGTGGCAAGCTAGGCCTTCAGTCAACTTGCTTCTATTGCGCGTAGTAAGTCTGCCTTCAGCAGTTTTACTACTTTTACTTGCTATCATCGCTTTACGTCTTTTCTTATGGTATCATCTATCTTTACCTTATATAAATTTCTTTAACTTTTGTGGCTTTAGTAACATTAACTTAGAGTTTTTTCTTTTGGCGGTGTCTTGCAGACACCCATCTTGGCGCGAGACAGGATGGGGGTAGACACGACGCATGGGCATTAGTTTTTTTTCTCTTAAGGCGATGATTTTTCTTTTTTTTGTTAGTTCAACTACCTGAAATTTAGCATATTTTTATTGGAGTCATTAATTCATTAATATCTTTTAGTAACTATAAATTTACCTTATCTGAACTTACCTTAAATATACCTTATCTGTACTTACCTTAAAAATTACCTTATTTGAATTTACCTTAAATTTACCTATTTTGAATTTCGTAATACACTGATTGCTATGATACTTGACCATTTGCTTGACAATTGTCTTAGATGATGTAGTTTACCTTAACTTGATTTGTATTGTGACGTTGAGCCATGTCTTGCTGAGTGATTTCGCTATCCTAGCTTGATTTGGTTTAATGTCCTTATTTTGATTTTCTTACTTTACCTTACGTTATCTTGATTATCTTATCTTACGTTGATTTATCTTATCTTACGTTGATTTACCTTATCTTGCGTTGATTTACCTTATCTTACCTTCGGTTTAATTATTCAGTTAATTTACCTTGATATCTTTAGGTCTTATTTAAGTATTTGACTTGCGTGTCCTTTGCGTGTCCTGAACTTGTTTTTGTCAGACAGTTTGGGAAATTACTTTATTATGCCTTTGGGCTGAGTTTTTTTATTTCTTTTCTTTACTGTAATAGTAAAAGTTTTCGACCAAATTATTTTTTTTTTAATTTTCTCATGTATATATTTTGATAGTAGCGATCCACTTATACCTTTTTAATTTTTTTTTAACTAATTTTTTTTTGAGTTCTTATCGTCGGTCAATTTTCTCAAGAAAGTTTCCCTCCTTCCGTAGAAGAGGGGGAGTTTATAACATTCAATTTTTGTCACAAAGTTTTATAATATATTTTTTTTGCCGAATTATAATATTGATATAAGTAGCGCCACCTTTCGTTCCGGTTTTGAGGTGTACTTCTGATCTAGGTAGTGTCCAACAGAACCACCAGTTTGAGTTTTATGTGTGTGTTCCTAGAGATCGCCGCGACCTTTTTATTTAAACAACGGTATAGGCAACTCATGTTTAAGGTTCTACCTTGCTCGAGTCCTGCGCGCGACGGTGTCGTAGGGACATGCGATTAGATCGACGTAGAGGGTGTCGATACTATTTTAGATGTTTGATTTTTGTATAACGGACAATATGTTACGAACTTATAAGCGGGACGGGGCGCGATATGTTTCTTTTGTAGCTAGTTTTGACACCCGACCGTTTGACGTGTTAAGGGGTTAGTTTTCGTCGCTGTCGATACTTGACGGTATCGACTAGCGTTGTTCGTATAGATACTATTATGCACCGCTCTATAGCGTGATGACGAGGGAAGAAATGAATGAATTTTGGGATCGTTGGGGTACTGAAAATTGCGATCATTTCCACCCTGCTGCTGGCTGAAGTCGGTAGGGGTGCAACCCTTTCAGCCCTGCTGGGCTCATAAGGATTTGGGGTTGTGACCCCGAATTTTTCCTCCGGGTTTTGTTTGGCAATTGGTGCCGTTTGGTTGTTTGATACCGTTTTTGTTTGGCTTTGAATGCCGTTACCTTATTCCGGAAGAATCACATTTTTAATGGATCTACGCCGTAGATGTTAGCAGACACACGTGTAGACCCGACACAGAATCGACAGGTAAGCCCTTTTGGCCACTCTTACACCCTTAAAAACACCGAATTCCGCGTTCAAACTGCTATTTTAATTAATTTTCGTTCATATCCTTTTGATTATTTTTTTTAAGACAGCCGCGTTTTTAATCAGTTTCTTTATAGTTAAACATTTTCTTCTAATACAAGTAGATCGCTATATTTCGTGGCAATTAATTAATTATGTACAGATGGGTTTTTTTTTATTAAGAATTCAATGGGCTGATATTTGTCCTTCACATGTGGTGTAGGTCAAATTCTTGTCAGTTTTTTTAATACGGGTTTTTTTTGTCAGCTATCTTAGATCGATTTACTACATTCTTTTGGTAAAGTTGGTTCAAACTGTATAGGGTGACCCAAGGTTAAAATTTTAATTTGTTATTTTGCAAGCAAGACTGTAGTGAAGTTTCTTGGGTTACGCTTACAGATACCTACTGTATGGTTAATTTATATTCATAAATATAAAGCTGCGTTATTATATTTTGATGTATACGTTTAGTAATAGTAATACGGAAATTTCCTTTCTTTCTTTTGATGGTTTGTATGTAACTTTCTAAATTTTATAACATTGTATTTTGCGGCTATGACTTTTCTTTGGTGTAATTTAAGCGATTACCTAACTATTTTGGTTATTTTGTTACCAGTGTATAATTTAATTGTTTAATATTTTTGTATCTGCATTACTTATGTAAATATAATTAGTTTATAATGAATATTTTTCTGTGCACAGTAGCGTACAATGGCTACTTTTATGTAAATTTTATCTTAACTTTGATTTGTTAATTAATTGGCTTCGATATTGCCTGTTTATTTTTTTTTACCTGATGTCTCTATTTAATTCAAAATATTTCCTTCGGTTTTACTTTCTTGATACCAATGAATAATTGTTTAAGGCCTTCAGCCACTAAAACTTTTTTTTTTGTGTGATTTAAATTTAATATTTCTTCGAAATTATATTTGTATAGTACCTGAATTTTAACTTGCCTTGACGCATTCCTTTTGTTTTATTAGGGTCTTTATTGTTGGTGGAGATACCAATCTCTTTACTTTTGGGGGACAAATCTTTCTTTTTGGTGGAGTTGCCAACTTTCCTTCCTTTTACTGGGAGACATCTCCAGGCTCTTTCCTCTTACTGGGGGACACCCAATCGCCATGCCTAGGCCGTCATAGCCTTGGGCCTGGACACCTTCAGTTGAGGAAAACTTCTTCAGGCAACGTCTTTTTATTTATTATTAATTTTGTTTGGCAACCTTAATATATATTTAATGTCAATATTCATAAAAACTTTTGGTTTGCGCCTAACGTCGAATCGATTCGAATCTTCATATTTTTACTTTAAGTTCCCCCTCAGGGTTTGATTTTCGAGTTAAATAAATGTAGAAATGACGTAATATTTTTTTTTTTTTGGTAAATAAATTGTAAATTTGTTTTAAAGGTAGTGTTTTATTTGCCTCACCAGACAGCGCAGTTTCTTGGAATTTTTAGTTTCTTTTTTCTGGATAATATGGTAGCTATATGTGAGTGAGTGAGATGAAAGCGAGGTCCCAATACCATCTTGGAGGGTTTCTGTTTTTAACCCGGCATTAAAGACAGTGGCGCCCTTATTAAACCCCCCCTCTCTCCGGGATTGGAGCTAGGGCATTTTTTTTGGCACGCATGCGCAAGCCTCTCGCATTCAACTCAACTCTTTACGTGAGTTAATTTTGTAAATTCTCAATATTTTTTTTTTAATTTTTTACCGAACTTTGAATTTTTATTTATGAAGGGTAAGTAGAAGTAAAATTCTTCTTCTGTGTGGAAAAGAGCGTGGCAACATTTTTGGCTAAAAAACCAGAGATAGTGCCAGTGGCCACGTGCAGCAGTTCATCTGGTACTGTTTGTATTAGTAAGTGGTAATATCTGTTTGAATAATTTTTTTATTTTGTTTTGATTAAGTGATCTGAATTACACCCGTTATGTATTTACTTGATTATATTTTAACTTTAGGCAGACCTGTCGAAGTCCTGGACAGTCCAGTAGCATCTGGTGTAATAAAAAGGAGAAATACTTCTGCAACATGTGAACCATCGACATCAACATCAACACGTATTGAAAATATAGCCTCTGTAGAGTCAGCCATCCTAACAACTACGACTACAAGTGACACTTCTAGCAGTTCTAGCGATGAAGCTTCTACTGAAGGGGAGACTGAGATTACTATTCCTAGTATTCTTCCATCAGAAGATCCCGGTTTATGGCCCAGAAGCATCACCAATGATGAAGTCAGAATATTGGTTGATCGTGGTCCTCCCTTGATAGGACGTAATTATCAATTTCCTGCTAATAAAGACAAAAGAAAATTTTCAAGTAAGTACTTTGTTAGAAAACTAGGAAATGGAGAAGAAGTGGAAAGAATTTGGCTAATTTACTCAGTTTCGAAAAATTCGGTATTTTGTTTTTGTTGTAAACTTTTCAGCAAGACTTCTACTAGTTTTTCTGATACTAGTGGTTTTTCTGATTGGCAACATTTATCCTTAGCCATTATAAGACATGAAACATCAATTGCACATAACGTTCACATGAATAAATGGATGAATTTAAAAAAAATGTTGAAATTATCTACAACTGTAAACGATCATCACTTACGGGTTTTAGAAACTGAAAAAAAGTATTGGCATGACGTTCTAGAAAGAATTATTGCAGTTGTTAAATTTTTATCCAGACAGTGCCTAGCTTTCCAAGGTTCATCTAAAACACTTTTCCAATATGATAATGGGAACTTCCTCAAAACTGTCGAGATGATTTCATCTTTTGATCCTGTGATGAGAGAGCACATAAGTCGAGTGCAAAACTCACAAACAAATTCTTTAAGAATGACCCATTACTTAGGCTACCAGATACAAAATGAAATTATTGAATTAATGGCTTCTAAAGTAAAAAATAATATTTTGGACATGGTTCGAAGCTCCAAATATTATTCAATAATTTTAGATTGTACACCGGATGCAAGCCATACAGAGCAAATAAGCCTCGTTTTGCGTTATGTCGTTCTAAATGACAGTTCTAAAAAGGTCCAAATACAAGAGAGTTTTATAGCATTCAACTCAATAATCGACTCTACAGGGGAAGGGCTATGTAATTTTGTAATGGGACTTTTGAAAAATTTAAATTTAGATATTAAAGATATGAGAGGACAAGGGTATGATAATGGGGCCAATATGCGCGGAAAACATATTGGTTTACAAAAACGCATACTCGATGCTAATCCTAGGGCATTTTTTGTACCATGTGCTGCACACAGCTTAAATTTAACAGTAAATGATGCTGCTAAGGTTTCAAATGAAACAGTGAATTCTTTTAATATTGTACAAGAACTTTATGTATTTTTCTCTTCATCCACAAAAAGATGGGATGTTATGAAAAAGCATGTCCCTCAGTTAAATCTAAAACCCCTAAGTGATACTAGATGGTCAAGTAGGATTGATGCTATGAAACCGCTAAAGTTTCATTTAATTCAAATATGTGATAGCCTTCTAGAAATAGCAGAAAATGATACTTATAACATAGAAACTAGACATAAAGCAAATTCTCTTTTATTAAATATTCAATCTTTTAAATTTATTTGTAGTATAATAATTTGGTATGATGTTTTATTCCAGATTAATATTGTAAGCAAAATGATGCAAAGTGTAGCGATTGACATTAAAGTGTGCCAAAACTATTTAAAGAATTTAGTCGATCATTTTAAAAATTATAGAAATGATAATGTTTTCGAGGAAAATCTTGTTGAAGCTGGAAAACTAGCGGCTGCTCTTGAGATAGAGCAATGTTTTCCCCCATTAAATAATGTAAGACGAAGGTATAAACCGAAATTGTTCGATTATGAGCACACGGATGAGACACCTCAAGATCCAAAAACTGCTTTTAAAATAAATTTCTTTTTAAAAATAATTGATCAAACACTAAGTTCTTTAAATAGTAGGTTCGATATGATATCTGATTACGAAAACGTTTTTGGTTTTATTTGTGATATTTCTAAATTAAATGACGAAGATCTTTTAAAATGCTGTCATGTTCTTCAACAGAAGCTAACTGATCAGGAAAAGCAGGAGGCTGACGTGGAAGGAAATGGTTTATTTAACGAGACAAAAGCCCTAAGATTGTTTTCATTGCCTGAAGTATCAAATCCCCTTGAAATTCTTCAATATATATTTGAAAACAATCTAACTTCATCTCTACCAAATATTAGTATTGCGTTAAGAATCCTCCTCACTTTACCTGTGTCTGTTGCTTCTGGTGAGAGATCATTCTCAAAATTAAAAATAATTAAAAATTATTTGAGGTCTACCATGTCACAAGAAAGATTATCTGGTTTGGCAATCTTAGCTATAGAGCAAGAGATACTCGATAAAATAGATTTTGATAATATTATAAAAGAATTTGCAGCGGCCAAATCTAGAAAAACGCCCATTTAATTTCTGTATCCTAATAATAAGGTATGTTTTATTTGTGATTTGTTTATTGTTTGATTTATGCCTTTATAAATAATTTAGAGAAAAATAAAGTTTTGGTTTTGAAATCTCTGTAGTTTCCTTATAAAATGAGGTTTTAATCGATTGCCTAAAGGAAAAAAATTAAAAATTAAAAAAATACATATGTTATCTAAAACTAACAGCATACTGATCTTAAGGCATTTAAGAAAGGTTTCTGATAGTTTTTTTAACTACTCTACACTAAATTCCAACAAAAACTGGACAAATTTGGGCACCCCCAATTTTTTTGCCGAGTAAGGGGCGCCAAAATATTTTTGGCACGCGGGCGTTGATAACCCTTGCGGGGGCCCTGCTAGAAAGTTATAGTCATTTGAATTTTTTTTAAATTATATTTTAGGCTTAAAAAAATTCAAATGACTATAACTTTCTACTAACACATTTTTTTCCTTCAAAATTTAAAAACTGTCGACAAAATGCTGTAAAATTTGTGTAGAAAAATAATAAATAAAATACCTAGACGTATTCATTTTTTTCTTAGGAGGGGTACACCAAATATTCAACTTTTTTTCGCAAATTACAAAATGTTTTTTTTTTCGTTACCAAAATATTCCCAGTGGGCTCACTATTAAAACCACTAAATTTGGTACGGGTCCTGTAAGTAAGAACAGAGATATACAACTTCGAAATTTCACCAGCCGCCACTGCTATTGAGTATAGTGAGTATTTTTGTTAATTTTTATATGCTTAGATAATTTTATATTAGGATTTCCTATATTGAATAAAGAATAATAACAAATAGATTATTTGCCGACCCCCAAGACCCCCCTCCCCCCCAGTAAATTATTTTCTGTTTTTTTCTTAGAGTTTTCTTAGAGACATTTTGCGTTTTTGAGTAATTTATCACGCCCACTGTAAAATAAGTGTTCTCTGTGATTTATAGAACCAAGGCATATGCGAGACCATCTCTTTTTATAGCTCCTGCTCTATTATGCTCTTCTAAAAGGACATTTTGGTCATCATTTAACATTCTTTCTTCATTCATTTCTGCCATCAAATTCAGATCATGGGGTATATCATTTTCCAATAGACAAATATTATGCAGGATGCACGAACTTAATATAATAAGTGGTACCAATTCTATTTTTACTGTTTCACAAAGTTTAAGTCTTCGAAATCTACCTTTGAGTAAAGCAAATGTCTGCTCTATTACAACTCGGGCTTTTGCGTGTTTCTTGTTGTAATTTCTTTGAATATTTGTAAGGTGTCCATTGTCTTTATATGGAACCATCATCATGTTTGATAAGGGGTATGCAGAATCACCTAGTAAGTGCCCGTCTTCGGGTAGATTCATAGTCATCAGTCTTCCACTTAACTCTGATCGCCGAAACATGCAAGCATCGTGGATAGAACCTACCTCACCTGCATAACAATCTATACAAAACTTTGTTGTTATCGCAAGTCCCTTGTAACAAAATACTGTGGTAACCCTTTCTGTTAATGTAAGATGGAGCATCTTCTCTTGGAGCTATAATAAGTATATGAGAACCATCAATTGAGCCTATAAAACCTACAAAAACAATTAAAATATAAGTTCTCACATAAGTACGTATATTATTTATAAATTACATATTACCAACAAAACATACCTGGAAACTCAGTTTTATTTCTAACATCATTTATGATCTCATTACACCTTGCATTATTGGGGAATGAAATTATATTATTATGATGGGTTACATTAACCACCAATAACTTGCGACAAATTTTGTATAAACATGCCCATGCTGTAGACTTGCTAATACCAAAACGATCTGCAACAGATCTTAAAATAAAAGATGTTAATGTTGTTTTAGTTACTAGTTATTTTTTATAGGACATAAGTGTATTTTGTCC
This sequence comes from Philopedon plagiatum, assembly GCA_963971165.1. Taxonomy (NCBI): domain Eukaryota; kingdom Metazoa; phylum Arthropoda; class Insecta; order Coleoptera; family Curculionidae; genus Philopedon; species Philopedon plagiatum. The sequence goes on from OZ020191.1 coordinate 62,384,110, forward strand.
TTTGTGAAATTTGACAATAAAATTATTATTATTATTATTATATTACTTACCGGAAACTCTCAATATTGGCTAGGTACCATAATGCTATTAACAATTGTTTTTCCAGTGTAATCTCTGGATTTCCACTTAGGTTTGTGCCAGAATTTGGAATTGTTTTTAGCTTTATTAATAAATTTTCAAAACTGGTGGCAGTCATACGAAAATGTTGCTGAAACTGTTGATCTCCAAAGTTAGGAACAAGTTTCTCTGCAAAGTCGATTCCTTTAAACTAAACTGATTTTTCTTCTTCGTCGTCAAAAAAAATTTCCAAACCAAAACTTAGAAAGTTTAAACACATATCCATGCTGACGTATGAGCAGACACAGGCAAGCAAAATATCATAATACAGTTGAACCCAACGAATACTAACACAGGTTTTATTGAATAAAAATGAAAGAATTATTCAAATATTGTTCTTAATTCTTTGTAGGTTAATAAAACATTTCTACACTTACTTAAAACATTTTAATATAACATTCAACTTTTTTATATAACTGACTACTACTAACTAGATTATAAAGTAAGTATATTTAGATGAATTTTTATAATCAATGTTTTAACACTTCCTAATAATTATAAAAATTTAGTTTTATTTTACAAGAACAATTTTATGTTTAATAAATTTATTAGCAATTAAAGGTTTTGCGAAAATATCTGGCACCATTTTTCCTGAGCATAAATAATCAGCCCCTCTAACTTCTTCATTGATAAAATGAAATCTAACATCAATGTGGTTGCTCCGTCAAATGAATAGGGAATATGCATGTAATCCAAAAAATCCTGAAATATATTTTTTTGTATTCTCTACATATATTAAATGTTCATGGCAGTTGCTGTCTTCCATTTATTTTGGGTTTTATTAACAAAAAAAAAGGTTTTATTTTGCAAACTTTCCTGCAAAATCCAACATCTCGTAAAACGGACTTCTTTTGTTTGTGACGTCACTTTTTTTTTTATTAAGGAAACGTTTTATAATGGCTAGTGTAATGTAAATTTCACTGTAAATCCATTTTCTTGAGTGTTTCCAAAGACTAGGAGATTTAGTCCATAGAAAACCTTTTATTTTATTAAATAGACTGGTTATAAATGACCAAAACGGCATTTGTGCAAAGAAAATCGGAAAATTGGCTGATGTTGTATGGCTACTTATTCGCCTTCACAATTTAGCTCGCAATTTAGTTACAAACACTTATTGTTTATTATACTATAAAAATAAATGTACGGCAACATTATGATTACTTGAATTTGGCGATACTGACCTTTATAGATACCGCTTTATGTAAAATTTTTGATTAATTTTCCACTACCTATTTTCTTCCAACACCGGCTCTTTTGGACACGAGAAAATGAAGTTTTCGAAGCCATTCGCTATGGAATTTTTTTATACTGGGACAATATAATATCTGTAGGGTGGTTTTTTAATATTTCCTACTGTTTAATAAAAAGGATTACTAACAAAATACGAATATAATCAAAGATAAACAATGTAAACAAACTTAAGGGCAAGAGCTGGCCAAATAAAGGGGCCGTCACACTGAAAAACCAACGTTGCCACCGCTGCAAACAGCTGATTTCAAATGGTAAAGAAGGGCTCACTTGAAAAATTTTAGATCCCAAGGCGTGTTCGATTGACAAAAATTGGATCAATCAGGATCACTTTATGTCACTCCAATGCTATTTTATCTCTTTGCACTGCCATTCATGATTTAATTAATGTCAAGACAAGTAACACAGACAAAATAAACGTCCAAACGAGGGACGGAGAATGCTAGTGAACAATATTTGTTGTGTACTGTAGTTTACTAGTCCTCTACGAAACGATAAACCCAAAGCCGGTAATCAAGTGAACTCCAAGACCAACGGATACCGGTTATCCTTTTTTATTTGCAACTCCTAGAGAAAGATAAGTTATCAGCTGATGTCAACGTAATTCGTGGGTTATAATCGAATAGTTTCGCCTAACAAACTTTTGTTCTGTGGTTTCGCTAGGCTCATGTCATTTGCTATTTGCTTTCGCCGTTTTTTCATTGAGCTAAACAAACACACGTGTGTTTCTTTAGTTCAATGCGTTTTTTCACTTTTCAACACAGTACACGGAATTAAACTTTGTTAGCCTATGCTTTTCAAGTGTTTTAAAACCTTCACATATCGTGTTCAATATGTGTTTCTGTTATATAATGATTATTAAGGCTGTGTACCGTTGTCAAACCTGGTTAACCGCTCGGTTTCTTCGGTGACATTAATGACAGATATTGCGTTTCCAATCTGTCAACTTTTCAGATTACCGATACTTACGGGACACAAAACCGTAACCAAAGTTGACAACGGTACACGCCCTCTATGTATAGTTTGTCCCAAATGCGACACAAAAGGTGGAGGACCATCATTTCAAGGTAAGTTTGGCGTTTCTTGCAAAAGGGAAGCTGGCTAAATACCAAACATAGTTTTCACCATGATTAAACATTTTTAAAAAGCTGTTGGTAGTGTTGGTTTCATCTTTTGGAGGGATAGCTATTGCACTTTTTCGGATTTGCCACAATGTATTTAGTTATACAACAAATATTACATTACTTTTTAGATAGACTAATAAGGAAAGCAGTTATTCATTCAGTCATTTAAAATAAAATGTGAAAATATAGACCAGTAGTCAGAGCATAGATTTTACCTGAAGAAAATCTGGAATAGGAATCCTGAAACTGCGGTTCCTGTTAAGCTGAAGTACGTATTTGTAAGTATTGTTCACGCCAAATATAGGTACACCTTTGTTTTATTTTTGCAAAATAGGGGCATTACTTGTTTGCTAAGTATGTATGTTTTTCACAATAATTTATGTATTGGGACAGTATATGACTGAACTGACTCAGTAGCCTTAGTAATGGAACCTGTAAGGGGGTAAATGCCAGTTCCTGTAACCAATTTGTTATTATTTTTCTATAACTTTGTAATAAGTATTTAAGAGCGGTGATAACTTTAATAACTTATTCTTAAAGTCAACCAAAAAGGTTTTATTTTAGTCAACTAAAAGACAATAACTTTCCTTATCTTAAAGTTAACTCTTGTTAAAGTTGCCCTAAAGTTAAAGATAAGGAATATATCTTTAAGACAGGGATAAGATGCCTTGTTGGACTAGAGCAGAGTTAGAGTTGCACTGTTTTATTGTCCAAGTTGTGTCTCTACCTTTTGGGCGAACGACAGCTAGCTCATGCCGAGAGTGGTGTGGGTAAAGTCATAACAAAACAAAAGCGCCACCTGTTTTAGCCCCGGTAAGGCAGAGACTGATCTTTTAAAAGAAAACAGGAAATTCTAAGTTTGACCCAATGAAACAGCCTTCTCTGAAAGATGTTAGTTTAATATTTAAACAAGGCCCATACCCATAATATGAGACATTATTACCCCCTTAACTTAAAACGAAAATTATTTACATATAAAGAAGTGCTCTGAAATGTAACAAAAACAAGCTCTGAAAGCTGTTAATCAAGAAAATAATTAAAAAGTAACAAACTCACGCTGTCCAACTCAATATCCACACTTATCGTGGACTGGTATCGGTATAATTGCCCATCTCTACTGATTTTGACAGTTTTTCGAAAGTGAAAGAAAAGTTAATATAGGTTAGGTTTAATAAGTGAAAAATGTAACTGATGAGATTCTATTTTATTTTGAGCTTCGTTTCAAATCAAGTGTCAATAAAATTGAGGTGCCAAAATCAGTGACGGACACGGTTAATAATTATGTACAATAATAGTGATAATTAAATAAGTGCACGTGTGTGTAAGAATGCCTTTTTACCGTGATTTGTGCATCACAAATTAACGTTTATAGTACCTACTACCTAATATAATAAACATTTCACAATAAAATTAGCACAAAGTTGGTCGATGGTGTATTATTTAACAGTCTATAGTTCTGCTAGTCGAGGCCTATAGCCTCGAGTGATGTGATATAATAATCGTTCTAATAGGACGTCACAAACATATCAAACCTGACATTTATGATGGTGTAGAGGTTGTGGTGCTCCCAGTGCTCAAGCAGCCAGATGAACCGTGAAGCCTGAACGGTGTCACCAGGGAAAGCACACTCCGGAAGGTGTTAGGACGATGGTCTACTCCTGCCCTGATGTGGAAGCTCCAAGACAGAAACGTAAGGAACAGAAGACCAAATGATGGAACCAAAGAAGAGCAGGAATAACACAACTAAGAAAATTAGGCCTGAAACAGAACCGAGCTTCAGGACATGACCTTCAGGCATAAAATAAGGTGGGTAGATTTTAAGATAAATTTGTAATACTTATAGACTTAAATAAAAGTGTTAATATCAGAAGTCACACATAAAGATAGATGTTTAAAATCGAAGCTTACCCTAGATGGCATGTGGCCTTGTCGATGATAAAAAACTGAATGCTGGAATTTTGCCCATAAAACTGGATCAAATCGAAACAAACTAACTTCTCTGGCGTAAAAAGGTATTTTACCGCCAAGATCACAGTTTTGGGTACCAAAAATTCATAAAATATCCGCAAAAATACGGCTGGACTGCTGTAAGGCAACTCTGCCAAAAAGGCTAGTCCACAAAAAAACCCAAACCGTCATCAAAACGGCGGCAGGTTCCCATCTGTCAAAGGCCTAGGGAATTTTAAATCTAAGCAGTGTGACCACTGACAACTTTTGACATTTCAAAACAAAAACAAGGGGATTTTAATTATTTTTATTTAAAGACCAACGATTTAAGTCTCAATGCCCTAAATATGCCCAAAACATTCCCTATTTCTCAAAACTGGTGTTTATTTCACTTAACTTGTAATTTTTAGGTGTTGATTCTGAACCAAAAAAAAAGAACCAAGATGAGGCCTAGAACGAGATACTAAAGAAGATGAAGTCAGATACAAATACTGTTAAATACCTAACAATGCACTCATAAATGCAGAAGTAGCAGGTGAGCTTTTAACCATTACAATGATTTATTAGCGGGTCTACCAAATCTTATTACCCTTATACGAATAGCACAAGCTAATAATTATGATATACTTTTAGGATGGCCTGGACTATACACAGCTTGAGAAAGACCTTGACGAATAAGGCGAACTAGAATTAAGTATACTTATACCTATATTGTACCTATTAAGACTTAAATAAAGGCATCTATAAAACCAGAAACCAAGCTCTATTCTCTTAGTATTAATCGAAGATCTGGTAAGTTTTTAATTTATAGATGTACAGTATTTTACAGCAAAATAAACCCGTAACACGCCTCCCCTTCCTCAGAGAAAATTTTTTTGTTATTTACAAAAAAGTTTTCTGTGGTCTTAGATGGAGAGCCTAACAATACGAAATATATACAGCAATGTATACTGACTATAAGATTTACAAAACTACAAACTACAGACTAAAGGTAAGTAATGTATTTACAAGACAGTATCTTAGCGGTAAGTCCAATATTTACAAAAACCATAGCTTTAGGGTAAGTCAGACAACAACTATGGTATGTCGTCTGGAGGGTGAGCCTTAAGGTCTTTAGCATGCCAAACACCAAGATTACGACCATTCTGATCAGAAAGCTCATAGGACCAAGGTGAGACCACTTTGGTTATGACGTAGGGACCCGAGAATTTAGGCGCAAGTTTTGCCGTAAAATGTTTGGCAGCGTCTGAGAGAAAATAGTTCTTCTTCCAGACCTCCTGATCAAGCTGAAACCGCTCGTCTCGTCTCCTGAGATTGTAAGTATGACGGCCACGCTCATACGCCTGCCGAAGTCTTTTCTGCACGTTTATAAACATCTCATTCACAGCTTGAGACCTAGAGACGGGATCAAAGGGCTGAGGGTCATCAGAAGGTGGACATGAGTCCCGGGGCAGACGAACGTCACGACCGAAAACCACAAAGTTAGGGGTTAACCCGGTAACCTCATGTTTTGCTGACCGAATGGCAAAACCAGCCTTAGCGAGAAGTTTATCCCATTGACGGTGGTCCTCGGCTACATAGCTCGTAAGGATTGTTTTTAGGACACGGTGAACACGTTCAACGGGATTGGCCTGAGGATGATAGTTAGCCGTATACCGTATTTTAATCCCGTACTGAGCCATTGCCTGCTGAAAAATCTTGCTGCGAAACTGAGTTCCGTTGTCCGCAATAATCGTCTCAGCTCCAAAAACTAAAATAACAAAATTTTCCAACCATCGAACGATATTCTGTGCGGTGGCAGAACGGAGAGGAAAGAACAGACAAAACTTACTAAAAACATCAACCACCGACAGAATATATGAATGCCCAGAGGCAGAACGAGGTAGTGGTCCGACTAAGTCTATACTTATGGTTTGGAACGGACGGGAACTCAGAGGTTGGATGCTGAGCATCTGACCAGCAGGGGCTTGTTGAAGGGGCTTGGTCTGGATACAAACACGACATCGTCTGATGTATCTCGCAACATCACTACGCATGCTTGGCCAATAATAACGTTGGGCGATCCTGGAGAACGTCTTATTGATTCCAAGATGACCACAAGTAGGAGGATCGTGATTATCTTTTATAATTGAGGATCGGTCTTCGCGTGGAACTACCATCAGCCAAGAGTCCTCGGGATCTGCAAGTGCAGCGTAAGGGTGTTTAGCTCTTTTAAAAAGTTTGCCGTTATCCACCCACCAAAGGGGATATTTAGATGGGTAGTCAACAACTTTCTTGATCATGCCAAGATACCAGCGATCACGCGGCGTGGCAGTTTCTTTGGCGGTATCAGTCGAATTTGGTTGGTTAGTGATGACATCAACGACAGGGACTGATCGAGAAAGAGTGTCCGGAACAACATGCTCCTTACCCTTGCGATGTATGATTTCAAAATCATACTGCTGCAGTCTTATGGCCCAACGCGCAATGCGACCAACAGGGTCCTTGATAGAGTTAAGCCACTTAAGGCTGTAATGATCGGTAATAACGGTGAATTTGGTTCCTTCGAGATAAGGACGAAGCTTCTCTATGGCAAAGAGAACAGCTAAACATTCCTTCTCTGTAGTGCTATACTTTCTTTCATTTTTGGTAAGCGAACGGCTCAAGTAAGAAATGACTTGTTCCTCGCCATTCTGAACCTGAGAAAGCACCGCTCCTAGACCAAAATCTGATGGATCACACTGGACAATAAACGGTTGTTCAAAGTCCGGACAAGAAAGTACCGGTGCTTTGACAAGGTGCTCCTTAACTGTATTAAAGGCTGCTTGGCATTCTGGACCCCAGACAAATTTAACATTCTTTCTCATTAATGCCGTGAGTGGCGATAATACTGAGGAAAAATTTGGCACAAACCGGCGGTACCAGGAAGCAAGACCAATAACTCGCCTTATTTCAGTCACACTTTTCGGTGTAGGAATACGCAGAATTTCCTCAATCTTCTCAGGATCTACCATTAGTCCTGACAAATTTACGACATAACCTAAATATTTAAGCTCAGGCTTACAAAAATTACATTTTTCGCGGTTAAGTGTAAGACCTGCACTTACAATGCGCGAAATAATTTCGCGTAAAACACGAATATGCTCCTCGAAAGTTGGAGTACATACAATCACATCATCGAGGTAAACAAACACAAATTGTTCTAAATCGACGCCTACCACCCGATCAATCAATCTTTGCCAGACGGCGGGGGCATTAGTCAAACCGAACGGCATTCTTGTAAATTGGAAGAGCCCACGTGACGGCACAGTAAACGCAGTGAGAGGTCTGGAACCCTTTGCAATGGGTATTTGCCAATAAGCAGACTTTATGTCGAGTGTACTCAGATATTTTGCGTCGCGTAATTTATCTAACGTAGCTGACACGTAAGGAATAGGATATGCGTCGGGAATCGTAGCTTTATTAACAGCGCGGTAATCTACACAAAAACGTCAGCCACCAGACTTTTTCTTAACCATAACTATTGGCGAAGACCAGGGAGACTCAGATGGTTCCACAATCCCATCCGCTAACATTTGCTCTAACTCCTTGTTGACTTCTTTTTGCAAAGCATAAGATAAGGGATAGTATCTCTGTTTTATTGGGGTAGAATCAGTTTTGATCTCCATTTCCACTAACGTCGTACATCCAAGCTTATTACCCATAGATGAAAAAGTATTTTCTACAAGGTTGTCAAGGATTTGTCGCTGCTCAGATGTAAGATTGTCACGGGAATGGATGGCAATAATATGTGGATTCTGATCTAAATCTGATCGAAACGACCACTCGCCACTGTACAAGTTAGGTACTATTTTCATTTGACTCCAAAAGTCAATCCCTAAAATGAGCGTGTGCGGTAAAGAAGGAACAACCAAGGTATCTAGGAGAATTATTTTATCTTGAAGTTGAAATGGTAGCTTGATCGAACCAATACTCTGACAAGCTTGGCCATTAGCAACGCACTCGAGACACATTTTGCGATTCATCCGCAAAATGTACTTGTGAGCCTCGTCTCATAGACGAAGAAGCAGGGATCACGGTAGGACGAATAATCCTATTAGGGGCTTCACCGACGGGTCTACTCAACGAGTAACCAACGGGGACAGAACTGTCATGGGTTGACACGGGAACTCGAAAATCTTCTAAGGTATTCGCACGTTCCAAATACGTTGGATGGGTTGGATTTACACGAGTACCTCGAGAAGAAATCTGATCAACAAAATTATGTTCAGGTAAGTAAGATCGAACTGGTTGACTCGACGAGCTCAACCGGTAGTCTTCCACGGACGAAGGGGGCAATTGAGCTTGATCCGAGCAACGATTCTGATGGGAGAGGGGTGCAGAAACTGAAAAATTAGAGCGGCCTATGCTTAGGGATTGTGCATCTACTACATGTCGTGCAGCAGGTTGAACAGGTTGTGGTCTATTTACAGCAGTTAAATCAAGGGGTTGGTTCTGTAACATCTGTCGCTCACAACTGGGTTCCCTAGAGGAATTTGACAGAAGTGAACAATAATCAATGATTGAAGGGAATGTTTGGGGTTCTAAAACTAAAGGAACAGCAGGCTGGACGATGGGCACCGGTTGAGTGTGTACTACTTCCTCATCAATATCAACCAGGTCATACGAAACCTGTACTTCTCTCTGCGGCGTGATAGCAACAGGCAGTATTCTGTTTATCTCCTGTTCATTCTCGGTATCCAAAATAGAAGTGCTTACCACACGAGAAGTATCCGCATTTGTGTTATGTGCTATTGCACCTGGTTGACCCGATCGCGTTACCGCTTGATCATCGTTCAAAGTAGAAGGTACACCCTCCAAAACCGAATGTAGATCACCCATCAGCTGTTCACACCTATCTATCAATTCGCCCTTTTGGTTGACTCCCGATTGTTCCAGAACTTGAACGCGATTTAGACGGTTTTCAACATGCAGTAAAAAGGTGTAAATTCTTTTAAACTCACTGTCTTTGTTACCTAAATCGAAATTAAGGATGTCGCGCTCCGAAATCAATAATTTTGCCCTGCAAACGCAAAGGTCGGTCTCAGCATCATAACACGATGTTGTTGGTCGCGAAACACGTCCCTCGCGCTCCGTACGCATGGCTTCCCTTAATAACGCACGCTTCTGCGGAAACGAACCAGTTACTGGTAACCCACGAATTGCCAACTCGTATTTAATTTCATCGGCACCCAAAAGGTTAATTTCCATTTTACCTGAATCTCGCAAAAAGAGAATCTAGAAAAATACTACTAAACTTACTAGCAACGCAAGTAAAGTTTAACACTAATATCAAATGCTTAGTACTTAAGCTAAACGAAACTAATCACATATGTACATATACTAAGAATCGAATCCTAATAATTAGGATCTAGGTGTGTCGCAAAGTGACACACAAACCCGACCCCTACCAAAAATTGAAGAAAAAAAAAACCTTAAAGGTATTAACTCACTAACAAATAATAAAAAATGTGGTACCGCCAAATAAACTCAAAATAAGGTGTTTTACACCTGTACTAAATACTACAACACTGCAAGTGAAAAAAAAATTCAAAACTAATCCTGTGCCAATAGGAAATAATGCGTAATAATTTACTTAAAAGTCTAAAAAAACGCAAAAACATCCCAGAGATGCACAAATCCTACAACACCACCATAAAATTTTTATCAGGTAGCAGATTTTTTTTTTTTTTTAATATAGTTACTTATTGATCAGACTTAAGTTTTTGTTTTACGTGAATAACAAAAAAAGATGTTAAATTCCACCACAATGTGCTAATTATAAATAAAAAGATCACCTATTTAAACCCGTTGAAAGGCGCCATTTTGTAATAAGTATTTAAGAGCGGTGATAACTTTAATAACTTATTCTTAAAGTCAACCAAAAAGGTTTTATTTTAGTCAACTAAAAGACAATAACTTTCCTTATCTTAAAGTTAACTCTTGTTAAAGTTGCCCTAAAGTTAAAGATAAGGAATATATCTTTAAGACAGGGATAAGATGCCTTGTTGGACTAGAGCAGAGTTAGAGTTGCACTGTTTTATTGTCCAAGTTGTGTCTCTACCTTTTGGGCGAACGACAGCTAGCTCATGCCGAGAGTGGTGTGGGTAAAGTCATAACAAAACAAAAGCGCCACCTGTTTTAGCCCCGGTAAGGCAGAGACTGATCTTTTAAAAGAAAACAGGAAATTCTAAGTTTGACCCAATGAAACAGCCTTCTCTGAAATATGTTAGTTTAATATTTAAACAAGGCCCATACCCATAATATGAGACATTATTACCCCCTTAACTTAAAATGAAAATTATTTACATATAAAGAAGTGCTCTGAAATGTAACAAAAACAAGCTCTGAAAGCTGTTAATCAAGAAAATAATTAAAAAGTAACAAACTCACGCTGTCCAACTCAATATCCACACTTATCGTGGACTGGTATCGGTATAATTGCCCATCTCTACTGATTTTGACAGTTTTTCGAAAGTGAAAGAAAAGTTAATATAGGTTAGGTTTAATAAGTGAAAAATGTAACGGATGAGATTTTATTTTATTTTGAGCTTCGTTTCAAATCAAGTGTCAATAAAATTGAGGTGCCAAAATCAGTGACGGACACGGTTAATAATTATGTACAATAATAGTGATAATTAAATAAGTGCACGTGTGTGTAAGAAGGCCTTTTTACCGTGATTTGTGCATCACAAATTAACGTTTATAGTACCTACTACCTAATATAATAAACATTTCACAATAAAATTAGCACAAAGTTGGTCGATGGTGTATTATTTAACAGTCTATAGTTCTGCTAGTCGAGGCCTGTAGCCTCGAGTGATGTGATATAATAATCGTTCTAATAGGACGTCACAAACATATCAAACCTGACATTTATGATGGTGTAGAGGTTGTGGTGCTCCCAGTGCTCAAGCAGCCAGTTGAACCGTGAAGCCTGAACGGTGTCACCAGGGAAAGCACACTCCGCAAGGTGTTAGGACGATGGTCTACTCCTGCCCTGATGTGGAAGCTCCAAGACAGAAACGTAAGGAACAGAAGACCAAATGATGGAACCAAAGAAGAGCAGGAATAACACAACTAGGAAAATTAGGCCTGAAACAGAACCGAGCTTCAGGACATGACCTTCAGGCATAAAATAAGGTGGGTAGATTTTAAGATAAATTTGTAATACTTATAGACTTAAATAAAAGTGTTAATATCAGAAGTCACACATAAAGATAGATGTTTAAAATCGAAGCTTACCCTAGATGGCATGTGGCCTTGTCGATGATAAAAAACTGAATGCTGGAATTTTGCCCATAAAACTGGATCAAATCGAAACAAACTAACTTCTCTGGCGTAAAAAGGTATTTTACCGCCAAGATCACAGTTTTGGGTACCAAAAATTCATAAAATATCCGCAAAAATACGGCTGGACTGCTGTAAGGCAACTCTGCCAAAAAGGCTAGTCCACAAAAAAACCCAAACCGTCATCAAAACGGCGGCAGGTTCCCATCTGTCAAAGGCCTAGGGAATTTTAAATCTAAGCAGTGTGACCACTGACAACTTTTGACATTTCAAAACAAAAACAACGGGATTTTAATTATTTTTATTTAAAGACCAACGATTTAAGTCTCAATGCCCTAAATATGCCCAAAACATTCCCTATTTCTCAAAACTGGTGTTTATTTCACTTAACTTGTAATTTTTAGGTGTTGATTCTGAACCAAAAAAAAAGAACCAAGATGAGGCCTAGAACGAGATACTAAAGAAGATGAAGTCAGATACAAATACTGTTAAATACCTAACAATGCACTCATAAATGCAGAAGTAGCAGGTGAGCTTTTAACCATTACAATGATTTATTAGCGGGTCTACCAAATCCTATTACCCTTATACGAATAGCACAAGCTAATAATTATGATATACTTTTAGGATGGCCTGGACTATACACAGCTTGAGAAAGACCTTGACGAATAAGGCGAACTAGAATTAAGTATACTTATACCTACATTGTACCTATTAAGACTTAAATAAAGGCATCTATAAAACCAGAAACCAGGCTCTATTCTCTTAGTATTAATCGAAGATCTGGTAAGTTTTTAATTTATAGATGTACAGTATTTTACAGCAAAATAAACCCGTAACAACTTCAATGAAATATCCTGTTGGGTATGAAAAAAATAGCTAAAGAAATATTCAGTGAAGTGTCACTGACAAATTTATGCCAATATTTTTTACTAAATTTGATTGTTAAAAATTAATAGAGAAATGTTCAAGTTTCACTCGAGTATGTATTTAATAAGTAAAAACAGTATTTTACAGAATAATAATCTTTAAAACCAGAGCTAAGAACATTGCATAATGATTGTAAATTTATCAAAAGCTTTTCTGTTGGCTTCCAATTGACTGGAATTACAAAAGTGTGAAAACTATTTTCTAAACACTTCTAAGCACTGTTTTATATTTTCAAATTAATTACCGACATTAACAAAGAGATTATTTTTTTTTAATTTTTAGGCACTAATATCCATGACGGGTTATCCAGTAGGTACATTAACACCCACAAGTTTTCATAGCTACAGAGTTCACTCAGGTTTTTAGCAGTTCATATCCCAGCTGTGAAGAAAAAAAAAACATCAAATTAATGAAATTAGAATGATCAATGATATATTTACGTATTTACATGTAGGACACAGGGTATGTAGGATGTAGTCATAAATAGAATATTTTTGAGGAGTGTTACACTGGGAATAATTTCTTCTTTGCAACTTATTTTACAATGTAAGTAAGAATATTTATGGAACAAAGCCTTTTATAGCATCGAGAATTTCTTGGAGGGTGATTTTTCAGATCTCGTCTAAGTGTAAGAGGAGCATAAGACTGATATTTGGGTTGTTTAAATTCTTCAAAATTTTCTGAAATATGTTCTATGTTAGTCTTGCTTCGTTGAGCATTTCCGTTTGTACTTTATACTTAAATGTTTATTTGTAATTTTAATATTTTAATGAGCTATTTAGGAAATTTTAACATTGTCTCATTATTTAGTTGTAGCATAAAATCTTGACGTGTGAAAGTACTTTTGTATGCACTATCATTAATAAATATTTGTATTTGTAACCAGTGGTATGTAAAAAAAGTGCCTACTGATAATAAACCATAGGAAATGTAACAAATTTAATTTATTTAACTACGACCATTTTCTTCTGACAATTATTTCTAATGTAAAGCCATATGACCACCTTAGTATAGTCATTTTTAGAAATAATGGAGGAATTTCTTTTTTTATGTATAGCTGCTTTCATTGGCATTATACTCTAAGGAAGGGAGTAATTCTGTATTAAAATATGGGAAATTGGTCTAGAGGTGCTAATTTTAATCTATATAAATTTTATATTGCACATTAAGCTCTTGATGATCCCGGATATTTTTGTATCATTTTAAACTACACATATTCTTGAAAAATAAGCAAACACCATCACCTTTCCTATAATACTTTGTATAATTTATCCTTGGGCAGGTTGTGTAGACTATTTAAGGGGGTTTAAAGGCAAAATAAATATGTAATTGTGGAAAATTATAAAGGGTGTAGCAGGATAAGCATGACGAGTCGGCCCCCAAATGGCAACCTATATCGAAACTTATGTTATATCATAGGCTTGATGTACAAACACGATTTATATATGTTTCGCCGCCGGACTCCCCTTTATCCTTGAGATATGGACAAAAATGACCGCGCGCATGACTATCGTTCAAAGAGGCATATCTTGAAAACTAACTAAGCTAGAGAGGTAAAACCAACGCGAGGCCTCAGGTAACCTTACAGAGTATATATACATTTTTTTTAGATTTAACGAATAATTACGCATACTTTTAAAAAAATAAAGAAAAAATTATTAATTTTTTTTTCGTGTTCCCTCTGACTTACAATCACTAAAATAATATATGTTGTAATCCTTTATATGCACTAGTACCCATAAATATTGCGTTAGAAAAAACTTGGTGCAACACTTCGAAAAAAAAATAAAATTCACCGCGCACTACATAATATAAGGATACAAACGTGACATAGGACACATATAGACATTTTTATGAATTGAAATTATTGGTAAAAAAAGACATAAAAAAACAGAGCCAATGCTTAATATTAGTTAGTATTATTATTATTAACATTTCTGAATTAATTAAATTATAAGGAAAAAACAATCTTAATCATCATCGTGTAGTGGTTTGTGTGTTGTGGAAGGAAATACCCGACAAACGGGATCCACCGAGGGTCGCGGCAACAGGGTAGATGACGATCGGTGAATCTCGGGCGACTTCGGGGCGGACCACAGCAGACGGACAATGAGGGAAAACGGGAATGGGGATAGGTAGTTAAGAGCTTGAAGAGCGCGGTCGCACGCCAGCCGACCGCTATTTTTCTGATTGTTGAAAAATCTTATTGGGAGAGAAATAGTTGATGATCGACCGAAAAATAAGCGTTTGAATCCTCGAATCGAACCCCCCTGAAGAGGAGACCCTTGCATTTGGCCCCCAACTAGTGACTGGAGGATTTAAGTGAAACAGTAAAGTCTAAAGTATTTGACAAGGAACAGTTAAGAAGTTAATGGTCGTCATCTATGTTGGAAGAGTTAAAAACAAATTGGTGAGATAATTCCAATTTATTTTTTTTTGGCTGTAAGCTGTGATTGCAATTGATGATTAAAAAAACGTTAAGTGGATTTTTGGCTGCCGGTGGCAGATAAATGTTAGACATTAAAAAAAAATGGCCGCTCCTTGACTGCTGCAGATTTGACATTTATTTTTACGAACTATTCCTAATCAAAGGATATTGACTTTCCGACGTTTTTGGTGTTGTGTTATGGACGATATTTTTAATTTAATATATTTCAGATATCTGGTTGTATTAGCGTTGGTGTTTTTAAACAGGATTTATTGCACTGATTAAGCTATTTTTTAAATAAGCCAAGGTAATCTGTTATAGAAATTTATAGTTTTGGCTAAATTAAAAAGAAAAAAATGAGTAAGAAAAGCAAAAACAAGCATTGAGACGTTCTGTCGATTCAGAATCCGATAATATACCTTTAAGCGAAATGTTAGTGCTTGATGGTTTCCAAGAGGCTATCCAGGAACTAACTGCTGGTATGGCTGAGCTACGAGGTTATGTTACTAGCTTGGCGTTAGATGTCAAAGATATTAAAACCAGAGAAAAAGCAAAAAGTCAGATAACCCTCTTTCTGAAGTTAACAATGAAAGAGACGCAACTCAGGTAGGTAAGATATCGCAACATCAAGGCCATGTTATAGATAGGGGGTATATTTTGAACTGGAAGGAACTGGGGGGTAGTACGTTAACTTTCTATCCTAATAGTAAGGTTCACCCTATGGCATTCTTAAAAAAATTAAATAATATTTTAAATGATGCTGGGGTGCCGGAAATTGCAAAAACTAGTTTGGCTTTAACTTGTTTACGGGGCTCGGCTGCTGATTGGGCACAAATAAAGGAGGACTCCTTCATGGATTTTAGTGAATTTCAAAGGGTTTTTCAAGCTAGATTCTGGGGGGTGGATAAGGAACGATACCTTTATCTTGAGCTTTCTTATGGCAGGTTTGAATTTGGCAGTCGTGCAGAATATTTTTTGGATTTAATAAATCGGGCTAGTTTTTTGTCGAAAAGAATTCCCACAGAGAAATTAATCGATATGATTACCAAGCACTTTCCATCAGAGCTCCAAAGGGGTATTATTACCGGGGGGTTAGTCACTGTTGACGATGTAGAGGAATACCTGCGTAAAATCGACAATACTTATAAACTAGACGAAACCGGGAAAGGGCAACGGGAGGACCGCCGGTTAAATAGCGTGAATCAGTCCGCCCCGTATACTAGAAATCCAAATAATCAGTCGGGTCATCAGACGGAACTGCTGACGGATTCTGACAGTGAACCGGAGGAAAGTGAAAAGGTATCCCCTACTATTATGGTCTCGATAGGATCACACGATACAGAAATTTTGCTTGACAGCGGTTCGGATGTCTGCACTATATCTGACAAATTTCTGAATACATTAAAACAACGCTCATTAGACTTACCAACGCTCCCAGTAACGAACGTAAACATTGCGGTAGCTCTATGCGGAAAAACGCAGCGCGTAAAGTCCCAAGTGTATTTACCGGTTAAAATACAAGGGGTTGAAATAGATGTAGTTTGTTTGGTAGTGCCAAATTTAAATTGTAATGTACTTTTTGGCTCTAACTGGATGTCAAACCATAAAGCTACCCTGGATTTCAAGAAATCTATGCTAGTTTTCCACCACGATAACATTAATTATGAGATAAAAATTGAATTCAAAATTAATCGAGCTGACCTTCAAATTAATTTGTGTAAAAATAATTTGGATAAGCCGATACTTAAAAATATTTTTAAAGCGGAGGTGTATAATTCGGACAGTTATGAACTTATCAAGTGTAAAACGGAGGAATCGGATTTGCAAGAAGCAGCAAACAGTGCTTCTATTGATGAAAATTCTAAAAGTAAGCTGTTAGATGTTTTAAAAAAGAACTCTGACATTTTTTCAGAATACCCCGGTTGTGTAAATAATTATTGCCATGAAATAACTCTGAATAACTATGCGGCTTTTAATGCGCCTCAATATCCTATTCCCTATGTCTATAGGGAGGAAGTAAATTTACAAATTGCGGAAATGCTTCAATGGGGAATAATTAAAAAGCAGAAAACTGAATATGTTTTACCACTAGTGTGTGCATCGGAAAATGATAAAACTGTAAGGGTATGTATAGATGCGCGTTTACTGAATGAACGCTTAGGAAAAGATTTTATTAACTCACCAAATCCGCATGATTTACTTTTAAATTTTAAAAAACGGTCTGAAAAGAAACGCGCCAAAAGTAAACCTATCACGTTTGAAAGGGGAGAACAGGTATTAGTCAGGACGCATTATCAGTCCTCTGCTCAGGATAAGACCATAAAAAAATTCTTCCTTTTGTTCGAGGGACCCTTCGAAATTATAAAGCAAGTCGGTCCAAATTCATATGCTATTGGAAATAACCTCGGTAAAATGTGGTAAATCTAAGGAAGTATAAAACCCCACCAGCCAACCTGGTTTAGCCGCTTGGAAGTTGGTATACGCATTCCTTGTGTTGTATTTATACTGTAATATTATATCTAGCTATGTAATGTAGGCTAGGTTTAAATTTTCTTGTTGTATGTTTAATTGGTATACGCATTTCTTGTGTTGTATTTATACTGTAATATATTTAGCTGTGTAATGTAGGCTGGGTTTAAATTTTCTTGTTGTATGTTTAAACTTAAATACGTATTTTGGTTTAGTATTTAAGTTGGGGGGTAATGTAGTGGTTTGTGTGTTGTGGAAGGAAATACCCGACAAACGGGATCCACCGAGGGTCGCGGCAACAGGGTAGATGACGATCGGTGAATCTCGGGCGACTTCGGGGCCGAGTTACGTTGGGTTTCCAGCAGGGTGGTTCATAGAAACCCCTCCGTATGAACTTGCTAATATACTGCCAATGAAACTATACAGGTAACCTCAAACAGATATATTAGAACAAGTGATACAAATATACCGCCACTAACGTGCGTGAAGACGTCTAACAATATACTGTATATCCTAACACAGGTTCTTACAGTATTTATATTATTTTATTAGATAAAATGTTAACTAAATGCTTCATAGCAAAAGATAACTTACGGTGAAATAGATAATGTTTTAACATTATTCATGTAAGAGATATAATAACTGATAAAATGTGAAATAATATATATGCAGAGAAATAATAAAAGATAATGGTCGGTAAAACTCTTGTTATGCACTTATTACTTATTTATCATTTTACGCAGTGTAATAGATAAGAACCTAAATAAAGTCTTTCTAGGCATTTACCAGTCTTTATCTTTATAGCTACACTTCACCAGTGGCGTAACGCGTAACTCCTCCCTTCTTAGGAAAAGACCTACGGCTGCTCTAGTTGAGTAGGGCTTTCAGCTTCTGTCTTCTTTCTTCTTGACAACTTTATAAAAGGATAAGGGTAGTTGATGCGATAGTAGCAACGAACTCCAAAATATGTCATTAAGCAGATAATGACACAAATTAGTAGGATGATCCATAACCAAGAACTGTGAAGAGTTTCTCTATTTTCGGAGAGAACCAATTTGCTTAGGTTGGGTGACTGAAGTTATATGTTTTATTTCTTCAAGGTCCATACTCTTTATATTTAGTGGAGTGGGATGCTCTTTAAGCAGAGACATATCTAGTGATGGCAGTTGAACAACTGTTGCTGGTAACATGGTTTCAGCTGTAGAATAGAATATCTCCATATCAATAATTACATGGCAGCTTTCTGGTATAGAAATTAGATAGCTACCCGGATGCAACTCACTGTGTTTTTCCACTTGGCAAACTTCTGTTATTGGTGCATTGCTTGGAGTGGTAAACAATACATTTTGAGGGGTCACTTGATTGGCTGTAGGAGTGTTTAATCTTATCAAGAGAGTGCTGCAATTGGTGGCTTCGTTCTTTATAACGATGCTGACAACGCAATCTTCATTGGCTTCTAAATGGTCTTTACAGTAGAAGGTGTCTTCTATTTGCTCACAAAGGTCTTCTTCATATTGGAAGTGTCCAGTTTTCTCATTAAGGATAAGGTATGGTTTTGGTGGTGAGATAATTTTATTTTGAATGGGTACTGGATATATAAAATAGGATTTGAATTGTAAACGGTGTAAAAATGGAAAGTGGATCAAGAAAATTATTCTCTCTTTATCAAAAGTAAGTTGAATTCCCAAAAATTTATAATAATTTTGTTTATTATTAAAATCTACCAACTGATTTTTATTATAAAAAGAGTTCATTTTCGTTATCATTGACTCTAAATTATGTAGTGAAAGGAACATTGGATGCACCCTGTTTAGATAGGCAAATGTAACGGCATTTATAATTTGACTTAAATTATTTTCCAGGCTAATCAGAGAATTAATTATTAAATGTAGTGCATTAATAGCATTAATTTTTTCTTGATATTTTTCAATAAGATGCATTGTAGTTATTACATTAGATCTTATCTGAAAAAGACTTTGATTTGTTTTTAACATAAAATCTTTTGATATAGAAATTTGTTCGTTAATTTTTTCTTGAATCATATGATCATTTTTATTTAGATGGTTTAGTACAGAATTTATTCTTTTACCGTCTTCTTGATCAAGTGTTCCAAACAACCATTTAGATACAGTACCTCCAAAATTGATTAGACCACGTTTTTCCCTGATATTTGGATGAACGGCTTGAAGTAAACGCTCTATTTGGCTTATTAGTGACCAAGCTTGTCCAGCCAACTTATTTGACATTGTAGTGTCATTTTTATTTTCTGTAATAAAGGCTAATTGTAGTTTAAGATTGTTTTTTAGTTCAGTGAAATCAGTAATATTAATATAACTTACAAAAGTATGTTTGTTTGAAATTACTTTAGTATTACCTAAGAGAATTGGTAAAATTGGATTAGTTAATTGTTGGATAGAGGCCATAACAAAATTAATATAAATGAGGAGTAATGAGAAATGATATAGAATCTTCATTCTGAAACAAGGTAAATAAATATATTAATATTTTTTGCGCCTTTTTATATTATGCTTAGAATACTTAGATGTTGAGGTTTTTATTTTATTTTTTGTTTGTGCTACAGGATCGACTTTAACATATTTCATTGCTAATTTATCACGAGCTTGTTGTTTGTGATAAACTTTATCATCAGATTTAAGAGTTATAGGGGATTTTCTTTTATCATTTGTTTTATTAAGTCTATCGTCTTTTTCAGTATTAAATTTTTCTTTAAGTTTTTCGTATGTTTCTTTTAATTTTCTTTTATGATCTGTGACATACTTTGAAACTATATCCCTTTCTTGGATATCAAAAGGATCTTTGGCACTAAAATGTCCTGTTACAATTTCAAATGGTGTAAAATTAGTTGACGAATGAATTGAGTTATTATAATGTAATATGGCATATCTTACTAAATTATCTAATGACTCTTTAGCATTTTGTTGAACTTTTGTTCTTATTTGTTCCAAAAGTGTGGAATGAAATCTCTCCACATAACTATTGGAGTTGGGGGTTTTAGGAGTAGTAAAATGAACTTGGACTTTATGTAATTTACAAAAGCCTAAAAATGAATTGTTATTAAATTCTATTCCATTGTCACAGACGATGACTTGTGGAATACCGTAGTGGGAAATAAAGACCAATAATCCGTCTAGGATATTGACTGAATTAATTCCAGGTATGCTATATGCTTGTGCAAATTTTGAAAACGTATCAACTATTGTCAAATATTTTTCTTTAGAAATTGATAATGTATCCATATGTATTCTTTCAAATGGTTTAGTACCTAATGGTAATTTTTGAAACTCAAAAGTGTTAGGTTGCCTTTCGTATTTTGCCTTTTGACAAATATTACAATTATTTATGTAATTAGTTACGTCTTTATCTAAATTTGGCCAGTAATAATGTCTCTTTAAAGAATCAATAGTGGTAGTAATACCTCTGTGTCCGGTTTTATATACATGATGGTAATTCATTTTTTCTTTTTGTTCATTGTCTTTGATTATGTCGGTAAGTTTGTCTGAGCAAATTAATAGCTTAGAATGAATTCTTACTAGCTTGTCTTGTAGGTATTTTATAAAAAATCTTTCATGTTCCTTATCAGGAAAATAAAGATGGTAAGTAGTATTATTATTAAGGTTTGCAATAAATTCTTCTAAGTCATCATTTATGTGTCGTCTTCTTAAGTTTATAAAGAATCTTTGATTCTCAAAAACTTTTTCTCTAATACAAAGTGGTACTGGTGAAGACTCAGATATTTTTATAATCATCTGATTCTTATAATAGTTAAGTGGTTTTTCTACATAAGGTAGAGATAAAATAGGCATTTCTTCTGCGGAATGCACAGTAGACACATGATTTTCATTTGTATCTAGAAATTGCTGTACTACGTCATCTGAATCTCCAATTTCATTAAATAAGGACTGAATTTCTGGGTTATCAGATGGATTTCTAGAAAGTGCATCAGCAACATTATTTTCTTTGCCCTTAATATAATCTATTTCGTAGTCAAATTCTGACAGAAGAAGTTTCCATCGGATAAGTTTTGAATTGGGTTCCTTAAGGTTATCTAGCCATTTCAAAGGTCGGTGATCGGTATTAATTTTAAAATGTCTTCCAAAAAGGTAAGGCCTAAAATATTTTACTGCCCATACTATAGCAAGTAACTCCTTTTCTGTAACGGAATAGTTAACTTCACTAGGATTTAGTGTTCTATTAGCATAACATACCGGTTTACCATTTTGACTTAAAACTGCACCTACTGCAAATTTACTTGCGTCAGTTGTTAAGAGAAATGTCTTTAAGAAATCTGGGTGAGCAAGGACTGGGTCATTGCATAGAATTGTTTGGCATGTTTCAAAGGCCTTAATAAAGTCTTCTGTATGTTCCACTTTCTTTCCTTTCCTTAGACAAAGTGTTAAAGGTTTTGTTATTTTTGCTAAATTATTTATAAATTTTCTATAAAATCCAATCATTCCTAAGAAACTTTTAATCTGCTTATGAGTTTTAGGTAACGGAAATTTAAGGATTGCGTCAATTTTCTTAGAATTGGGTTGAATACCTTCCGGTGTCACTATATGACCTAAAAATTCAGTTTCTCGTTTTAAAAATTCACTTTTGTCTAACTGAACTTTTAAATTATATTTTTCAAATGCTTTAAATATTTTCCTGAGATTCTGGATATGTTCATCTAAAGTTGTTGAGAATATGATAACATCGTCCATATATACTAAACATATCTGATTAACGTATTCCTTTAATACTTCATTTATCATTCTCTGAAATGTTGCCGGAGCATTTTTCAGACCGAATGGCATTCTTAGGAATTCGAAATGACCATAGTCTGTAGAGAAAGCGGTTTTTTCAATGCTATCATTGTGCATAGTAATTTGGTGAAATCCGCTAGCTAAGTCTAAAGTTGTAAAATATTGAGCTTTGCCCAATTTATCAAGTAGCTCATCAATGTTTGGTATGGGAAACCTATCTTGAACAGTTTTATTGTTTAGTTTTCTATAATCGACGACTATCCGCCATTTTTGCTTTCCGGACGCGTCAAGTTTTTTGGGGACAATCCATATTGGACTGGACCAAGGGCTAGTGCTGTTTTGAATAATTCCTTCTTCTAGCATTTTCTTTATTTGTTCTTGAACTTCACTTTTATGTACCTCTGGAAATCTATAAGATTTTGTATACACTGGTTCTTCATCAGTGGTTTTAATTATATGTTGGGTTTGAGTGGTAGCTGAAAGTGGTTGATTTGGGTACTGAAAAACTGTATGGAATTCTCTACATAGTTTTATTACCCTAGATTTTTCTTCCGCGTTAAGATGGTCTAGTCGAAGTAGGTTTTTAATTTGATCAACATTAGAATAAGCGTAGTTGATTTTAATTTCTCCTTTAAAGGTTTCGAAGTCATTTAAAGGGTATGCTTTTATAGGTTTTCTTAAGTTAGCATATGTATCGTCAATGCCCAAGTTATGAATTTCTACAATTCCTTGGCCATTATTTACTTTTGTTACACATTCAGGTATATAACAGTGTGAATTAACTTTTATTTCGGGGATATAATAATCTCCGTCATTAGGGACATCTATAGGGATTACTGTCCTTAAAATTTCATTGTCGCCTAAGGATATATTATGACAATCATACTCAGATGGAGAGCACTGATATACAGGTATATTAATATTTTCTTTCTTAAGATAGCCATCTTGAATATTCCAATTAAAACCTAAATTGCGAATATCTCGAAAACTAATTAAGCCGTCAAAAAATCTATGAAAGTCAAAAAGTGTAAAAATAATTTTTTCATTTGAATTAAATTCTTTAAAAGCAGGGATATGCGTTTCATACTTTGTGGTAAGTTGTCCACATGAAGTTTTAATTACATTTGGCTTTATAATAATATGTTCAGAAAAGTATTTTTCAGCTAAAACGGGATTTAGCAGTGACATATGACTTCCCGAATCTAAAAGAAATTTTAACGGTTTGTTGCCATATCCTAAAATTTTGATATATGGAAGTTTTCTGTTATCTATATAATTTAATTCTATGTTTGATTCATATTGTAGGCCATTAGTTGAAAATTTGGTTCATTAGTCAGTTCAGTAATGTCATCTGGCATATTATTTTCTTTATTTATTTGTGGTTCTGGATAGTTCTCGTATTCTTGGATTTCCGATATTTGAATTTGTTCAGTTTCCTGCATGTCGTTGTTAGTATTGTCAAAATATTCATGGTCATTATCAGTATTGTCAATATTATACAATTCTTCAGATATAAAAGTTGGTCTAGATCGAGGCTGAAAATAATTTGGACTTCGATGGAATGAAGTACTTGGTTGTTGAACCGTTTGTTTAGTAACTACAGACATTGGAGTAGCTCTTGGTTGCATTGTTCCCTTAGGTTTCCAAACATTAGTTGGTTTACCAAAGACCTGTTGATTTGAAAAATATTTCGGGGGTGGTAATTGTTTTGAGGCAATATTAATAGGTTGACTCGGAAAATGTTTTTGCTGATTTGATGTAAAAGGTTGTTGTGTCAATGGAGCTTCAAAATTTGGCCTAGGGAAATTTTGTGTAGAATAGTTAAAATAATTTGGTTTTGGAGTATTTTGTACAACTTGATTTGAAGTATGTGAAACATTTTTTCTACCATCTTGAATCATTGAAAGAAAATTTTCTTCTTCTAATAAGTATTGCATAGCCTCTTCTAAAGTTTGAGGATTTTTTAATCGAACTGCCAATTGAATTTGAGATGGAAGATATTTTTGAAAAGTTATTAGAACTAGTTTTTCGATATTATTTATTTGTGCCAATTTTTCAGGTTGAGCCAAAGTAACATCATTATTTATAGAAGAAAAAATTAAACTTCTTAAATACTGACATCTTACACCAAAACTATAAGAGTTTTCTTTATTTTGAGGTTTTATTTGATGTAGTTCTTGTAATAAGCAAGAAAATGACCTCTGATCAGAAAATGAAATTTTTAAAATATGTTTGATTTGTTCCCAAGTAGTTAATTCGACACGGCTTGATATAATAGTTAAAGCTTTGCCTTTTAATTTGCCAATAATTCCGCGAAAAATTAATTTAGTCAATGTTTGATTAGCTGCATACTGATTTACAGTTTCATAAAGTTATTTAGTTCACATGGTTCACCACTATAATTTGGGATAATATCAAGGAAAAGACGTACCTCCGAATAATTTACTTCTGGCATTTTTGGTTCTAGTTGTTTAGAATCACTTAAAACAATTTGTTGTAATTCAGCCGCAAGACTATCTATATCAAAGTCTGACTCAGAATCAGAACTTGAAGAGTCTGGTTGTTTTTTAATTTCGTTTATCTTTTGCCTATATTCCCTATTTTTACGCAAAGAAACTTTAAACTTATTGATCATAGAACGAGAGAGAATAACTTATTCATTAGGAGAGAAAAAAAAGGAAGATAAAAAAAATGGATTGAGAAAATGACTTGCCTGACTTCTTCTTTTCGACTTGAACTGTTCCACAGGATATACGTTCCTCTGGATGATTGTGTGAATGGATGTGAAGCTTTTCCACAGGATATGCGTTCCTCTGGATGGTTGTGGATGGTTGCGGACCACTATTTGGATGAGCACTGAGCACTCCAACACTATGAATCCGTGAATTTGACGATGATGAAGAGGGTGAAAGTGACCAAGACCTCGCTTGTTACACTACTGTTCCCTCAACTGAATTTGATGCTTTGATTTTTGTGGATTTTGTGGTTGACCCGTTGAAGATTTTAAAATCACCAGTCCGTTTAAGAGCTATCCGTATATACGTTACGGCACTACACTTGAACTTCTTGTACGGGCACTAATCCTTGACCGAACTGCGCCAGTTACGTTGGGTTTCCAGCAGGGTGGTTCGTAGAAACCCCTCCGTATGAACTTGCTAATATACTGCCAATGAAACTATACAGGTAACCTCAAACAGATATATTAGAACAAGTGATACAAATATACCGCCACTAACGTGCGTGAAGACGTCTAACAATATACTGTATATCCTAACACAGGTTCTTACAGTATTTATATTATTTTATTAGATAAAATGTTAACTAAATGCTTCATAGCAAAAGATAACTTACGGTGAAATAGATAATGTTTTAACATTATTCATGTAAGAGATATAATAACTGATAAAATGTGAAATAATATATATGCAGAGAAATAATAAAAGATAATGGTCGGTAAAACTCTTGTTATGCACTTATTACTTATTTATCATTTTACGCAGTGTAATAGATAAGAACCTAAATAAAGTCTTTCTAGGCATTTACCAGTCTTTATCTTTATAGCTACACTTCACCAGTGGCGTAACACGTAACTGCCGAGTTACGTTGGGTTTCCAGCAGGGTGGTTCGTAGAAACCCCTCCGTATGAACTTGCTAATACCCTGCCAATGAAACTATACAGGTAACCTCAAACAGATATATTAGGACAAGTGATACAAATATACCGCCACTAACGTGCATGAAGACGTCTAACAATATACTGTATATCCTAACATAAGTTCTTACCAGTATTTATATTATTTTATTAGATAAAATGTTAACTAAATGCTTTATAGCAAAAGATAACTTACGGTGTAATAGATAATGTTTTAACATTATTCATGTAAGAGATATAATAACTGATAAAATGTGAAATAATATATATGCAGAGAAATAATAAAAGATAATAATCGGTAAAACTCTTGTTATGCACTTATTACTTATTTATCATTTTACGCAGTGTAATAGATAAGAACCTAAATAAAGTCTTTCTAGGCATTTACCAGTCTTTATCTTTATAACTACACTTCACCAGTGGCGTAACACGTAACTCCTCCCTTCTTAGGAAAAGACCTACGGCTGCTCTAGTTGAGTAGGGCTTTCAGCTTCTGTCTTTTTCTTCTTGACAACTTTATAAAAGGATAAGGGTAGTCGATGCGATAGTAGCAACGAACTCCAAAATATGTCATTAAGCAGATAATGACACAAATTAGTAGGATGATCCATAAGCAAGAACTGTGAAGAGTTTATCTATCTTCGGAGAGAACCAATTTGCTTTGGTGATTCATGACTGAAGTTATATGTTTTATTTCTTCAAGGTCCATATTCTTTATATTTAGTGAAGTGGGATGCTCTTTAAGCAGAGACATATCTAGTGATGGCAGTTGAACAACTGTTGCTGGTAACATGGTTTCAGCTGTAGAATAGAATATTTCCATATCAATAATTACATGGCAGCTTTCTGGTATAGAAATTAGATAGCTACCCGGATGCAACTCACTATGTTTTTCCACTTCGCAAACTTCTGTTATAAGTGCCTTGCTTGGAGTGGTAAACAATACATTTTGAGGGGTCACTTGATTGGCTGTAGGAGTGTTCAATCTTATCAAGAGAGTGCTGCAATTGGTGGCTTCGTTCTTTATAACGATGTTGACAACGCAATCTTCATTGGCTTCTAAATGGTTTTTACAGTAGAAGGTGTCTTCTATTTGCTCACAAAGGTCTTCTTCATATTGGAAGTTTCCAGTTTTCTCATTAAGGATAAGGTATGGTTTTGGTGGTGAGATAATTTTATTTTGAATGGGTACTGGATATATAAAATAGGATTTAAATTTTAAAGGGTGTAAAAATGGAAAATGGATCAAGAAAATTATTCTCTGTTTATCAAAAGTAAGTTGAATTCCCAGGTTGAGTTAGGGATTTTAGGAGTAGTAAAATGAACTTGGACTTTATGTAATTTACAAAAGTCTAAAAATGAATTGGTATTAAATTCTATTCCATTGTCACAAACAATGACTTGTGGAATACCGTAGTGGGAAATAAAGACCAATAATCCGTCTAGGATATTGACTGAATTAATTTCAGGTATGCTATATGCTTGTGCAAATTTTGAACACGTATCAACTTTTGTCAAATATTTTTCTTTAGAAATTGATAATGTATCCATATGTATTCTTTCAAATGGTTTAGTACCTAATGGTAATTTTTGAAACTCAAAAGTGTTAGGTTGCCTTTCGTATTTTGCCTTTTGACAAATATTACAATTATTTATGTAATTAGTTACGTCTTTATCTAAATTTGGTCAGTAATAATGTCTCTTTAAAGAATCAATAGTGGTAGTAATACCTCTGTGTCCGGTTTTATATACATGATGGTAATTCATTTTTTCTTTTTGTTCATTGTCTTTGATTATGTCGGTAAGTTTGTCTGAGCAAATTAATAGCTTAGAATGAATTCTTACTAGCTTGTCTTGTAAGTATTTTATAAAAAATCTTTCATGTTCCTTATCAGGAAAATAAAGACGGTAAGTAGTAGTATTATTAAGGTTTGCAATAAATTCTTCTAAGTCATCATTTATGTGTCGTCTTCTTCTTAAGTTTATAAAGAATCTGATTCTCAAAAACTTTTTCTCTAATACAAAGTGGTACTGGCGAAGACTCAGATATTTTTATAATCATCTGATTCTTATAATAGTTAAGTGGTTTTTCTACATAAGGTAGAGATAAAATAGGCATTTCTTCTGCGGAATGCACAGTAGACATATGATTTTCATTTGTATCTAGAAATTGCTGTATTACATCATCTGAATCTCCAATTTCATTAAATAAGGACTGAATTTCTGTGTTATCAGATGGATTTCTAGAAAGTGCATCAGCAACATTATTTTCTTTGCCCTTAATATAATCTATTTCGTAGTCAAATTCTGACAGAAGAAGTTTCCATCGGATAAGTTTTGAATTGGGTTCCTTAAGGATATCTAGCCATTTCAAAGGTCGGTGATCGGTATTAATTTTAAAATGTCTTCCAAAAAGGTAAGGCCTAAAATATTTTACTGCCCATACTATAGCAAGTAACTCTTTTTCTGTAACGGAATAGTTAACTTCACTAGGCTTTAGTGTTCTACTAGCATACCATACCGGTTTACCATTTTGACTTAAAACTGCACCTACTGCAAATTTACTTGCGTCAGTTGTTAAGATAAATGTCTTTAAGAAATCTGGGTGAGCAAGGACTGGGTCATTGCATAGAATTGTTTTGCATGTTTCAAAGGCCTTAATAAAGTCTTCTGTATGTTCTACTTTCTTTCCTTTCCTTAGACAAAGTGTTAAAGGTTTTGTTATTTTTGCTAAATTATTTATACATTTTCCATAAAATCCAATCATTCCTAAGAAACTTTTAATCTGCTTATGAGTTTTAGGTAACGGAAATTTAAGGATTGCGTCAATTTTCTTAGAATTGGGTTGAATACCTTCCGGTGTCACTATATGACCTAAAAATTCAGTTTCTCGTTTTAAAAATTCACTTTTGTCTAACTGAACTTTTAAATTATATTTTTCAAATGCTTTAAATATTTTCCTGAGATTCTGGATATGTTCATCTAAAGTTGTTGAAAATATGATAACATCGTCCATATATACTAGACATATCTGATTAACGGATTCCTTTAATACTTCATTTATCATTCTCTGAAATGTTGCCGGAGCATTTTTCAGACCGAATGGCATTCTTAGGAATTCGAAATGACCAGTCTGTAGAGAAAGCGGTTTTTTCAATGCTATCATTGTGCATAGTAATTTGGTGAAATCCGCTAGCTAAGTCTAAAGTTGTAAAATATTGAGCTTTGCCCAATTTATCAAGTAGCTCATCAATGTTTGGTATGGGAAACCTATCTTGAACAGTTTTGTTGTTTAGTTTTCTATAATCGACGACTATCCGCCATTTTTGCTTTCCGGACGCGTCAAGTTTTTTGGGGACAATCCATATTGGACTGGACCAAGGGCTAGTGCTGTTTTGAATAATTCCTTCTAGCATTTTCTTTATTTGTTCTTGAACTTCACTTTTATGTACCTCTGGAAATCTATAAGATTTTGTATACACTGGTTCTTCATCAGTGGTTTTAATTAAACATAGTTTTATTACCCTAGATTTTTCTTCCGCGTTAAGATGGTCTAGTCGAAGTAGGTTTTTAATTTGATCAGCATTAGAATAAGCGTAGTTGATTTTAATTTCTCCTTTAAAGGTTTCGAAGTCATTTAAAGGGTATGCTTTTATAGGTTTTCTTAAGTTAGCATATGTATCGTCAATGCCCAAGTTATGAATTTCTACAATTCCTTGACCATTATTTACTTTTGTTACACATTCAGGTATATAACAGTGTAAATTAACTTTTATTTCGGAGATATAATAATCTCCGTCATTAGGGACATCTATAGGGATTACTGTTCTTAAAATTTCATTGTCGCCTAAAGATATATTATAACAATCATACTCAGATGGAGAGCACTGATATACAGGTATATTAATATTTTCTTTCTTAAGATAGCCATCTTCAATGATCCAATTAAAACCTAAATTGCGAATATGTCGAAAACTAATTAAGCCATCGAAAAATCTATGAAAGTCAAAAAGTGTAAAAATATTTTTTCTTTTGAATTAAATTCTTTAAAAGCAGGGATATGCGTTTCATACTTTGTGGTAAGTTGTCCACATGAAGTTTTAATTACATTTGGCTTTATAATAATATGTTCAGAAAAGTATTTTTCAGCTAAAACGGGATTTAGCAGTGACATATGACTTCCCGAATCTAAAAGAAATTTTAACGGTTTGTTGCCATATCCTAAAATTTTGATATATGGAAGTTTTCTGTTATCTATATAATTTAATTCTATGTTTGATTCATATTGTAGGCCATTAGTTGAAAATTTGGTTCATTAGTCAGTTCAGTTATGTCATCTGGCATATTATTTTCTTTATTTATTTGTGGTTCTGGATAGTTCTCGTATTCTTGGATTTCCGATATTTGAATTTGTTCAGTTTCCTGCATGTCATTGTTAGTATTGTCAAAATATTCAAGGTCATTATCAGTATAGTCAATATTATACAATTCTTCAGATATAAAGGTTGGTCTAGATCGAGGCTGAAAATAATTTGGACTTCGATGGAATGAAGTACTTGGTTGTTGAACCGTTTGTTTAGTAACTACAAACATTGGAGTAGGTCTTGGTTGCATTGTTCGCTTAGGTTTCCAAACATTAGTTGGTTTACCAAAGACCTGTTGATTTGAAAAATATTTCGGGGGTGGTAATTGTTTTGAGGTAATATTAATAGAGTAGGTATCCCGACACTTGAGACCACCCCCACTCCTCTCCCTCTGACGTCACAAGCCCCGCCCCCTTTTCATGCGCATGCATGAGAACTGTGCATCTATCATCTGCCAACTGTCAACTGTCATATGGCACTTGCCAACTGTCATCTGTAGACTGTCATATGTCATACTCTTGGTCTTATCGACTCCTTGGGACACTATCTATTTGGGAACTATCTATTCTTCTTCTTTTTGCAGTTAAGTCCTTATTCACGATGACGTCACAAACTTTGTCATTAATTAACCTCAACATGTGTATAAATTTCGTATTATATACGTTTCCCAGCTATAGAACCAAGTACGCCACGGTACCTAGTTGAATAAATAAACATGGAAAATGATATCTTCCGTGAGTTGAGGCTCAGTGTGACAGTTGTCGTTCTAGAAGCCAGATGTACCAAGTATCTAGAAACAGGTCTGCGGTTGAGCGGTTGAGCGGTTGAGCGGTTGAGCGGTTGAGCGGTTGAGCGGTTGAGCGGTTGAGTGGTTGAGCGGTTGAGTGGTTGAGCGGTTGAGCGGTTGAGCGGTTGAGCGGTTGAGCGGTTGAGTGGTTGAGCGGTTGAGCGGTTGAGCGGTTGAGCGGTTGAGTGGTTGAGCGGTTGAGCGGTTGAGCGGTTGAGCGGTTGAGCGGTTGAGAGGTTGAGCGGTTGAGTGGTTGAGCGGTTGAGTGGTTGAGCGGTTGAGCGGTTGAGCGGTTGAGCGGTTGAGCGGTTGAGTGGTTGAGCGGTTGAGCGGTTGAGCGGTTGAGCGGTTGAGCGGTTAAGCGGTTGAGCGGTTGAGTGGTTGAGTGGTTGAGCGGTTGAGTGGTTGAGCGGTTGAGCGGTTGAGCGGTTGAGTGGTTGAGCGGTTATGTCTACTCCTTTTAACCAGCTTGATAAGGTGTTTGAATCTCCTTATAGATGTTCCCAATGTTCCAGTTCTTAAAACTAAGCCTAACCGAGTTTACGAGATTGATGACTTTATAACAGTCATTTTTACTGCGTCGGAAGAGGAATGCAAACAAGTAATTTCAGATAATATTGGTTATGGTAAAATGTATTTCTCCAGTGATGAATTTGAAGACTTTCTAAGCACTTTTGATTGTTTCACTACGCACTGGAGTGGATATATTTATGATACATGGACAGTATACTTTAGTGTTTCATCGCAATGACGATACGAGAAGTCTCAAGCTGATTGTACCTACTTTGATAATTTAGACATCACCGACCCCAAGTTGCATTTAAATTCTGAACTTTACCCCTATGAATCGTTAAACCTAAACTATGCCAATAGACAGTTTACAGAAGCCTATCAGATGTATATGGGCTTTCAAAAAAAAAAACCTATTTGGGAAAACAACGGTGCGGGCCGCTTTTGGATTTTGTCGCTCTCGCCTCTTTGTTATTGACTGTT
This sequence comes from Philopedon plagiatum, assembly GCA_963971165.1. Classification (NCBI taxonomy): domain Eukaryota; kingdom Metazoa; phylum Arthropoda; class Insecta; order Coleoptera; family Curculionidae; genus Philopedon; species Philopedon plagiatum. Next base: position 62,416,240 of record OZ020191.1, read on the forward strand.
TCAAACAAACTGAAGTCCTCAAGCGCGCTAAAGCTCGATTTTTTTTGGATAAAAACGATCCTTTCAAAGCAAAAGCCTAGAACTTCATTAAAACATACGTTTATATGTATAGGGCTCTTTATATTCAAGTCAAACATATTACAATATACAATACATTACACAATACAATATACAATAGTACACATATCTTTTCCTCTTCTTCCATGATACTGTGATGTTCCCATCTTATTGTTCCAATAGCTTGGATAATCCTCTGTTTAAAGCCTTTATCAAGCAATTGCAGCAGACATACTGCAAACAGCTACAAAACAGCTAAAAAAGTCAAAAGTCGAAGCTCCTTTATCAATTGTTACGCGCTACAGGTGTTGGTTGTGAGTGCTAATGGGTGAGAATATCTTACATCATTTAGAAAAACCCTACACTAATATGCTGCATCGCTCAAAAGTTATAGGATTTGAAGTATTACGGCCCTAATGAATTCTCTGTTTCTTCTTATATCCGTAGGGTTCTGAGCTGCCATCACTTAGAAATTTTCTTTTTGTTGAATTAGGTCTGTACAGCTTGATTTCTGTGTTTGTTGTTACGGTATGTTCCTGGGTTCGCCGAATGTTCCTGGATATAATTGGTATTGGCTCTTTCTTCTTCTCCAGTACCATATCCTTAATTGTGTCGAAGTTTATCAATTTTGATGCTGCATAATTTATGGATATACCTTTAACTTTGCAAACTACTTTTTCAGAGTCGGTGTTTGTAGCATGAATTTTGTAAGCGTAATTTTTTGGACCGCCACTTACAAATTCTTTAATATAACTACCAAGTCCGTAACCTTCCAACTCGTCCGTTAAATCTCCGACAAATTGGCCTGTTCCCACATCCAATTCACCTGGGGATGAAATATAGATAACGGAATCAGTGTCATAATACAGAACTCGGTCACCTAGGGTCTCTAAATATGAATATAATTTTAAGCGTGCCTGAGCAGTCACATACGACGCAATAGTCACATTAACTGTAGTTAAGGGATCAAACGAATCTTCAGTGTGCTCATAAGAAACGATTAGAGTCTTTTCGTTAACCGGGAGAATTCCATTAACATAAAGTCCGGGATTAAGAAGCATAGCAAATAATTCCGAAGGCTCGTTTACAACTCTGGTCTTTGGTTGATTTTCTCGCTGTCCAAATTTACCCCAGAACGAATTTAAAATAAGTTTGGCCTGAGATCTTAGACCAGGATTTTCGAGTATTTGATGGTATTCTAGCTTAATATCCTCTCTTTCAAAAAATTCCTCAATGTAACGATTTTTCTCTTCTTCTGTTACGCAGTCTTTCGGCCATCCTGATGCTTCCTGCTTAATTTTAAGAAATGTGTTCATCATGGCCGTAAATAATCCTTCTTCTCCCGTTTCCTTATTTAACCTTTGAATATTATATTTCCAAATTTCGTGTATTTTCAATATCCGGTACCCTTTTTCAACAGCCTTTCGAACTTCGTCCATGACCCACGTACCCTCAAGTGCACGTTCTTCCGAATTATGCTTACATTCATTGAGATTCATTTCCTGGCCACATTTTTGACAGAGAACAAACATAAGTTTATCGTTCATCTTTAATGGTAACACTGGATGATATAGGTCCCTGGGGGGAAGAATGACGCATTTTATAAGACCATCTACGGTATTTAGGTCCAACTTCCTACACTCGTCGTCGCCAACAAATATCATGGGATGACCTATCGGAAACTTGCCTATTTTGCACACAAATGGGTACAAAGAACACACATCTGCATAGCGAATGCATTGACCCTCTTTAGTTTGGTAATACTCCCAAATGTTTCCGGTACGACCACCATAAAAAGCATCTCTGGGATTTAGAGGACTCATAATTAGAAGGGGGTGTGCTTTGGTATAATTTCTAATCTCTGGATTTTCTTCTATCAGTTTTCTAAATTTACACTCCCACATTTCGTTAACCGTAAAACCAAATTCTTTTAATCTTTCAATTTTTAGTTCGGTAGCTTCAAAACGTAAATTTAATGTTGTTGTAGGATCGTCATAAAGAGGATCGTCTCTACCAAACTTGTAACATTTGGGGCAACCATGCCAATAACAGCCCTGGAATTCAAAAACCTCATTGGCATCGCCACAATAGCCATCAACCTTCACTCCATGTAAAACGGCTTCTTCACCTTTGGCAGCCTGTAAAATATTGATTCCTCTCTGTTTTTCCTCCCATAATAACCACTCAGTTGCAATTTTGCTTTGGTTATCTTTCCATCGATATCCGCTCTTAGGGATAATCCCAATTGTATTTGGTTTAAGAAAATTCCTTCTAAAAACCTTATTACAACACGATGCAATCGTAGTAGCTTCTGTGAAGGGGCAAACATTAGTTGTGGTAAGCAGTTGTTGTCGGAATTTCAAACACGCAGCGGCTAAAATCTCTACGTCGGAAATACAGTAGTCAACAAGTTCCTTTTGAATATCAAAATGATCAGACTTGTGTTCTTCATACCATGTCAGAAATTTAGAACGATCGTCCTCCTTCATCGTGTTGGGGGAGTAAAATTCCATCGGAGGAAGGAGACCTACGTAGTTTTGGTTCGCTTTTTTATTAAAAAGATGAGGGAAATATCCTTTTTTAAAGTTATCTCCCAATCCGAAAGCTTTGGGGAGTTTTGCTAAGGCCATAGGGAAGTAGTTTAGTGAGTCTATAAACTTAACATTTCCAACTTGCATTAGGATAATTTTTGTCCCTCTCATTATTAGTTCAGGAGTTAAAGCAGTCTCTGTCAAAACATAATTTAAAATAAATTGATGATCAAAAGCTTGTCCGTTATGAGCTAATACAATTACATCCTTAAATTTCTTCCTTAGCTGTAATAAGTGTTGCGTAAATGAGGCAACAGGGTTTAAACCTTGAAGTTTTTGTAATCTAACTCCGCATTTCTTGCAAATATCCGTCTCAGAGTTCATACACTCATCACAATATTGTTTAAATACGCAAAGGTTAGCTTTATGAAGCAACACGCCAGCACAAATCTCTTCCTCTTGCTGCGTTTCCAAGTCATAAAATACGAAGATGATATCTTTAACTTTAGGCTTTCCATTGTCTCGTTGAATATAGCACAGATGGTTCTCTGGTACATGAGTATGACAGATCTTGCAAAATATCTCACCACAAATGTGTTTTCTGTTTCCTTTTACTACCTTAAAACACTGATCACAGCTCCTGATTTCGGCACAGACAGTGCTTTTTTCCAACGATCCTGCAACTAGATGCCTGTTATAACACGTTTCTCCTCTGAAATATCGTTGACAAGAAGAGCATTTCACTCTTACTTGATCTTCAGTACATTTTGGAGACTGTAAACAACCAGGACATGTTCCACCACATCTGTGTTCATGTTTGTGGTCATAAGGAATAAAACACTGCTCACAAAAATAGCCAGAACAAAATGCCGCTGTAAGAGAGGTTATGACGTTAAAGTGTGATTCATAATGCAACAGATTCAGTTTTTTGTTGCTGTTAGAAGCACCCTCAAAAATAACGTCTCTTCCCTTCGAACCATAACTGTAGACAACAATTTTATAGTCCTTAAGATGTTCTTGAAACTTCTGCAGCTCGAGAATTCCACTACCTCCTTCAGGAATTGTAACTCCAACGCTTTCCATCAAAGTCTTTGTCCCCCTCGTCTGAATTTTTCCAATATCTCTTCTAATTTTACTTAATTCAGGTTCCTTATTTACAGAAGCCATCGCAGTCACTAAAGCACGTGGTAAACATAAATTATCCTTGTTAGTAATTGTTATAATTCCTCTTCTCATGTCACATTCTTCGGTAAAACTATTGTATTTCTTTCCTCTTCCTTTGCCAGTTGGTAGTCGTATACTTGTTACCTTCAGACAAAATGATTCCGTATTCAATCCGGAGGAGTTAGATTGATAAACGTTGCTTATAATATTCCAAACGTCTTCGTAATTGATTTCTTCTGCAGGCCTAAATCGAATCCACCCTTCACCACGACTAAAGTCTTTTGAGCAAAAACTAAAACCAACGTAATCCGACGATTGAAGTCCTTCTGTAGCCTTCTGAATAACCTGATTAATAGCGTCTCTCACCCAGCCAACCGGTTCAACTCCTTCAGGCACAGGTTTCAGCTTAAACTCCAATACACGACCAGTAACATTGTATCTTCCAGCTTTCTGAACGGTATCCTTAATAATAAGAAACTTTTCCATTTTAACTAGACACGTCCGTACACTTCAAGAGACTGATGCGAAATGACTAAACTGCTGTTTGCCACCTCTATTTATAACCTCGGTCTGGTAGAAAAGAAGTACGTTCAGAAAACAGGGGTGCGTTCCGAAAACCGACTAACGTCCTGCAAAAGAGTTTAAGGTTTAGTATGCAGTAAAGTTACTAGTAAAGACTTTTCAAACTGCAGACGATACCTGTAATATGGAAAAAAATTACCAGGATATTACCCCCACCACTTATTTTGAGTATTAATCTATCTTTATTACGTTTAAACGTTCAGTCTTAGTTGATCAGTTGAAGCGAGCACAATGCCTAAAGAGTGCTTTTGGGGAAGGCCTTGCGATTGTAGCGAGTGTCGACCAGAGCTAAAGGAAAAATGTGAAATATGTTTAGACAAGGATGGATATAAGGTTGGTGGTATACGAAGAAAAGATCGCAAGAGAATCACATACTACGACTTTAAAACTTATTGTTTTGAATGTTATCAGGAAGATATTGGACAATATGAACAAGCAAGATATGAATTATTAAAGGCAATAGTCGAGAATTCAGTTCAGTCATAGCACAAATATATTAAATCACAGACAGAGGAAGATATTCGCGTAGCACTTTTAGGTTGTTTTCAAACCGGATTAAAACAGATAAAATGTATCATAAATGATTCACCTGATGTGATCAAGATATAGTTTTCCGTTGGTTTTCATTCCGGAAAAGAACGAAAGAACTTTTAAAACGAGGGAAATGAAGTTGTCTCAACGAGGAGATTTAGTGGTGTGGTTTATCAAAACAGCCATCGAAGCGTTAATAACGCAAATTCAAACATTTCAAGCACCTATTTGGTTCCTATATCTTAATACACACATTAATCTACGAGGATATCGACCTCATACGGAAACGTCTGCTGAGGCACGAAGCAGGGAGTGGTAAAGACGAAATTTGTAGCTTAGGTAGAATAACTTGGTAAGAAATGTTTAGTATACCGTCGACTATCACGTGATTAACATGGCGGAAATATTGAAAATTATTCTTGTCAACATTGAAGAAGTATTTAGTCGGAACCAGTATTATGGGTCCTGTTTACCTGGAACTTTAATGGTTTGGGAACTTGCTAAAAAATATAATGTACAGGTGGAACCAAAATGCTGAAAGATTTTCTATGATGAAATTGGAGACCACATTCATTTTTGGAACATGTTTAAAGGAGAAATTTACGACCCCACCGTCAAAGTTATAAAACATATGGTGCCATCCATGGACCTTACGAAGTTTGTGTACAAAGAAGATCCTACTATAGACACCGATATGGAGACAGCAGGAATGTTGGATATTTTTACTCAGTTCCAGAGAACAAACACAACAAACCAATACTTTTCCAACGCTCCAGATAAACTTAAGATTCTTAGAAAAATTATCCACAGAAATGTATCTTGATGTATTAAATAAAAGTTTATGTTCTTTGTAGTTATGTGGTATTTTAGTAACCTCTTTGTGGAGAATCAGATCTCCAATAAGCAAAGCTGTTAGAAACAGGGTTTATTTAATCGTTATCTGAAAGATGGTATTAGAGTCCTATTGGGGTCCGGATGGTGTCCGGATGCTGTCCGGATGGTGTCCGGATGGTGTCCGGATGGTGTCCGGATGGTGTCCGGATGGTGTCCGGATGCTGTTCGGATGCTGTTAGGTTGCTGATAGGAGTGTGATAGGGTTGTGTTAGGGTAGTGTTAGGGTAGTGTTAGGGTAGTGTTAGGGTAGTGTTAGGGTGGCGTTAGGTTTAATAAATAGTGAAACACTTCGTTTGCACGCGGAGTCCTTGAACGTCAACCACAACAAACCTGGGAAAACCCGAGTGTTTTTTTTTCGCGTTTTAGCTGATTTTAGTTGTTTTAGCTGTTTTAGCTGTTTTTAGCTGTTTTTAGCTGTTTTCGCTGATTTTAGCTGTTTTAGCTGTTTTCGCTGATTTTAGCTGTTTTTAGCTGTTTTCGCTGTTTTACTGCCTGTTGGAATTTGATTTATTTTTTTTAATACATGTAACTGAAATATTTCATTTCTACGCCACTGAGAGCTTCCGTACGAGTCTACAATCAACTTTGACATTACGTGAACATTCAACAGACTCCAGCTCATGCTTTTCACCTACACTCATTGAGTGACAACCTCAAATTGACTCAGCAGAACTTTATATGTTAATACATGTAATTGAAATATTTTATTTCTACGCCACTGAGAGCTTTCGTACGGGCCTACAATCAACTTTGACATCGCAGAATCATTCACCAGACTCCAGCTCACGTTCTGACACTACACTTCTTGAGAGACAACCTCGGATAGACTCAGCAGAACTGTATATGTTAATACATGTAGCTAAAATATTTCATTTCTACGCCACTGAGAGCTTTCGTACGGGTCTACAATCAACTTTGACACCACAGAGGCATTCAACAGACTCTACCCCACTTTTTTACCCTACACTCATTGAGAGACAACCTCGGATAGACTCAGCAGAACTTTATATGTTAATACATGTAATTGAAATGTTTATTTTCTACGCCACTGAGAGCGTCCGTACGGGTCTACAATCAACTTTGACATCACAGAATCATTCCCTAGACTCCAGCCCATGCTTCTCACCTACACTCATTGAGTGACAACCTCGGATAGACTCAGCAAAACTTTATATGTTAATACATGTAATTGAAATATTTATTTTCTACGCCACTGAAAGCGTCCGCACGGGTCTACAATCAACTTTGGCATTACGTGGACATTCAACAGACTCCAGCTCATGCTTTTCACCTACACTCAATGAGAGACAACCTCGGATAGACAGCAACACTGTATTTTTTTATACATGTTACAGTAATATTTATTTTCTACGCCACTGAGAGCTTCCATACGGGTTTACAATCAACTTTGACATCACAGAGGCATTCCACAGGCTCTAGCTCATGCTTTCCACCTACACTCAATGGGAGACAACCTCGGATAGACTCAGCAGAACTTTATATGTTAATACATGTAACTGAAATATTTCATTTCTACGCCACTGAGAGCTTCCATACGGGTCTACAATCAACTTTGGCATCACAGAGACATTCAACAGACTCTAGCCTACTTTTTTACCCTACACTCAATGAGAGACAACCTCGGATAGACTCAGCAACACTGTATTTCTCAATACATGTTACAGTAATATTTAATTTCTACGCCACTGAGAGCTTCCGTACGAGCCTACAATCATGATCGGGAATTTTTTGTTAATTTTTAATTTAAATTTATTAAATTTTTGGCGTCTAAGACTGCTCCTCTTCCATTTGAAACCACCCGATCACCACCATTATCTAAGGTAAGCTAGTTAGCTAACCATTGATGAAACTGAAGAACCAACTTCATAGTCAGCGTACACTAATGCTCCTCTTCCATTTGCCACCACCCGATCACCACCATTATCTACGGTAAGCTAGTTAGCGAACCATTGATGGAACTGAAGAACCAACTACAGATTCGACTTCTACTAATGCTCCTCTTTCATTTGACATCACCCGATCACCACCATTATCTACGGTAAGCTAGTTAGCGAACCCTTGGTGAAACTGAAGAACCAACTTCATAGTCAGCGTATACTATTGCTCCTCTTTCATTTGACACCACCCACTTGCCGCCATTATCTACGGTAAGCTAGTTAGCGTAGTAGTGATAGATGATTCCATCCATACCACACTGTGTATGCGCATGCGCAAACCCAACTCCGATACCGAGAGTTGGGTTTGCTCTGGTTCGCTCGGTACCGGTTGGGTTTGCTCTGGTTTACTCGGTATCGACGGCTTGGGTTTGCGTATGCGATTTACACACAGTGTGGATGCAGAAGGAATCATCTATCACTACTACGCTAACTAGCTTACCGTAGATAATGGCGGCAAGTGGGTGGTGTCAAATGAAAGAGGAGCAATAGTATACGCTGACTATGAAGTTGGTTCTTCAGTTTCACCAAGGGTTCGCTAACTAGCTTACCGTAGATAATGGTGGTGATCGGGTGATGTCAAATGAAAGAGGAGCATTAGTAGAAGTCGAATCTGTAGTTGGTTCTTCAGTTCCATCAATGGTTCGCTAACTAGCTTACCGTAGATAATGGTGGTGATCGGGTGGTGGCAAATGGAAGAGGAGCATTAGTGTACGCTGACTATGAAGTTGGTTCTTCAGTTTCATCAATGGTTAGCTAACTAGCTTACCTTAGATAATGGTGGTGATCGGGTGGTTTCAAATGGAAGAGGAGCAGTCTTAGACGCCAAAAATTTAATAAATTTAAATTAAAAATTAACAAAAAATTCCCGATCATGATTGTAGGCTCGTACGGAAGCTCTCAGTGGCGTAGAAATTAAATATTACTGTAACATGTATTGAGAAATACAGTGTTGCTGAGTCTATCCGAGGTTGTCTCTCATTGAGTGTAGGGTAAAAAAGTAGGCTAGAGTCTGTTGAATGTCTCTGTGATGCCAAAGTTGATTGTAGACCCGTATGGAAGCTCTCAGTGGCGTAGAAATGAAATATTTCAGTTACATGTATTAACATATAAAGTTCTGCTGAGTCTATCCGAGGTTGTCTCCCATTGAGTGTAGGTGGAAAGCATGAGCTAGAGCCTGTGGAATGCCTCTGTGATGTCAAAGTTGATTGTAAACCCGTATGGAAGCTCTCAGTGGCGTAGAAAATAAATATTACTGTAACATGTATAAAAAAATACAGTGTTGCTGTCTATCCGAGGTTGTCTCTCATTGAGTGTAGGTGAAAAGCATGAGCTGGAGTCTGTTGAATGTCCACGTAATGCCAAAGTTGATTGTAGACCCGTGCGGACGCTTTCAGTGGCGTAGAAAATAAATATTTCAATTACATGTATTAACATATAAAGTTTTGCTGAGTCTATCCGAGGTTGTCACTCAATGAGTGTAGGTGAGAAGCATGGGCTGGAGTCTAGGGAATGATTCTGTGATGTCAAAGTTGATTGTAGACCCGTACGGACGCTCTCAGTGGCGTAGAAAATAAACATTTCAATTACATGTATTAACATATAAAGTTCTGCTGAGTCTATCCGAGGTTGTCTCTCAATGAGTGTAGGGTAAAAAAGTGGGGTAGTGTCTGTTGAATGCCTCTGTGGTGTCAAAGTTGATTGTAGACCCGTACGAAAGCTCTCAGTGGCGTAGAAATGAAATATTTTAGCTACATGTATTAACATATACAGTTCTGCTGAGTCTATCCGAGGTTGTCTCTCAAGAAGTGTAGTGTCAGAACGTGAGCTGGAGTCTGGTGAATGATTCTGCGATGTCAAAGTTGATTGTAGGCCCGTACGAAAGCTCTCAGTGGCGTAGAAATAAAATATTTCAATTACATGTATTAACATATAAAGTTCTGCTGAGTCAATTTGAGGTTGTCACTCAATGAGTGTAGGTGAAAAGCATGAGCTGGAGTCTGTTGAATGTTCACGTAATGTCAAAGTTGATTGTAGACTCGTACGGAAGCTCTCAGTGGCGTAGAAATGAAATATTTCAGTTACATGTATTAAAAAAAATAAATCAAATTCCAACAGGCAGTAAAACAGCGAAAACAGCTAAAAACAGCTAAAATCAGCGAAAACAGCTAAAACAGCTAAAATCAGCGAAAACAGCTAAAAACAGCTAAAAACAGCTAAAACAGCTAAAACAACTAAAATCAGCTAAAACGCGAAAAAAAAACACTCGGGTTTTCCCAGGTTTGTTGTGGTTGACGTTCAAGGACTCCGCGTGCAAACGAAGTGTTTCACTATTTATTAAACCTAACGCCACCCTAACACTACCCTAACACTACCCTAACACTACCCTAACACTACCCTAACACAACCCTATCACACTCCTATCAGCAACCTAACAGCATCCGAACAGCATCCGGACACCATCCGGACACCATCCGGACACCATCCGGACACCATCCGGACAGCATCCGGACACCATCCGGACACCAATAGGACTCTAATACCATCTTTCAGATAACGATTAAATAAACCCTGTTTCTAACAGCTTTGCTTATTGGAGATCTGATTCTCCACAAAGAGGTTACTAAAATACCACATAACTACAAAGAACATAAACTTTTATTTAATACATCAAGATACATTTCTGTGGATAATTTTTCTAAGAATCTTAAGTTTATCTGGAGCGTTGGAAAAGTATTGGTTTGTTGTGTTTGTTCTCTGGAACTGAGTAAAAATATCCAACATTCCTGCTGTCTCCATATCGGTGTCTATAGTAGGATCTTCTTTGTACACAAACTTCGTAAGGTCCATGGATGGCACCATATGTTTTATAACTTTGACGGTGGGGTCGTAAATTTCTCCTTTAAACATGTTCCAAAAATGAATGTGGTCTCCAATTTCATCATAGAAAATCTTTCAGCATTTTGGTTCCACCTGTACATTATATTTTTTAGCAAGTTCCCAAACCATTAAAGTTCCAGGTAAACAGGACCCATAATACTGGTTCCGACTAAATACTTCTTCAATGTTGACAAGAATAATTTTCAATATTTCCGCCATGTTAATCACGTGATAGTCGACGGTATACTAAACATTTCTTACCAAGTTATTCTACCTAAGCTACAAATTTCGTCTTTACCACTCCCTGCTTCGTGCCTCAGCAGACGTTTCCGTATGAGGTCGATATCCTCGTAGATTAATGTGTGTATTAAGATATAGGAACCAAATAGGTGCTTGAAATGTTTGAATTTGCGTTATTAACGCTTCGATGGCTGTTTTGATAAACCACACCACTAAATCTCCTCGTTGAGACAACTTCATTTCCCTCGTTTTAAAAGTTCTTTCGTTCTTTTCCGGAATGAAAACCAACGGAAAACTATATCTTGATCACATCAGGTGAATCATTTATGATACATTTTATCTGTTTTAATCCGGTTTGAAAACAACCTAAAAGTGCTACGCGAATATCTTCCTCTGTCTGTGATTTAATATATTTGTGCTATGACTGAACTGAATTCTCGACTATTGCCTTTAATAATTCATATCTTGCTTGTTCATATTGTCCAATATCTTCCTGATAACATTCAAAACAATAAGTTTTAAAGTCGTAGTATGTGATTCTCTTGCGATCTTTTCTTCGTATACCACCAACCTTATATCCATCCTTGTCTAAACATATTTCACATTTTTCCTTTAGCTCTGGTCGACACTCGCTACAATCGCAAGGCCTTCCCCAAAAGCACTCTTTAGGCATTGTGCTCGCTTCAACTGATCAACTAAGACTGAACGTTTAAACGTAATAAAGATAGATTAATACTCAAAATAAGTGGTGGGGGTAATATCCTGGTAATTTTTTTCCATATTACAGGTATCGTCTGCAGTTTGAAAAGTCTTTACTAGTAACTTTACTGCATACTAAACCTTAAACTCTTTTGCAGGACGTTAGTCGGTTTTCGGAACGCACCCCTGTTTTCTGAACGTACTTCTTTTCTACCAGACCGAGGTTATAAATAGAGGTGGCAAACAGCAGTTTAGTCATTTCGCATCAGTCTCTTGAAGTGTACGGACGTGTCTAGTTAAAATGGAAAAGTTTCTTATTATTAAGGATACCGTTCAGAAAGCTGGAAGATACAATGTTACTGGTCGTGTATTGGAGTTTAAGCTGAAACCTGTGCCTGAAGGAGTTGAACCGGTTGGCTGGGTGAGAGACGCTATTAATCAGGTTATTCAGAAGGCTACAGAAGGACTTCAATCGTCGGATTACGTTGGTTTTAGTTTTTGCTCAAAAGACTTTAGTCGTGGTGAAGGGTGGATTCGATTTAGGCCTGCAGAAGAAATCAATTACGAAGACGTTTGGAATATTATAAGCAACGTTTATCAATCTAACTCCTCCGGATTGAATACGGAATCATTTTGTCTGAAGGTAACAAGTGTACGACTACCAACTGGCAAAGGAAGAGGAAAGAAATACAATAGTTTTACCGAAGAATGTGACATGAGAAGAGGAATTATAACAATTACTAACAAGGATAATTTATGTTTACCACGTGCTTTAGTGACTGCGATGGCTTCTGTAAATAAGGAACCTGAATTAAGTAAAATTAGAAGAGATATTGGAAAAATTCAGACGAGGGGGACAAAGACTTTGATGGAAAGCGTTGGAGTTACAATTCCTGAAGGAGGTAGTGGAATTCTCGAGCTGCAGAAGTTTCAAGAACATCTTAAGGACTATAAAATTGTTGTCTACAGTTATGGTTCGAAGGGAAGAGACGTTATTTTTGAGGGTGCTTCTAACAGCAACAAAAAACTGAATCTGTTGCATTATGAATCACACTTTAACGTCATAACCTCTCTTACAGCGGCATTTTGTTCTGGCTATTTTTGTGAGCAGTGTTTTATTCCTTATGACCACAAACATGAACACAGATGTGGTGGAACATGTCCTGGTTGTTTACAGTCTCCAAAATGTACTGAAGATCAAGTAAGAGTGAAATGCTCTTCTTGTCAACGATATTTCAGAGGAGAAACGTGTTATAACAGGCATCTAGTTGCAGGATCGTTGGAAAAAAGCACTGTCTGTGCCGAAATCAGGAGCTGTGATCAGTGTTTTAAGGTAGTAAAAGGAAACAGAAAACACATTTGTGGTGAGATATTTTGCAAGATCTGTCATACTCATGTACCAGAGAACCATCTGTGCTATATTCAACGAGACAATGGAAAGCCTAAAGTTAAAGATATCATCTTCGTATTTTATGACTTGGAAACGCAGCAAGAGGAAGAGATTTGTGCTGGCGTGTTGCTTCATAAAGCTAACCTTTGCGTATTTAAACAATATTGTGATGAGTGTATGAACTCTGAGACGGATATTTGCAAGAAATGCGGAGTTAGATTACAAAAACTTCAAGGTTTAAACCCTGTTGCCTCATTTACGCAACACTTATTACAGCTAAGGAAGAAATTTAAGGATGTAATTGTATTAGCTCATAACGGACAAGCTTTTGATCATCAATTTATTTTAAATTATGTTTTGACAGAGACTGCTTTAACTCCTGAACTAATAATGAGAGGGACAAAAATTATCCTAATGCAAGTTGGAAATGTTAAGTTTATAGACTCACTAAACTACTTCCCTATGGCCTTAGCAAAACTCCCCAAAGCTTTCGGATTGGGAGATAACTTTAAAAAAGGATATTTCCCTCATCTTTTTAATAAAAAAGCGAACCAAAACTACGTAGGTCTCCTTCCTCCGATGGAATTTTACTCCCCCAACACGATGAAGGAGGACGATCGTTCTAAATTTCTGACATGGTATGAAGAACACAAGTCTGATCATTTTGATATTCAAAAGGAACTTGTTGACTACTGTATTTCCGACGTAGAGATTTTAGCCGCTGCGTGTTTGAAATTCCGACAACAACTGCTTACCACAACTAATGTTTGCCCCTTCACAGAAGCTACTACGATTGCATCGTGTTGTAATAAGGTTTTTAGAAGGAATTTTCTTAAACCAAATACAATTGGGATTATCCCTAAGAGCGGATATCGATGGAAAGATAACCAAAGCAAAATTGCAACTGAGTGGTTATTATGGGAGGAAAAACAGAGAGGAATCAATATTTTACAGGCTGCCAAAGGTGAAGAAGCCGTTTTACATGGAGTGAAGGTTGATGGCTATTGTGGCGATGCCAATGAGGTTTTTGAATTCCAGGGCTGTTATTGGCATGGTTGCCCCAAATGTTACAAGTTTGGTAGAGACGATCCTCTTTATGACGATCCTACAACAACATTAAATTTACGTTTTGAAGCTACCGAACTAAAAATTGAAAGATTAAAAGAATTTGGTTTTACGGTTAACGAAATGTGGGAGTGTAAATTTAGAAAACTGATAGAAGAAAATCCAGAGATTAGAAATTATACCAAAGCACACCCCCTTCTAATTATGAGTCCTCTAAATCCCAGAGATGCTTTTTATGGTGGTCGTACCGGAAACATTTGGGAGTATTACCAAACTAAAGAGGGTCAATGCATTCGCTATGCAGATGTGTGTTCTTTGTACCCATTTGTGTGCAAAATAGGCAAGTTTCCGATAGGTCATCCCATGATATTTGTTGGCGACGACGAGTGTAGGAAGTTGGACCTAAATACCGTAGATGGTCTTATAAAATGCGTCATTCTTCCCCCCAGGGACCTATATCATCCAGTGTTACCATTAAAGATGAACGATAAACTTATGTTTGTTCTCTGTCAAAAATGTGGCCAGGAAATGAATCTCAATGAATGTAAGCATAATTCGGAAGAACGTGCACTTGAGGGTACGTGGGTCATGGACGAAGTTCGAAAGGCTGTTGAAAAAGGGTACCGGATATTGAAAATACACGAAATTTGGAAATATAATATTCAAAGGTTAAATAAGGAAACGGGAGAAGAAGGATTATTTACGGCCATGATGAACACATTTCTTAAAATTAAGCAGGAAGCATCAGGATGGCCGAAAGACTGCGTAACAGAAGAAGAGAAAAATCGTTACATTGAGGAATTTTTTGAAAGAGAGGATATTAAGCTAGAATACCATCAAATACTCGAAAATCCTGGTCTAAGATCTCAGGCCAAACTTATTTTAAATTCGTTCTGGGGTAAATTTGGACAGCGAGAAAATCAACCAAAGACCAGAGTTGTAAACGAGCCTTCGGAATTATTTGCTATGCTTCTTAATCCCGGACTTTATGTTAATGGAATTCTCCCGGTTAACGAAAAGACTCTAATCGTTTCTTATGAGCACACTGAAGATTCGTTTGATCCCTTAACTACAGTTAATGTGACTATTGCGTCGTATGTGACTGCTCAGGCACGCTTAAAATTATATTCATATTTAGAGACCCTAGGTGACCGAGTTCTGTATTATGACACTGATTCCGTTATCTATATTTCATCCCCAGGTGAATTGGATGTGGGAACAGGCCAATTTGTCGGAGATTTAACGGACGAGTTGGAAGGTTACGGACTTGGTAGTTATATTAAAGAATTTGTAAGTGGCGGTCCAAAAAATTACGCTTACAAAATTCATGCTACAAACACCGACTCTGAAAAAGTAGTTTGCAAAGTTAAAGGTATATCCATAAATTATGCAGCATCAAAATTGATAAACTTCGACACAATTAAGGATATGGTACTGGAGAAGAAGAAAGAGCCAATACCAATTATATCCAGGAACATTCGGCGAACCCAGGAACATACCGTAACAACAAACACAGAAATCAAGCTGTACAGACCTAATTCAACAAAAAGAAAATTTCTAAGTGATGGCAGCTCAGAACCCTACGGATATAAGAAGAAAAAGAGAATTCATTAGGGCCGTAATACTTCAAATCCTATAACTTTTGAGCGATGCAGCATATTAGTGTAGGGTTTTTCTAAATGATGTAAGATATTCTCACCCATTAGCACTCACAACCAACACCTGTAGCGCGTAACAATTGATAAAGGAGCTTCGACTTTTGACTTTTTTAGCTGTTTTGTAGCTGTTTGCAGTATGTCTGCTGCAATTGCTTGATAAAGGCTTTAAACAGAGGATTATCCAAGCTATTGGAACAATAAGATGGGAACATCACAGTATCATGGAAGAAGAGGAAAAGATATGTGTACTATTGTATATTGTATTGTGTAATGTATTGTATATTGTAATATGTTTGACTTGAATATAAAGAGCCCTATACATATAAACGTATGTTTTAATGAAGTTCTAGGCTTTTGCTTTGAAAGGATCGTTTTTATCCAAAAAAAATCGAGCTTTAGCGCGCTTGAGGACTTCAGTTTGTTTGAAACAGTCAATAACAAAGAGGCGAGAGCGACAAAATCCAAAAGCGGCCCGCACCGTTGTTTTCCCAAATAGGTTTTTTTTTTTTGAAAGCCCATATACATCTGATAGGCTTCTGTAAACTGTCTATTGGCATAGTTTAGGTTTAACGATTCATAGGGGTAAAGTTCAGAATTTAAATGCAACTTGGGGTCGGTGATGTCTAAATTATCAAAGTAGGTACAATCAGCTTGAGACTTCTCGTATCGTCATTGCGATGAAACACTAAAGTATACTGTCCATGTATCATAAATATATCCACTCCAGTGCGTAGTGAAACAATCAAAAGTGCTTAGAAAGTCTTCAAATTCATCACTGGAGAAATACATTTTACCATAACCAATATTATCTGAAATTACTTGTTTGCATTCCTCTTCCGACGCAGTAAAAATGACTGTTATAAAGTCATCAATCTCGTAAACTCGGTTAGGCTTAGTTTTAAGAACTGGAACATTGGGAACATCTATAAGGAGATTCAAACACCTTATCAAGCTGGTTAAAAGGAGTAGACATAACCGCTCAACCACTCAACCGCTCAACCGCTCAACCGCTCAACCACTCAACCGCTCAACCACTCAACCACTCAACCGCTCAACCGCTTAACCGCTCAACCGCTCAACCGCTCAACCGCTCAACCGCTCAACCGCTCAACCGCTCAACCGCTCAACCGCTCAACCGCTCAACCGCTCAACCACTCAACCGCTCAACCACTCAACCGCTCAACCTCTCAACCGCTCAACCGCTCAACCGCTCAACCGCTCAACCGCTCAACCACTCAACCGCTCAACCGCTCAACCACTCAACCGCTCAACCGCTCAACCACTCAACCGCTCAACCGCTCAACCGCTCAACCGCTCAACCGCTCAACCACTCAACCGCTCAACCACTCAACCGCTCAACCGCTCAACCGCTCAACCGCTCAACCGCTCAACCGCTCAACCGCTCAACCGCTCAACCGCTCAACCGCTCAACCGCAGACCTGTTTCTAGATACTTGGTACATCTGGCTTCTAGAACGACAACTGTCACACTGAGCCTCAACTCACGGAAGATATCATTTTCCATGTTTATTTATTCAACTAGGTACCGTGGCGTACTTGGTTCTATAGCTGGGAAACGTATATAATACGAAATTTATACACATGTTGAGGTTAATTAATGACAAAGTTTGTGACGTCATCGTGAATAAGGACTTAACTGCAAAAAGAAGAAGAATAGATAGTTCCCAAATAGATAGTGTCCCAAGGAGTCGATAAGACCAAGAGTATGACATATGACAGTCTACAGATGACAGTTGGCAAGTGCCATATGACAGTTGACAGTTGGCAGATGATAGATGCACAGTTCTCATGCATGCGCATGAAAAGGGGGCGGGGCTTGTGACGTCAGAGGGAGAGGAGTGGGGGTGGTCTCAAGTGTCGGGATACCTACTTAATAGGTTGACTCGGAAAATGTTTTTGCTGATTTGATGTAAAAGGTTGTTGTGTCAATGGAGCTTGAAAATTTGGCCTAGGGAAATTCTGTGTAGAATAGTTAAAATAATTTGGTTTTGGAGTATTTTGTACAACTTGATTTGAAGTATGTGAAACATTTTTTCTACCATCTTGAATCATTGAAAGAAAATTTTCTTCTTCTAATAAGTATTGCATAGCCTCTTCTAAAGTTTGAGGATTTTTTAATCGAACTGCCAATTGAATCTGAGATGGAAGATATTTTTGAAAAGTTATTAGAACTAGTTCTTCGATATTATTTATTTGTGCCAATTTTTCAGGTTGAGCCAAAATAACATCATTATTTATAGAAGAAAAAATTAAACTTCTTAAATACTGACATCTTACACCAAAACTATAAGAGTTTTCTTTATTTTGAGGTTTTATTTGATGTAGTTCTTGTAATAAGCAAGAAAATGATCTCTGATCAGAAAATTAAATTTTTAAAATGTTTTATTTGTTCCCAAGTAGTTAATTCGACACGGCTTGATATAATAGTTAAAGCTTTGCCTTTTAATTTACCAATAATTCCGCGAAAAATTAATTTAGTCAATGTTTGATTAGCTGCATACTGATTTACAGTTTCGTCGCAAGCTGCGATAAAGTTATTTAGTTCACATGGTTCACCGCTATAATTTGGGATAATATCAAGGAAAAGACGTACCTCCGAATAATTTACTTCTGGCATTTCTGGTTCTAGTTGTTTAGAATCACTTAAAACAATTTGTTGTAATTCAGCCGCAAGACTATCTATATCAAAGTCTGACTCAGAATCAGAACTTGGAGACTCTGGTTGTTTTTTAATTTCGTTTATCTTTTGCCTATATTCCCTATTTTTACGCAAAGAAACTTTAAACTTATTGATCATAGAACGAGAGAGAATAACTTATTCATTATGAGAGAAAAAAAAGGAAGATAAAAAAAATGGATTGACAAAAATGACTTACTTGACTTCTTCTTTTCGACTTGAACTGTTCCACAGGATATGCGTTCCTCTGGATGATTGTGTGAATGGATGAGAAGCTTTTCCACAGGATATGCGTTCCTCTGGATGGTTGTGGATGGTTGAGAAGATTTTCCACTGGATATACGTTCCTCTGGATGGTTGTGGATGGTTGCGGACCACTATTTGGATGAGCACTGAGCACTCCAACAGTATGAATCCGTGAGTTTGACGATGATGAAGAGGGTGGAAAGTGACCAAGACCTCGCTTGTTACACTACTGTTCCCTCAACTGAAATTGATGCTTTGATTTTTGTGGATTTTGTGGTTGACCCGTTGAAGATTTGAAAATCACCAGTCCGTTTAAGAGCTATCCGTATATACGTTACGGCACTACACTTGAACTTCTTGTACGGCACTAATCCTTGACCGAACTGCGCCAGTTACGTTGGGTTTCCAGCAGGGTGGTTCGTAGAAACCCCTCCGTACGAACTTGCTAATACACTGCCAATGAAACTATACAGGTAACCTCAAACAGATATATTAGGACAAGTGATACAAATATACCGCCACTAACGTGCGTGAAGACGTCTAACAATATACTGTATATCCTAACATAAGTTCTTACAGTATTTATATTATTTTATTAGATAAAATGTTAACTAAATGCTTTATAGCAAAAGATAACTTACGGTGTAATAGATAATGTTTTAACATTATTCATGTAAGAGATATAATAACTGATAAAATGTGAAATAATATATATGCAGAAAAATAATAAAAGATAATAATCGGTAAAACTCTTGTTATGCACTTATTACTTATTTATCATTTTACGCAGTGTAATAGATAAGAACCTAAATAAAGTCTTTCTAGGCATTTACCAGTCTTTATCTTTATAACTACACTTCACCAGTGGCGTAACACGTAACTGCCGACCACAGCAGACGGACAACGAGGGAAAACGGGGATGGGGAAAGGTAGTTAAGAGCTTGAAGAGCGCGGTCGCACGCTAGCCGACCGCTATTTTTCTGATTGTTGAAAAATCTTATTGGGAGAGAAATAAAGTTGATGATTGACCGAAAAATAAGCGTTTGAATCCTCGAATCGAACCCCTCTGAAGAGGAGGCCCTTGCAATCGTTATTGTAATTAACTACAACTGGAATATTTTGAGTCACAAATATCTTTGTTAGTACATCAGCAGGTCGCAAGATTCTGGATAAATACCGTCCATATGATAAATAATAAATTACAGCTGCCGCATGAGAACAGCATCCCACTGTGCGGTTGCCGTTCAATGATGCATTTCAATATGTTTGCCATTCAAATGCATTTGAACTACTTGATTTTCTGCGTTCAAGCTCAAGATTCTATTCACAGGCTCTTATCACTTTTCACAGACTATCTTATTTGGCCGAATTATTGGACGATAAAAACTATCTTTCAATACAATATGTAAAATCAGTACCTAATATGATTCAAGCAGAAGTCAAATCAAGACATACAAATAGCAAAGTCTATTTTCATTGATTACATTTCTGACGATACTGATCACAACAGCATTCATCGTTATTGCTGCGATTGTCCTAACGGCAACCGCACAGTGGGATGCTGTTCTCATGCGGCAGCTGTAATTTATTATTTATCACATGGACGGTATTTATCCAGAATCTTGCGACCTGCTGATGTACCAACAAAGATATTTGTGACTCAAAATATTCCAGTTGTAGTTAATTACAATAGCGATGATGATTTAGTTAATTACAATAGCGATGGCGATGATGATTAAGATTGTATTTTCCTTATAATTTAATTAATTCAAAAATGTTAACAACAATAAGACTACCTAATATTAAACATTGGCTCTGGTTTTTTATTTCTTTTTTTACTAATAATTTCAATTCATAAAAATGTCTATATGTGTCCTATGTCACGTTTGTATCCTTATATTAGCTCCACAAAAAAAAGTGAAAGTATTTTCTCCGATATCTGAGGAGGTGTACTTTAGGTTTTTGGGGTTGCTGAATCCGAATCCGGGGTCCGTTTAACCCCATCACGTCAGGGTCAAGGGCATCTGAAGGTCAAAGTGCGGAATGACTAGTAAAAAATCTGGAAAAATGTATATATATATATATATATATATATATATATATATATATATATATATATATATATATATATATATATATATATATATATATATATCAATTATGAAATCATCGGGATTTGAGACATACGTATTTGCTAAGCAAATTTCTTTAATATGTCGCACTAGACTTCGCTTTTGCTTAAACTCGCGTAAACACAGTGTGCACAAGAAGGACATTTTGTACACTGAGGAAATCAAATGCTGACTTTGGTTTAATACCGAAAAATATATACACAAAAACTCGAAATAAACCGAGCGGAATATAAGTACGAAGAACTGTATTATATCGAGCTCAAGGTACGACTGCAGACAGTTAAGAATGCGAAGCGCAAAGAGAATATAAAGAGAACCCGTCTGGGCGGGACATCGCCTATGCGCATGTCCGCCCGAGGTTTTTTTTTTTGCTGCGAGTTTTTTTTTTATCTGCGAGTTTTTTTTAATCTGCGAGTTGTTTTTTTTTAATCTGCGAGTTTTTTTTTTAAGTCTGCGAGTTTTTTTTTTAATCTGCGAGTTTTTTTTTAATCTGCGTTTTTTTTTCTGTCTGCGAGTTTTTTTTACATCTGCGAGTTTTTTTTTTACATCTGCGCAGTAGACCCAAATGCGTACCACGCGCACACCGAGCGTGCTACACATGCGCACGGACTGTTATGGGCGGTACTTTGGTGCATACATTCCAACCCACCTCCCACAATATATCTCCAATAGTGAAGCTACAAATAAAAAACTTTGTTGTCGAGTGAGTCCTCTCTCCCGCATTATTATACATATGGGAGGAGCTTGCTTCACACTATATTGAGTTGCGTGTTGTGATCTTTCATTAGTACAACGCTCGCATTTTAACCGCACTTGTCTTTTACGTAACACGCTGTACAGAATGAAATTCGCTATGAGTGAAGCTTTGCGTAAAAAAGTGTCTAAAATGACGTTTCTAGAGTTTAGTGAGTTTTGCAACACGATTCATTCAGATACGGAAGAATTATTGCTAGATTTGTGGATTTACGATATCCCGACAAGACCGAATTCTCCTAGCGGGTTGCCCGAATCCACCACGTTCCACCCTGATACACTGGGCGTCAATGCAGCAGAGAGCGACACCACCCTCACAGCCAACACCACCCCCAGAGCCAACAGCACCCTCACAGCCAACGGCAGCAGCAGCAGCAGCGCACCAAACTGTTCTAGTGAGTGTAATATTCAAGTGTTGAGGTGTGTGCGACGAAAACAACCGAAAAGGTTGTGTAAACGTATTTTTAATTATAGGTATAATTTTTATTTTAATTTTTAGTTGTATATTGCTTTGTTTTTAAATATATTTTCTTTATAACATCTTTTTCTTTATTATAATTAAAACAACTTCACGACAAGGTGGATTTTAAAAGCGAATTTTTACTAGCAATACTTCACTTCACTGCACACCATGAAAGAGTGCACTTCACACATTTTTGTTGACATTCAAGGGTATACTTGTTCCTTTGGTTACGTTCCTAAAGAAGTGGCAATTTATGATGGATTTCGTCTTTCAGCTTTTTTATTTAAACCTCCATTTAAAAGAAACATGCTGTCTCCTGAAGATAATAAAATTATTATATGGTGTGAAACATATCACGGCTTAGACTGGGAATCTGGATACATTGACTTAAACGAGATTGATAATATTCTTAAAAATATATATATTTTATTTAATAAACCAAAAGTATATGTAAAAGGTGTTGAAAAGACAAAATTTTTACAAGAAGTTTTAGATAGCGAAAACATTATTAGCATTCCGACTTCTAATGAACCAAAATTAAGTAAATATAAGAAGGTTCCTGATTGTTATTTTCATAAAACGGTACAAGCTTGCCACTGTGCATTGGAGAATGTAAAACTATTATACAATTATAAGAATTGTTACCAATAAAATTGTATTTTTGATTAACCTCTCTTTATCACCCGAATTAAAAATTATGTTGTGTGTGTTGTGTTGCAACTATAAACACAAAGTGTGAATAAAAATAATTGTTAAACTGAATGTAAAAATATTATGTGTATACTATATACATATATATGAAATCTATCTTTCATTATGCTTTTAATTTATCTATCGTAAAAATTAAGTTAATAAAATGGTAAATGTGAAGGGAATCATAAACAAACTGTTGGGACTACAAATATTTATTAAACTAAATCTATTAACAATCTAAGTTGTATACTTATAATGGTCCAACATTTTTAAAAGTATAGTTATACTGTTTAAATCGTTTTGCAGAGTTAAATCTTCAAAGAAATCCTCACACGCTTTGTTCTAAAGTTGTTTGGTCAATTCTATGATTTCTTCACATCTGGTTTGTTACATATTACACAGACGTCTGATAAAATAATCATATGTAGAACTTGCTCACACACTTTACATTTAATTTCATCTTTACAACAATCCATGGCACGCTTATAATGGGTGTTCACATGATGTGTTTACCACGTTGTTGTTCTATGGCTAACAAAAAGTAACACTAGTGACACAGACTACATGCCACCCGCCATGGATGTGATTAATATGTATGATTGCATTACGCACACTTCACGTTTTAAATAGTTCTCTTTCACAGCTTCTGAAGCTTTAATTTTTTTAATTTTCACTAACCCTTCTTCTCCACAACCACTCCCCAAAACTTCTTCCTCGGTGCCGGAGTCATCTTCATCCTCATCATCATCATCATCATCGTAATTGTAGCGGTCAACATCCACAAGAGTATTAAGTCTATCCTCGGTTAGACAACTAGTTCTTTTTTGAAAATAAATTTTTTCTTCCTTATGAACCGATTCCATTTCTTCCCGCTGTCCTTTTAATGGTGTACCATTATAAATATACAATTTGGATTGTAAACCATTGTTTTCTTTTATTCCGACTTTAGTAGAACACTTTATTACTTCACAACTAATATCGTTTAACTGAAATTATCAACCTTTTATGCTGCAACCCCTTCTCTCCTATCCCTCCTATGCATGGTTTGGAGTGGGAAATTAGCGCGCCTTGCTGGAAGGGGGGCTGACCGGTGTAGATTTACACCCCCCACCACTTTTTTGATTGGTCGACCTACCACCTAAGCCCCACCTCCCGGTGCTTGGAGGCGGGGCTTGGGTGGGTGGTTGACCATTCCTGTGCTTGGGGCGGGGCTAGAGGGCATTGGCCGGTGCAGATTGCACCCCCCACCACTTTTTTGATTGGTCGACCCCCCCACTGGAGGCGGGGCTTAGGTGGAGCTTAGGTGGGGGGGTCGACCAATCAAAAAAGTGGTGGGGGGTGCAATCTGCACCGGCCAAGTATACCTACTACAGACGATTCCACAAAAATAAACAAGGTTAGGCAAGGGTAATAAAAGTGTAAAGGGTTTTTGACTAATGTCATTTCTTTTATGCACAGTAAGGAAATACTTAATTACTAAGATACGTAACGCAAATACCCAAACCATAGGAACTGTTTGACCCATACTATAAAGAAAAATCCGGAGGTGGGGCAAGGAGTCAACGTTGTTTATAAATATGCGCCAGTGGCAGCCTGAAAATTTTCAGTAATAAAAAATAAATAGATTGTGTTCAAAACAAGAAAATCATTTATCATTAACTTGCTGAAAAATGAGCGGTTTTGGGTTAATTTTTTTGCAGTTTTTTTCATCGTTGTTCAAATCTCACTTGGGTAAGTGAACTTTTTTTGATAAAAATTAACCCAGTTTTTTAAAATCATTTATGTTATGCCTAATATTTCTCTATCATTAAGAAATCTGGAAAACCAGCGGCGACATAGAGGTTAACCGAGCCGAAAAACGAAGAGATCTAGACACAGGTACGGTGACTCTGGTAAACAACGCAAATATTATCAAGTCACGTCAACCAAAGCGCCGTGGGCCAGCGCATCCACCATCAAGTAGAAGTTTATTATGAAAATTTAATTAGAAGTAGCTTATGATTAGGGCCGTTTTTGAGATATTTTTGGCCCCTTCCTCACTCTGACGAAGGGTGTAGCAGGATAAGCATGACGAGTCGGCCCCCAAATGGCAACCTATATCGAAACTTATGTTATACATCGGCTTGATGTACGAACACGATTTATATATGTTTCGCCGCCGGACTCCGCTTTGACCTTGAAATATGGACAAAAATGACCGCACGCATTACTATCGTTCAAAGAGGCATATCTTGAAAACTAACTGAGCTAGAGATGTAAAACCAACGCGAGGCCCCAGGTATCCTTACAGAGTATCTACTATATTTTTTTTAGATTTCACGAATAATTACGGATATTTTTAAAAAAATAAAGAAAAAAATTATTAATTTTTTTTTCGTGTTCCCTCTGACTTACAATCACTAAAATAATATATGTTGTAATCCTTTATATGCACTAGTACCCATAAAAATGGCGTTAGAAAAAACTTGGTGCGACACTTCGAAAAAAAATTAAATTCACAGCGCACCACAGCTCCACAAAAAAAAGTGAAAGTATTTTCTCCGATATCTGAGGAGGTGTACTTTAGGTTTTTGGGGTTGCTGAATCCGAATCCGGGGTTCGTTTAACCCCATCACGTCAGGGTCAAGGGCATCTGAAGGTCAAAGTGCGGAATGATTAGTAAACAATCTGGAAAAATGTATATATATGTTTTCGGGGTCGCTAAATCTGAATCTGGGGTTCTCTTGACCTTGAAGTGTCAGAATCAAGGTCAAATACAGGTCAAAACCCTAAAATTTGATGATATGATCAGTTTGACCCCGGATTCTTGAAGAGCAGAAAATTTTACATCCGAATATGTATTGACTTTTTTTTAGAACAGACCTTTGTAGGTCACGTGATGGTCATCCAAAATCAAATCCATTTGCCAGCTTTTGGCTGTAAATTGAGATTTTGGGTCTTTGATGAGTTTGATTGGGTGGGAGTGGGATATTTTTCGGGTCGTTGATCACGATTCTGGTATTCATTTGAGCCAATCACGTCGTAATTGGGTTGTCATGCTCATGTCTATGGGTTCTACTACTTGTAGCTTTATGCTCTGGTGAGGCCAAGGTAGTCACCTCAACAGAGCTGCGGTCACTGGATGACGACGCCTGCGGGCCCGCTTTCCCACCTTGACCAGCCGCCGATACTGGGGTTCCATCTCCCTGCATCGTAAATTTTTCCGTTGTGTTTGCCATGACGGCATACGCGTCCTGTTCTAGGGACTTTGCCGGATAGTGGGACAACTCCGTTGCCCGCCGTCACCACGGGGAGGTGCCCTGGAGGCAAACACACGGATGAAATGTTTCGCTCTTTCAGAATCCGGAGTAAGAAAATATTATATCGTTATATTACGACGTGATTGGCTCACATGAATACCAGAATCGTGATCAACGACCCGAAAAATATCAACTCATCAAAGACCCAAGATCTCAATTTACAGCCAAAAGCTGGCAAATGGATTTGATTTTGGATGACCATCACGTGACCTACAAAGGTCTGTTCTAAAAAAAAAAAGTCAATACAAATTCGGATGTAAAATTTTCTGCTCTTCAAGAATCCGGGGTCAAACTGATCATATCATCAAATTTTAGGGTTTTTACCTGTATTTGGTCGCTAAATCTGAATCTGGGGTTCTCTTGACCTTGAAGTGTCAGAATCAAGGTCAAATACAGGTAAAAACCCTAAAATTTGATGATATGATCCGTTTGACCCCGGATTCTTGAAGAGCAGAAAATTTTACATCCGAATATGTATTGACTTTTTTTTTAGAACAGACCTTTGTAGGTCACGTGATGGTCATCCAAAATCAAATCCATTTGCCAGCTTTTGGCTGTAAATTGAGATCTTGGGTCTTTGATGAGTTGATATTTTTCGGGTCGTTGATCACGATTCTGGTATTCATGTGAGCCAATCACGTCGTAATATAACGATATAATATTTTCTTACTCCGGATTCTGAAAGAGCGAAAAATTTCATCCGTGTGTTTGCCTCCAGGGCACCTCCCCGTGGTGACGGCGGGCAACGGAGTTGTCCCGCTATCCGGCAAAGTCCCTGGAACAGGACGCGTATGCCGTCATGGCAAACACAACGGAAAAATTTACGATGCAGGGAGATGGAACCCCAGTATCGGCGGCTGGTCAAGGTGGGAAAGCGGGCCCGCAGGCGTAGTCATCCAGTGACCGCAGCTCTGTTGAGGTGGCTACCTTGGCCTCACCAGAGTATAAAGCTACAAGTAGTAGAACCCATAGACATGAGCATGACAACCCAATTACGACGTGATTGGCTCAAATGAATACCAGAATCGTGATCAACGACCCGAAAAATATCCCACTCCCACCCAATCAAACTCATCAAAGACCCAAAATCTCAATTTACAGCCAAAAGCTGGCAAATGGATTTGATTTTGGATGACCATCACGTGACCTACAAAGGTCTGTTCTAAAAAAAAGTCAAAACATATTCGGATGTAAAATTTTCTGCTCTTCAAGAATCCGGGGTCAAACTGATCATATCATCAAATTTTAGGGTTTTGACCTGTATTTGACCTTGATTCTGACACTTCAAGGTCAAGAGAACCTCAGATTCAGATTTAGCGACTCCGAAAACATATATATGCATTTTTCCAGATTTTTTACTAGTCATTCCGCACTTTGAACTTCAGATGCCCTTGACCCTGACGTGATGGAGTTAAACGGACCCCGGATACATATTCGGATGTAAAATTTTCTGCTCTTCAAGAATCCGGGGTCAAACTGATCATATCATCAAATTTTAGGGTTTTGACCTGTATTTGACCTTGATTCTGACACTTCAAGGTCAAGAGAACCCCAGATTCAGATTTAGCGACCCCGAAAACATATATATACATTTTTCCAGATTTTTTACTAGTCATTCCGCACTTTGACCTTCAGATGCCCTTGACCCTGACGTGATGGGGTTAAACGAACCCCGGATTCGGATTCAGCAACCCCAAAAACCTAAAGTACACCTCCGCAGATATCGGAGAAAATACTTTCACTTTTTTTTGTGGAGCTGTGTTATGTAGTGCGCGGTGAATTTAATTTTTTTTCGAAGTGTCGCACCAAGTTTTTTCTAACGCCATTTTTATGGGTACTAGTGCATATAAAGGATTACAACATATATTATTTTAGTGATTGTAAGTCAGAGGGAACACGAAAAAAAAATTAATAATTTTTTTCTTTATTTTTTTAAAAATATGCGTAATTATTCGTGAAATCTAAAAAAAATATAGTAGATACTCTGTAAGGATACCTGGGGCCTCGCGTTGGTTTTACCTCTCTAGCTCAGTTAGTTTTCAAGATATGCCTCTTTGAACGATAGTAATGCGTGCGGTCATTTTTGTCCATATTTCAAGGTCAAAGCGGAGTCCGGCGGCGAAACATATATAAATCGTGTTCGTACATCAAGCCGATGTATAACATAAGTTTCGATATAGGTTGCCATTTGGGGGCCGACTCGTCATGCTTATCCTGCTACACCCTTCGTCAGAGTGAGGAAGGGGCCAAAAATATCTCAAAAACGGCCCTAATCATAAGCTACTTCTAATTAAATTTTCATAATAAACTTCTACTTGATGGTGGATGCGCTGGCCCACGGCGCTTTGGTTGACGTGACTTGATAATATTTGCGTTGTTTACCAGAGTCACCGTACCTGTGTCTAGATCTCTTCGTTTTTCGGCTCGGTTAACCTCTATGTCGCCGCTGGTTTTCCAGATTTCTTAATGATAGAGAAATATTAGGCATAACATAAATGATTTTAAAAAACTGGGTTAGTTTTTATCAAAAAAAGTTCACTTACCCAAGTGAGATTTGAACAACGATGAAAAAAACTGCAAAAAAATTAACCCAAAACCGCTCGTTTTTCAGCAAGTTAATGATAAATGATTTTCTTGTTTTGAACACAATCTATTTATTTTTTATTACTGAAAATTTTCAGGCTGCCACTGGCGCATATTTATAAACAACGTTGACTCCTTGCCCCACCTCCGGATTTTTCTTTATAGTATGGGTCAAACAGTTCCTATGGTTTGGGTATTTGCGTTACGTATCTTAGTAATTAAGTATTTCCTTACTGTGCATAAAAGAAATGACATTAGTCAAAAACCCTTTACACTTTTATTACCCTTGCCTAACCTTGTTTATTTTTGTGGAATCGTCTGTAGTAGGTATACTTGGCCGGTGCAGATTGCACCCCCCACCACTTTTTTGATTGGTCGACCCCCCCCCCCCCCACCTAAGCTCCGCCTAAGCCCCGCCTCCAGTGGGGGGGGGGCACGACCAATCAAAAAAGTGGTGGGGGGTGCAATCTGCACCGGCCAATGCCCTCTAGCCCCGCCCCAAGCACAGGATTGGTCAACCACCCACCCAAGCCCCGCCTCCAAGCACCGGGAGGTGGGGCTTAGGTGGTAGGTCGACCAATCAAAAAAGTGGTGGGGGTGTAAATCTACACCGGTCAGCCCCCCTTCCAGCAAGGCGCGCTAATTTCCCACTCCAAACCATGCATAGGAGGGATAGGAGAGAAGGGGTTGCAGCATAAAAGGTTGATAATTTCAGTTAAACGATATTAGTTGTGAAGTAATAAAGTGTTCTACTAAAGTCGGAATAAAAGAAAACAATGGTTTACAATACAAATTGTATATTTATAATGGTACACCATTAAAAGGACAGCGGGAAGAAATGGAATCGGTTCATAAGGAAGAAAAAATTTATTTTCAAAAAACAACTAGTTGTCTAACCGAGGATAGACTTAATACTCTTGTGGATGTTGACCGCTACAATTACGATGATGATGATGATGATGATGAGGATGAAGATGACTCCGGCACCGAGGAAGAAGTTTTGGGGAGTGGTTGTGGAGAAGAAGGGTTAGTGAAAATTAAAAAAATTAAAGCTTCAGAAGCTGTGAAAGAGAACTATTTAAAACGTGAAGTGTGCGTAATGCAATCATACATATTAATCACATCCATGGCGGGTGGCATGTACAGTCTGTGTCACGAGTGTTACTTTTTGTTAGCCATAGAACAACAACGTGGTAAACACATACATGTGAACACCCATTATAAGCGTGCCATGGATTGTTGTAAAGATGAAATTAAATGTAAAGTGTGTGAGCAAGTTCTACATATGATTATTTTATCAGACGTCTGTGTAATATGTAACAAACCAGATGTGAAGAAAACATAGAATTGACCAAACAACTTTAGAACAAAGCGTGTGAGGATTTCTTTGAAGATTTAACTCTGCAAAACTATTTAAACAGTATAACTATACTTTTAAAAATGTTGGACCATTATAAGTATACAACTTAGATTGTTAATAGATTTAGTTTAATAAATATTTGTAGTCCCAACAGTTTGTTTATGATTCCCTTCACATTTACCATTTTATTAACTTAATTTTTACGATAGATAAATTAAAAGCATAATGAAAGATAGATTTCATATATATGTATATAGTATACACATAATATTTTTACATTCAGTTTAACAATTATTTTTATTCACACTTTGTGTTTATAGTTGCAATTTACACACAACATAATTTTTAATTCGGGTGATAAAGAGAGGTTAATCAAAAATACAATTTTATTGGTAACAATTCTTATAATTGTATAATAGTTTTACATTCTCCAATGCACAGTGGCAAGCTTGTACCGTTTTATGAAAATAACAATCAGGAACCTTCTTATATTTACTTAATTTTGGTTCATTAGAAGTCGGAATGCTAATAATGTTTTCGCTATCTAAAACTTCTTGTAAAAATTTTGTCTTTTCAACACCTTTTACATATACTTTTGGTTTATTAAATAAAATATATATATTTTTAAGAATATTATCAATCTCGTTTAAGTCAATGTATCCAGATTCCCAGTCTAAGCCGTGATATGTTTCACACCATATAATAATTTTATTATCTTCAGGAGACAGCATGTTTCTTTTAAATGGAGGTTTAAATAAAAAAGTTGAAAGACGAAATCCATCATAAATTGCCACTTCTTTAGGAACGTAACCAAAGGAACAAGTATACCCTTGAATGTCAACAAAAATGTGTGAAGTGCACTCTTTCATGGTGTGCAGTGAAGTGAAGTATTGCTAGTCAAAATTCGCTTTTAAAATCCACCTTGTCGTGAAGTTGTTTTAATTATAATAAAGAAAAAGATGTTATAAAGAAAATATATTTAAAAACAAAGCAATATACAACTAAAAATTAAAATAAAAATTATACCTATAATTAAAAATACGTTTACACAACCTTTTCGGTTGTTTTCGTCGCACACACCTCAACACTTGAATATTACACTCACTCGAACAGTTTGGTGCGCTGCTGCTGCTGCTGCCGTTGGCTGTGAGGGTGCTGTTGGCTCTGGGGGTGGTGTTGGCTGTGAGGGTGGTGTCGCTCTCTGCTGCATTGACGCCCAGTGTATCAGGGTGGAACGTGGTGGATTCGGGCAACCCGCTAGGAGAATTCGGTCTTGTCGGGATATCGTAAATCCACAAATCTAGCAATAATTCTTCCGTATCTGAATGAATCGTGTTGCAAAACTCACTAAACTCTAGAAACGTCATTTTAGACACTTTTTTACGCAAAGCTTCACTCATAGCGAATTTGCGTTGTACTAATGAAAGATCACAACACGCAACTCAATATAGTGTGAAGCAAGCTCCTCCCATATGTATAATAATGCGGGAGAGAGGACTCACTCGACAACAAAGTTTTTTATTTGTAGCTTCACTATTGTGGCGTACTTTTAAGGGAAAACTTAGTTTTCCTCAGAAAGGTACCCACTTGCGTACGGCAGCTCTTCGTCGGTAGAACAGATGGTCGTCGGCTAGGAACACTTACGCTTTTTAAAGGCGCCACTCACTTTTTCCGTAATGGATTCGTTTTCAGAGCTTCTGAACTGAGAAACCAAGCTCTTCTAGGATTAATAGTTGGTAATAAATAAATAAATAAATAGACTACCTGAGATCAGCTTCAATCAATTTAATTAGCAAATTGTGCCCAAGGAGGAACAAAAAATATGTTTATAAATACCAAATAACATAGTTTAAAAATGCATTTGTTCTGATAAAAATAAATATAATGCAGTGAAGCCAAAATTCCCGAGTTATAGTAATATATACATAACCCTTATCTTTGGCCAAAGATTACCCCAATGTTATGTACATTTATGTACAAAAATATATTTAAAAGTCGAATGTGAATTTAATTTTAAAATAATCAGAAGGCTAGCTTACACAGGTAAATATGTAATATATGTAAAGAATGAATTTAAGAAATTAAGAGGATATCACGAAAGTTATAGTATAAAAAAATTACGCAATTAAAAAAATGGAATAGACTGGCCTTATGTTCTGGTGGGAGCTTCTAGAGTGTCCCCTGCATCCTGTGAAAGACACTTGTTAGTGGCTAAATGTTAGGCCGCCAATCCTGGTTACTACGGACAGCTATTTCTCTGATAGTTTATGAGAAAAGTGGAGGAAAACGTGCTGTGAAACGTGGACACCTCTCTAGCGCCTCTCTAACACCCTATCTAACGCCTCTCTAAAATCCTATCTAGCACCTCTCTAAAACCATTTCTAACGCCTCTCTAAAATCCTCTAGGTTGAGGGGATCTGCCTTACTATGCACATGGCGAATAAGAAATTAAAACGGGACTTCTCCCAGGAAGAATAATCAGGAATCGGCAAAAAGACATAATAATATGTATGTAAGTAATCAGACACTACTTCACATTACAATAATTGGTGCATAAAATAGCACTATAAAGGCAAAAAAACTTCAGTCAGAAAAATCATGACTCCTCACACGATTAACAAAATCGGAGTCATCGAAAAACGCTGGTACGTCGATCTACGAGTACCACGCATGGGTACTAGACGACATCTCGTCAGCTTGGATGCAGCTGGTCAAGATATTTTGGAAGTTGGCGAATGCGATGGATCATGGAAATTTACAAAAATATTAAGAAATAATAAGGGTAATAGTGGTTAAAGATTTAACCGCTACACTGCCCCTCTCCAAAAGAAAAAAATTAAAGACTACAAAGTAGACTTTACATTTTTTAACATTCATATGCCATAATATGATATGTGAGGTAAATATTAACAGTTTACGATAATCTAACAATAAAAAATATAAGTAACCTTAGAACTTACGAAAAAATATACAAAAACTGCAGTGCACAAAATAGTGTTGTCAAAATTTTAGTATTGATAACTCTCGCGTATCACTCGCCCCCAGGGGAGATCACAGTCGGTAGGTCACTATCGGTAGGTCACAAATCAGGTAAGGTCACTAAATTGGTAAGTCCGCTAACATCTGACAACTATTTGGATAGCACTATTACTACCAATACTCACTAATAATTACATATCAGCTAATTCAATCTATATACAACTAAATCTATTTACAGCCTATAAGAAAGTAGAACATCACTTATAGTAGAAAAACCATCGGTTATCAGAAACTGAAATAACCTAAAATGATTTAGTATTTAAAATTTCTCACGGTATATAAACCAAACTATTTACGTTAATTACTAGAAAAATAGTACCGATAATTTTTAAGTGTCAAGCAGGGTCTAATGAAACTGAAGTTGCGGCAAGGTGCCCGCGTGCATCAGCCCATTACACTTGCACAAAATTTTGACACTGAACCACGCCAAGGCTCGGTGAGTTACGCTAAGGTATGCTTAGCGGAGTTTTGCCCTAGGCAAATACCTAAGCCAAAACGCAAAAGAAAAAAAGGTAAGGTAAGTAAATTGAAGATAAGGCACGGTAATTTTGACCAAGTTATAACTTCAATCAAAATTTACTTTAGACATTTTTAGGTATAAAATAAAGGTAAGAACTTATGAGGAAAGAGATGTTTGGGTATCTTCTATATCCTCAGAATGTCCACGGTAAGGCAATAAATCTTTAGCGTGCCACTTGCCTACTTTAGAACCGTCTAGGTTTTTTAATTCGTAGACCAAGGGAGATAATTTTTTAGAGACAAGAGATAAGATATGTTTAGGACTAAGTTTTGCAGCAAATTTGTTCGCAGCATTAGACAACATCTTGTTCGGACGCCATACTTTTTCACCTACATTAAAACAGACATCCCGTTTCCGGAGATTATAGGACTTAGAATTCCTTTCAAATGCAGAATGCAGTTTCTGGCGTATTTCTGCGAACAGATTACGAAACTCAGTTAAATTTTCGGCGTAGGTATTCCTATCACCAGGCAAAATTTCGGAAGATTGGTCTTGGGGAGGATGATCATAATAATCACCAGATAAAGGAACATGTCGCCCAAACATTAAATATGAAGGAGGAAAACCAGTTACTTCGTGAACTGCAGTATTAATAGCCTGCCTAATTTCAGCAATATGTAGATCCCAATCTTCATGTTTATCCACGTAACATCTGATAGCAGTAGTTATAGTTTTGTTGTTTCTTTCCACAAAATTGCATTGTGGTGAGTAAAACGGAGTAAACCACTGTTTGACGTGATATTTTTCACATAGATTTTTAAGGTTATGACTAGAAAAATTGGTTGCGTTGTCACAGATAAGGATCTGAGGCACACCAAATATAAGAAAAATCTGATTTTCTAAGAGATCTACAATAAGATTAGACTTGGAATGTTTAAGAGGAAAAGTAAAATTGCATTTCGAAAACCAATCAGCAGCTACTAGCAACCATTTATTGCCTCTTTTTGAGCGTGGAAAGGGACCAATAAAATCTAAAGAAATAATCTGACCAGGTAAGTCAACAATTTTTTCCTTCCCCATGGTACCAATCTTAGGTAAGTTTGAATGTTTCTGCGCACCGCACACCAAACATTTACGAATAAACTTTAAAATTTGTGACCTCATCTGAGGCCAATAGTACAATTCTTGAACACGAAACAAAGTCTTCCGAAAACCAAAATGTCCACTGGTTGGTGGATTATGACAATTTTCGATGACCTTATCCCTGTGAGGTTTTGGAATCAAAAGTTTCCATTCCTGTTTATTAAAAGAATAAGAGGAACGACAAGGAATAAATTTTTGGACTAAGTCACCTTCAATCCGCCATTGAGGATACTTTTCAGGACTTTTACGAATATTGTCACGAAGAGAGATATACCAGGGATCAAGAGATGAGAAATCAACAGATAAGGAAGATACTTGTAGAGGCAGTGTTTGTGAGGTAGATGGACTGTCCATGTCCATATTATCTGGAAGAGAATAAGGTATACGACTTAAGGCATCTGGAACAATGTGCATTGAGCCTTTTCTATGCTGTAAATCAAAAGTGTGCTGCCTTAATCTAAGCAACCAGCGACTAAGTTTACCAGAGGGAGTTTTAAGATTATTAAGCCAAAGCAAACTGAAATGATCGGTGATTACGGTAAAACGCGTACCTTCTACCCAAGGTCTAAATTTTTCGATGCAGAATATAACTGCCAAACATTCCCGTTCGGTCACCGAATAATTTCTTTCTGCTCTGGACAAAGAACGGCTTGCATAAGCTATGACTTTTTCTTCTCCGTCTATAAACTGAGTCAACATTCCTCCAATACCAACATCGGAAGCGTCTGACTGAACATAGAATTTTTGACTGAAATCTGGTTGAGCTAGAATAGGTGCACTTACTAATTTTTGCTTGATACACAAAAACGCGGCTTCAGCTTCGTCGTTCCAACTGATAACTTCTTTTTTCTTTTTGCCTTTAAGAAGTGAATTTAAGGGACTTACAAGGGACGAGAAATCTTTGATAAACCTGCGATACCATGAACACATTCCTATGAAACGCTTAACTTCAGTCGAAGTGCGGGGACGTGGGTAATTCAACATACAATCAACCTTACAAGGGTCGGTGGCTAAAGAATTATTTCCAGCAATAAAACCTAGGTACTTTAAAGATGTCCTAAAAAATTAACATTTTTCAAGGTTAATAGTAAGACCTGCATCCTTTAGTAAATTTTTTGCAGTTGTCAGTAACTCAATATGGTGTTCCCAAGTAGGAGAACAAAGTAAAATATCGTCTAGATAAGAGAATATATGCGGTTCGTACTTAGGTCCAAAAATTGAATCTACCAACCGTTGTTGAGTTTGCGCAGCATTGCACAAGCCAAAAGGAACTACCCTAAATTGAAAGTGTCCGCGACCAATTATAGAAAAATCAGTTTTTTCTTTAGATGCGTCATCCAAAGGAATTTGCCAAAATGCTTTTCGCAGATCTATAGAGGAAATAAACTTGGCATTACGCAAGTTATTTAAGATACGATCTACGTGAGCCAAAGGAAAACTATCATGTTTAGTCAAATTATTCAAAAAACGTCCATCAAAACAAAATCTATATTCACCGTTTGGTTTTTTAACTAATAAGGTTGGAGAACTCCAAGGACTTTGAGATTCTTCAACTACACCTAATTTAATCATAGAGTCTAACTCTTTGTTTAGAATTTCTTGCATGTACGGAGAAAGTAGATAAGGTTTCTTTTTAAAAGGGGGGTTATCTCCGGTATCTATATTTAGTTTGATTTTATTTGTTCTCCCTAACTTATCGTTACTATCAATTTCTTTAAAGGAATCTAAAACTTTTTGAGCTTCTATTTTTTGAGTAGGAGATAAATCATCTACAGTGCAAAGTTTAGGAATTCAAAATTTATTTGTTATTGTAGAAGTAGTACTTATTTCTATTTCATTACTATGAATAGACCAACTATTATTTTCGAAGTCCATTACTAAATTAAACTGTTTTGCAAAATCAATCCCAAAAATAAATGCATGCGTTACAGAAGGTACAATTAAAACTTTGATTATTTTACAACAATCATTAATAAAAATAGGCAAATCAGAGACACCAACAACTGTTTGCTGTGCACCGTCTGCTGTGCGAACATTAGAATCTACTACTGACTGAATCTTAATCTTTAATTTTTTCAAAATTTTTATTCCACTTGATCCAACAATAGAAGAGTTAGCTCCAGAATCTAATAAAACTGTGATAACTTGATCATAAAGACGAACTGAGATATAAGGTCTGTTATCATTAACTTTATTAATAAATAGAGGTAGTATTTCGTTACTAGTTTTAGGTGTTTTGAAAAAATTAGAGACATATATAAGCCATTTGTTCCAATCAGATTTATCAAAATAGGACTTTGTGGTTAACTTTCCATCAAAGTACCGACCACGGGCAGTGCTTGATGGCCTATTTAGTTTTTTGAACAATTTTTACAAGAATTAGTCTTGATATTGGGCTCGCCGCAGCGATAACAAAATATTTTTCTTTTTTCCGTACACGAATTATAGGTATGATTAGGTAACCGACAATTGAAACAAATAATTTTATTTTTAGATATAGATTGGGATTCCTTGTTATCCAAAGCATCAGAAGGTTTATCTACATTTTCTGATTTCTTAAAATTCTTATCAGCATTAGAGGTATTTTGGTTAGAAGATTTATCTACATTTTCTGATTTCTTAAAATTCCTATCAGCATTAGACGTATTTTGGTTATCAAAACGAGAAGATTTTTTATTAAAATTTTTATAGTTACTTCGAGTGTCACGTTGTCGTGAACCACTTTGTTGATCCGAATCCGATAAATAAAATAATTGAGGTAGTTTTTTAGAAGTAGTCTTGGAAGCTTCTTCCAATCTTTTACACAAAATAGATAATTCATTGACAGTATCAATAGAATGTAAGGCAAGTTGATTGATATATTCAGGTAATAAATTTTTTCGAATGTATTTCACCTTAGTGACCTCCGCTGGAGACGTAGATAAGCGACAAAATAAGTTTTCTAAATGAGCCATAAAAATAGTTACTGGTTCATTTCTCTTCTGTTTTCTCTGCCTTATTTGTTCCCGGACATCGTCGTCTGCATAAGGAGGTAAAAAATCTTTCTTTAAACGAGATACTAAAGAAGGCCAATCTGTAATACTAGATTTAATGCTACGGTACCATATGAACGCATCACCAACAAAAAATTCAACAGCTGAGTTAATTAATTCATTTTCTGAAACATCACGAGCCTGAGCAAGATCAGAAACTCTTTCTAAGAAGTAGAAAACACTTTTTGTATCCCCATTAAATTTAATTCCCCAAGAAGATATTGGTTGCTTACTGGCTGTACATGTGACAACAGGATTAACATTAACAATCGGTGGAGAGGTATGAGTAAGATTATTTAAATTAGGATTTGATGAGGGCGACTCCTCTGAAACTTTTTCATCTAAATCTGACTCTACTTTAAGACACGTTGCATAAGATTCGTTACGAAATTTAATTGCATCGCCATCATCGGCTTCCGGAATTTTGATTCTTTTTATTCGGCCACATAAATGGGCTAATCTTGACTTAACGCGAAGGTAAGTACTATCGGTAGCACTTCCTTCAAAATCTGAAATAATATTTTCAATAGATGCAATACTTTTGTTTATTTCTGCTCGTTCGGTTCTAAAATCGGGTATAAACGCTTCTATACAAATCTGACTTCCAGGTATCTGAATTTCTTTTTTTAAAAGTCTAGACAAAATTTTTCTTTTTTCTACCACGTTACGGTCGGTATAAACAGACCTAATATTTAGTTCATAATCGAGTTCATAATCTAAAAGGTGATTCATTTGAAATTTATCAACTGTGGCAGCCATATTTAAATTTTTTCTTTTCAGATAAGTATTCCAAAAAACTTCTTAAAAATTTTTAATTAACGTTAGGAATTAAATAATTCAAGCATTTGTTATAAAAGACTACAAAAAACAAATTAAAAATATTTGGACAACCGGTATATAATTTTTAAAGCCAACCTGTATAGTTGCTTATGTAAGGATCACGTTTCAGACAACCTGTACGTAAATTAAAATTTGATCAGGCAAAAGCAAGTTTTTTTTTTTCTTAGGTAACAATTGAAATCTGAAATAAACGGTAGCTGCTTCAAACTTTTTAATTATAAATCTTAAATACTGGTTTTAACTTTGAAATACTGTTTTATTCTATTCAAAAAAGATGCATTAGGTAAATAATATAAAATATTATTTTACTACAGTGTTCGTCAAGACGTATACATTTTCAACAAATATGCTTTTTTGTATCGGTAAAGGAATGCAAGAAAAAAATGGTTTAGCCAAACAACTCAAGGACGCGACGTTCGCAGTTATCAATTCAGCAAATATCTAATTTTATTAGAAAATTAGGGGAATCAAAATTTTTATTAATAAATAATTGGCCAAAATATTAATCAATATTAAAATCTCTATAATTAATAAATGATATACACCATTGTTTGTGTGTAGGTATGAGTATTTTTATAAGACAGAAAAAGACAGAAATAGAATCAGTAAAAATACATATTGCGAATAGTTAGTTTTTGGGGAAAATATAAAAATTTATGGATAAACAAGCCTGAAAGAAAATTGGAAAATTAAGAAAAAATGTTATGGGGTTTTGAAACTAATCTCAGTAGAAAAATACAAAAAATAAAATCAAAGCGTAAGCACTCAAGCCCCACGCCTATGGGCGCTATTTTATGTGGCGTACTTTTAAGGGAAAACTTAGTTTTCCTCAGAAAGGTACCCACTTGCGTACGGCAGCTCTTCGTCGGTAGAACAGATGGTCGTCGGCTAGGAACACTTACGCTTTTTAAAGGCGCCACTCAGTTTTTCCGTAATGGATTCGTTTTCAGAGCTTCTGAACTGAGAAACCCAGCTCTTCTAGGATTAATAGTTGGTAATAAATAAATAAATAAATAGACTACCTGAGATCAGCTTCAATCAATTTAATTAGCAAATTGTGCCCAAGGAGGAACAAAAAATATGTTTATAAATACCAAATAACATAGTTTAAAAATGCATTTGTTCTGATAAAAATAAATATAATGCAGTGAAGCCAAAATTCCCGAGTTATAGTAATATATACATAACCCTTATCTTTGGCCAAAGATTACCCCAATGTTATGTACATTTATGTACAAAAATATGTTTAAAAGTCGAATGTGAATTTAATTTTAAAATAATCAGAAGGCTAGCTTACACAGGTAAATATGTAATATATGTAAAGAATGAATTTAAGAAATTAAGAGGATATCACGAAAGTTATAGTATAAAAAAATTACGCAATTAAAAAAATGGAATAGACTGGCCTTAGGTTCTGGTGGGAGCTTCTAGAGTGTCCCCTGCATCCTGTGAAAGACACTTGTTAGTGGCTAAATGTTAAGCCGCCAATCCTGGTTACTACGGACAGCTATTTCTCTGATAGTTTATGAGAAAAGTGGAGGAAAACGTGCTGTGAAACGTGGACACCTCTCTAGCGCCTCTCTAACACCCTATCTAACGCCTCTCTAAAATCCTATCTAGCACCTCTCTAAAACCATTTCTAACGCCTCTCTAAAATCCTCTAGGTTGAGGGGATCTGCCTTACTATGCACATGGCGAATAAGAAATTAAAACGGGACTTCTCCCAGGAAGAATAATCAGGAATCGGCAAAAAGACATAATAATATGTATGTAAGTAATCAGACACTACTTCACATTACAATAATTGGTGCATAAAATAGCACTATAAAAGCAAAAACACTTCAGTCAGAAAAATCATGACTCCTCACACGATTAACAAAATCGGAGTCATCGAAAAACGCTGGTACGTCGATCTACGAGTACCACGCATGGGTACTAGACGACATCTCGTCAGCTTGGATGCAGCTGGTCAAGATATTTTGGAAGTTGGCGAATGCGATGGATCATGGAAATTTACAAAAATATTAAGAAATAATAAGGGTAATAGTGGTTAAAGATTTAACCGCTACACTATTGGAGATATATTGTGGGAGGTGGGTTGGAATGTATGCACCAAAGTACCGCCCCTAACAGTCCGTGCGCATGTGTAGCACGCTCGGTGTGCGCGTGGTACGCATTTTGGTCTACTGCGCAGATGTAAAAAAAAACTCGCAGATGTAAAAAAACTCGCAGACAGAAAAAAAAACGCAGATTAAAAAAAAAACTCGCAGATTAAAAAAAAAACTCGCAGACTTAAAAAAAAAACTCGCAGATTAAAAAAAAAACAACTCGCAGATTAAAAAAAAGCTCGCAGATAAAAAAAAACCTCGGGCGGACATGCGCATAGGCGATGTCCCGCCCAGACGGGTTCTCTTTATATTCTCTTTGCGCTTCGCATTCTTAACTGTCTGCAGTCGTACCTTGAGCTCGATATAATACAGTTCTTCGTACTTATATTCCGCTCGGTTTATTTCGAGTTTTTGTGTATATATTTTTCGGTATTAAACCAAAGTCAGCATTTGATTTCCTCAGTGTACAAAATGTCCTTCTTGTGCACACTGTGTTTACGCGAGTTTAAGCAAAAGCGAAGTCTAGTGCGACATATTAAAGAAATTTGCTTAGCAAATACGTATGTCTCAAATCCCGATGATTACATAATTGATGGTGAGTTATTTTTTGTTTAACATTTTCTTTTTATTTATTG
The DNA here is from genome assembly GCA_963971165.1 of Philopedon plagiatum. Taxonomy (NCBI): domain Eukaryota; kingdom Metazoa; phylum Arthropoda; class Insecta; order Coleoptera; family Curculionidae; genus Philopedon; species Philopedon plagiatum. The sequence continues at coordinate 62,457,369 of OZ020191.1, forward strand.
GAAATTATTATTTTTAGTTAATAAAAAAATTTTCTCACAAGAAGTTCGACACTGGCTAGACTGTGATGTCAGCGTCTCAAATGCATATTGGACTTCTCATTTAAAATCAAATGCACACAAATTAAAAGTCTGCAACTTTAGTGAACCTGGTATAGAGATACTAAACAGCGCATTTCAATGTCGAATTATTTCATATAAAATATCTTCCCCAAAGCACTTTGTTGATTTAAAAGAATTCCAAGAAAATGTGCAGAATAAGGTAGTTAAAGTTATTCAACATGAATTGAAGAAACACAATGTCATCAAAATTAATTTGGAGCTGTTTGGATTGTACTATTTACCACATTCTAGAACTTCTGAAATTAAATCTCACAATACAGTTTTCGAAGTTGTAACACAATCTACAAATCTGATAATGGTATATGAAATATTAATGGGAATAATTCATGGAAAATTTGATGAATTTGCAGAACGCGATTCAGGTGTGTATAAGTTTATACATGTTTCGTTTTCACTAGTTTTTCAAAATCTGTAAATAGTATCAATGAAATTAAAAATATTAAAACTTAACCGTTTTATTTTAGGATGGGTTCTGCAACAAATACTTCATCTTGAAGTTAATGTAAACAAGTATAATCCATTGAGGAGCTCATCATACATACCTCTTCCAAGAGAGATTCAATGGAAAAAGGCTGTTGTTAATGTACAAAATAGTGATCAGTTTTGTTTTGGTTATGCGGTTGTATCAGCTTTTTACCATGGAGATCCTCGAAATCCAACATCGTATCCGCAGTTTAGGGAGTTATTCAACTTTGAAGGTATAGACTTTCCAGTATCTATTAAAGACATTGCTAAATTTGAAGAGTTAAATAATGTATCAATAAACGTTTACGGTTTAGAAGTCGCATATAAGAATGGGAAAAACATTTATGAGGTGATTGGCCCTCTACATTTTTGCAAGGTTAGATCTAATACCCATATAAATTTATTACTATTATCGGAACTAGATGATATAGGTAATACTAAAAATCATTACTGCTATATAAGCGATCTTTCTCGTCTAGTTTCCAGTCAAGTTACTAATCACGAACATAGAAAATATTTTTGTGATGGTTGTTTACAATTTTTTACTACTTTGAATATTCTTAAGCAACACATGCAAAATGATTGCAACTTTGTTAGAAATGATTTTCCTTCAAAAGTGTTGGTTGTGCAAACAATTATATTCGTTATCTTTATGTTTTGTTTAGTCTCAAGCTTAGCCTTCTAGTAAAGCTGAGTAAGTAAATTTGAGTGACGCCATTTTTATTTTGTATGATTGTACCACACACACACTTTAGTTAGTTCTCTCAGTATTGTCGATCAATAGACATCAAATTACGGCTCTAAAATAAAGAAAGAAATTATAATACACTCATAGTGTTTTACTTAAATCCGCCATACCTGCTAAAAGGTTATGGGCCCAGTCACCGAACGTGATCGCGAGTGAGTGTATAAATTGAGATATTTTAAACAATAAACTGTAGTATATACAGTGCGTAATAAACAACAATGGCCAGTGGCGCGTCAACTGTGTTGAAGCGAAATTTAAAAGTGTTTAATGGTGAAAACTATTTAATGTGGAAATTTAGACTATCTGAAATAATTGAACAAGAAGGTGCTAGTAAAGTGCTATATGAAGATCCACCAACACCACTTACAGACGAGTGGATAAAATGGGAGCGATTTGCAAGAGGGACCTTAATTGAATATCTTGATGACATCACAGTATCGCAATTACCACCAGGTCGCGCGACGGCTCGAGAAATTCTGGAGAAATTTGATGGTTTGTACGCATGTAAAAAGGTGTCCACACAGTTATGTGTCCAGGATCGTCTGTTTAATTGCAAATTAAAGCCCGGAACGTCAATTAAGAGACACATGATGGAAATTGAAGAAATGGTGCGTGATTTGACGGCTTGTGATATGGAAGTGAGTGAGACAACAAAAGTTTGGTATGTGCTTAACTCATTACCCTCAACTTATTCATCAGTAAAAGCCGCAATTAAGACAATGACGGATGATAGGCTCACATTAGCATTTGTAAAAGGAATGCTGTTGGAACATGAAGAATATCTAGTTCGAGAAAATGCCGATACAAGTATGAAAGCTCTTCATTTCTGTGCTACAAATACAAACGAAAAATGGAAGAAGAAAGATAAATATTTACAACGAAAAACATTCAGAAATAGACAATTACAAAAATGTTTCCATTGTGGAAGGAAAAACCATCTTAAACGTGACTGTTATTTTTACAAACAAAGTGTAAAAATGCAAGAAAAATACAATAAAAAGAACAATCAAGAAGCTAGTGCTTCGACAGCAGTGGTTGACAAATCATTTGCTTTTATGATATGCAATAACGATTCAAATTACGAAAATAATGGGTCAGGACGTTTTGTATTGGATTCTGGCGCAACAGAGCACATTATAAATGATCTTGGTTTATTTACAACATATGAGCAGCTGGTGGAGCCCATTCGCATAACAGTGGCGAAAAAGGGAACGGTCATCGAGGCAACCCATATTGGAAGAATAGAAGTCAACACAACCCTTGGCTACAGCGGAACCTTGATGGATGTCCTGTATAGTAGCAGTGTGCCGGCAAATCTCATCTCAGTGAGGCGTATCCAGGAGGCTGGAATGTCAGTGGTATTCACTGAGACTGGCCATGTGGAGATCAAAAAGGGAGATACAACAGTGATTAAGGGTAAGCGCATAAATAACTTGTATATTATAGAACTAATAATACAAAATGCGTATATTACATCACAGGCTGCAGGCCATGTGAATGAAATAAATATTGATAAAAATAAAATGTGGCATGAGCGATTAGGCCACATCAGTAAAGAAAATTTTTCCAAAATTAAAATAAATGAACTAGCAAATGATAATATCTGTTTGAAAGATATAAACCCAATTAGTTCGATATGTGAAGCATGTATTAGCGGAAAACAAACACGTCTTCCTTTCGCAAAGATAAAAGATAAAAGGTATATAATAAAACCACTATTTATTGTGCATTCTGACATATGTGGGCCAATAACACCTAGTACCATAGATAATAAAAATTATTTCTTAAATTTTGTTCATGATTAGACTCATTATACCGTAACCTATTTAATGTCAAATAAATCAGAAGTTTTTACCTATTTTACTGATTACGTTGCAAAAAGCGAAGCACATTTTAATACAAAATTAGTTAATCTATATTGTGATAACGGAAAAGAATATTTATCAGGCGAAATGAAGGAATTCTGTAAACAAAACGGAATAACATATCATCTTACGGTGCCATACACTCCCCAACAAAATGGAGTGGCGGAGCGAATGAATCGGACTTTAACCGAAAAGGCACGTGCTACGGTGCACAGTGCGAGTCTAGACAAACGCTTCTGGGGCGAGGCAATTTTAACCGCAACCTATTTGGTAAATAGGTCACCAACAAAAGCGATAAAATTAAATAAGACACCGTATGAGATGTGGCATAATAGAAAGCCAAAATTAGGTAACTTAAAAATATTTGATTGCACAGCCTATGTGCATAATAAAACGAAAAGAACTAAATTCGATAGTAAGTCGTCTAAGGGAATTTTCGTTGGTTATGTGCCAAATGGATATAAAATTTTTGATGCGAAATCTGAAAAATTCATAGTGGCACGTGATGTAATTTTTGATGAAATTACATATAAAACATCAAGATTAGAACTTGATGATCTGGTTAAAACTGGTAGCAAAGTAAATAGAAATATAACTACAGAGGAAAATGTACCAACAGGTACAGAAAATTTATCAGCAGGGGGTGCTGCTGATAGTAAATCTGTAGACAAAGTTATTCCTGGTGAAACGGACAATAAGAAGTGCAAACAAACACTCAATGAAAGAGATGTCCCTGAAAATTGCATTCAAGGTCAAACATCCTCAATAAAGGATGTCCCTGAACAAATAAATACGAGCTCGGATAGTGAAAATGAAAGTCCGTGTACCTCAAATAATTATAAAATGAGGAAATTAAATAATACACAGGATATGAGAAGGAGTGAAAGATTACAAGCTAAACCAGTAATATCTTATAAAGAAGATAATTTGGAAATCAATAATTATTTGATATCTAATCTAATGTGTGAAAAAGAAATTCCAACATGATATCAAGATGTGGCTAAAAGTTCATCCAGAGTTGACTGGGAAAAAGCCATTAAAGATGAGTTAAACTCATTAGAACAAAATAAAACGTGGACGTTGGTACAAAAGCCAAATAATGTAAATATTGTCGACTGTAAATGGGTGTTTACAATAAAAGGCGATAGTAACGGGAATTGGGTTAAATATAAAGCTCGTTTAGTAGCGCGCGGTTTTAGCCAAAGAGAAACTTTAGATTATGACGAAACGTTCGCACCAGTTGCGCGTATCAGTACATTTCGGTGTATGCTTGCGTTAGCAAATCAGTACGAGTTGTTAATTCATCAAATGGATGTTAAGACAGCATTTTTAAATGGAACCTTGAAGGAAAACATTTATATGAGAGTACCTGACGGTGTTGTAGTCCAGACAAATAATTTAGTGTGTAAATTAAATAAATCTTTGTATGGTTTAAAGCAGTCAGCTCGGTGCTGGTATGAATGCTTTAACAACGTATTGATTGAAAAAGGGTTTGTGAGTTCATCAGCAGATAATTGTTTATATTTCTTGAATAGAGGCGATGTAAATAGAAACATTTATGTACTTTTATATGTGGATGATTTAGTAATCGCAACTAAAGAAATAAATACAATGAATAATTTTAAAAGGTTTTTAATGAAACAGTTTGATATGGTTGATTTAAAAGAAATAAATTATTTTCTTGGCATAAGAATAACTAGGAAAAATTCTAAAATTTCACTTGATCAGACTACATATTTAAAATCCATTTTACAAAAATTTAATATGAGTGAATGCAACCCCGTCAGTACCCCATTACCAGTAAAATTAAACTATACAGCATTAAATTCAGAGGAAAGTTATGATGCACCTTGCCGAAATTTAATAGGCTGTTTAATGTACGCAATGATATGTACACGTCCGGATTTATGTACAGCGGTAAATCTATTAAGTAGATATCAAACTAAATGTAATAAGGAATTATGGTTATGTCTGAAACGAGTATTAAGATATGTAAAAGGAACGATAAATATGAAATTGGTATATAGGCGTAATGAAATTAATGAACATGTATTAACAGGTTACGTTGATGCCGATTGGGCAAATAATGAATTAGATCGCCGGAGTACAACAGGTTGTTTATTTAAATTATTTAAAAATAATATAGTAACGTGGATTACACGGCGACAAAATTCAGTTGCTACGTCATCAACTGAGGCTGAATACATGGCTGTATTTGAGGCTATAAAAGAAGCCTTGTGGCTTAGATCTTTAGTAATAAGTATAAATGTCAATATGTCGGAACCAATAATTTTATACGAAGATAATCAAAGTTGTATAGCAATGGCAAATAATCCAGTGAACCACAAACGTTCTAAACATATTGACATAAAATACCATTTTACACGAGAGCAAGTAGAGAACACGATTGTCTGTTTAAAATATTTGCCCACAGGTCATCAAGAGGCTGATCTATTGACGAAATCATTGCCACCCCAACAGTTCAAGGGACTAAGAGAGAAAATGGGATTGCAAGAAAATTAAAAAGCATATTTTTTTGTTATAAACTTGAATAAGTATGGTTATTCATTAATTTTAAGTGTTCATGATCTGGTTAGGTTTTTCTGGGGTTTTTCCCTAACCCATGCAACAAATGTTGGATCATCAGTTGTTAAACTCCCCATAAGCCGTAAAGTAAAGATTTCAAACTCATATATTTTTTGAGGGGGTGTGTTGGTTGTGCAAACAATTATATTCGTTATCTTTATGTTTTGTTTAGTCTCAAGCTTAGCCTTCTAGTAAAGCTGAGTAAGTAAATTTGAGTGACGCCATTTTTATTTTGTATGATTGTACCACACACACACACTTTAGTTAGTTCTCTCAGTATTGTCGATCAATAGACATCAAATTACGGCTCTAAAATAAAGAAAGAAATTATAATACACTCATCGTGTTTTACTTAAATCCGCCATACCTGCTAAAAAAAAGAGTATATATTAGATAAATTTGGTAACATAGTGCCTGAAAATATATTAAAATTTGAAAATATCGAAAAACAAATGAAAGTTCCGTTTATCGTTTATGCTGACTTCGAGTGTGCTTTAAAACCTGTCAAAATGATCTGGAAAATTCTTCTCAATCTTACACTCTGAAAAAATTTGAACATATTCCGCAATCCTTTGCTTACTACATTAAATGTTCATTTGATGACAAAGTTTCAAAGTTTCATTTATACCGAGGGAGGGATTGTATTGAAAAATTTGTAAAAGATTTAGAAATAGATATTAGAATGCTGTATTCAAATTATTTAAAAGATATTACACCCATGTCTAGACTAACAGATTCTGAGAAGGAAACTTTTGACAAATCGACTCATTGTCATATTTGTAAAAAAAGATTTCTAAACATTTCGGATAAAGTAAAAGATCATTGCCATATTACTGGAAAATTCAGAGGGGCAGCACACTCAGTGTGTAATTTAAATTTTAAAATTCCGTCATATATGCCAATTGTGATGCACAATCTAAAAAATTATGACAGCCATTTATTTATAAAATCATTGTGTTTAGATAAGGAGCAAATTGAAGTTATCCCCATGAATAAAGAAATAGTATATTGTACAACGAGCATGGAATGACATGCATTTCCTACGAGTATGACGTTTGCAGCACGATGCCGCAGGCGAGTGCTGCAAATCATACGAGTAGGAAATGGTCATTCCATGCGAGTTTTACACTATACTTTTTCTACGAATGTTACTGTTAATAAAATGGGATTAGTAATATTTTTCTTTTTAAGATGTCAAAAAATGTCAATGAAATTATAAAGATTTTGAACGCGGCACCGGTCAACGCCACCTTTGTAAAAAATACCCGTGCACAATGGGAACTTTGTAGTTCAATCACCATGGTGATTGAAGCACAATGAAAAGGTGTAAACCACAATGTACCATGTTCTGAAATTACTATTGAATATACAATACAGGTTTTTATTGACATGAGTAGAAAAAATATATTTCTTTCAGCAAGTTTATCCATGTGGATAAAATAAAATACAAAAATGGTAAAATAAGAGATAAATATATCAAACTAAGGTTTATTGATTCATATCAATTTTTACCATCATCTTTGGATAACTTATCAAGCATTTTGGATGATTCTCAATGTTTTGAAATTAGAAAACAATATCCAAATGACTTACAATTTAAAAATATAAGAAAGGAAGGTATTTTTCCTTATTCATACATTGATGATATTTCAAGATTTGCTGAAACTGATTTACCTGCTGCAGAATTATTTTACAATGAATTAAAGGAGGAAAATATTTCAAATGAGGAGTATCAACGCGCTAGAGAAATTTGGAAAATTTTTCAATGTCACTCACTTGGTGATTATTCAGATATTTATTTAAAATCTGATGTATTATTACTAGCAGACATTTTTGAAAATTATAGAAATCTTTGTTTAGAAACATATCAGCTCGATCCTGCGCATTATTTTACTGCTTCAGGATTAAGTTGGGATGCGATGTTATTGTATATAGGAGTAGAATTAGAACTCCTAACGGATCCCGATATGCTTCATTTCTTTAAAAAAGGTGTGAGGGGGTGTTAGTACTTGTACAGGAAGAAAGTCAATTGCCAATAATCATTTTCTTGAAAACTTTAATCCTGAGGAAAATACAAAATATATCATCTATTTGGATGCGACTAATTTATATGGTTTCGCTATGAGTCAATATTTACCTCAAAAAGATTTTGTTTGGCTGACCCAAGAAGAGATCGATAATATTAGAATAAATATAAATGATATATCTGATATAGCAGAAACAGGTTATGTTTTGGAAGTTGATTTAGAGTATCCTAAAGAACTACACGACGAACACAATGATCTTCCCTTCTGTCCTGAAAATCTGATTCCCCCGAACTCAAAATATTGTAAATTAATTCCAAATTTAAGAAATAAAGAAAAGTATGTAATCCATTACACATACCTTAAACAATGTTTAAATTTTGGTCTAAAACTTACAAAAATACATAGAGCTATAAAATTCACTCAATCCCCATGGCTTAAAAAATATATTGATTTGAATACTAATTTGAGAAATTCTTCAAAAAATAAATTTGACAAAAACTTATATAAGACTAAAAATAATAGCATATATGGTAAAACTATGGAAAATGTGGATAGAAGGGTGGATGTGAAACTGGTATCACATTGGGAACGAATAGGTCATAAAATTAATTGTGCAGAACCATTGATTGCAAAACCTTATTATAAAGATTGCAAAATATTATCAGAAAATTTAGTAGCTTTACAAATGAATAAAACAAAAATTGAATATAACAAACCTATTTATGCAGGGTTTTCAATATTGGATATTTCTAAAACTGTAATGTATAATTTCTTTTATGACTACCTAAAGAAAAAATATAAACAAAATTTTTCCCTTTTGTATACTGATACCGATTCCATCAAAAGTTTTTATGGGACTGGTGCGAAAGCGTATTGTGTTGAAACAAAAAGTAGTATTCTTAAAAAAGCTAAAGGTGTTTGTCGTTGGTCTATTCAAAAGCAACTAACAATTACAGATTATATAAACGTAATTGAACAAAATTCTAAAGTGTATTGCACAATGTATGCCTTTAGATCACATTCGCATACTATATATACTGAATTAATTCATAAATTGGCTTTGACTGCTGATGATGATAAACGATATTTAATTCCTGGGAGTAGTAAAACTTTAGCTTGGGGTCACCATGACATATCGTTACATGAATTGTGTAAAGCTATTGATATTGTTAACAAAGATGAATAATGTAATTTATAAAAAATTATTTTATATATAATAAAAAACTATAATAGTTGCAGGTCAGTTGTTAGGTACTCGTTGCAGAAAATGATTGTTAATACTGTGTTAGTGTTGTCTGCTCTAATAGGGAATATAATATATGTTAATTATGTTCCGAAAACTCACTTTGCTGAGATTTGTATTAATACAAATAAATCAGATATTAAACCTGAATGTTGTTATGTAATGAAAATAACTAATATAAATGGTAGTACCATGTGGTATCACCAACTCGATGATAAGTATATATCTTCAACAAGATATTTTAAGATAAAATGCTATAAAAGAAGCCTTGTGGCTTAGATCTTTATTAATAAGTATAAATGTCAATATGTCGGAACCAATAAGTTTATACGAAGATAATCAAAGCTGTATAGCAATGGCAAATAATCCAGTGAACCACAAACGTTCTAAACATATTGACATAAAATACCATTTTACACGAGAGCAAGTAGAGAACACGATTGTCTGTTTAAAATATTTGCCCAGTAGATATACTTGGCCGGAGCAGATTGCACCCCCCACCACTTTTTGATTGGTCGACCCCCCACCCAAGCCCCGCCCCCCAAGCACCGGATTGGTCAACCCCCCACCCAAGCTCCGCCTCCAAGCACCGGATTGGTCGTCCCCGCCCCAAGCCCCGCCTCCAAGCATCTGATTGCTCGCCCCCCACCTAAACCCCGCCTTCAAGCATCTGACCCCTTCCAGCAAGGCGCGCTAATTTCCCACCCCAAATTATGCATAGGAGGGGTGTGAGAGAAGGGATCGTAGCTTAAGAGTATTCATGTATTAGTCGCGTCTTTAGTACCACTGCAGCGCTGTCACAAGATACTAATAATATTTAGTGTTATGGATCTGTGCGGTATTTGCAATTCGGAAATTAGTATATTCTTTCATAAAGCTGTTAACTTGACTAGACTGCATTTATTAGAAGAATACGCAGAGCTGCAACATCAATACTTTGAAGATCGTACGAGTTTTAAATATTGGGAAGATTATTACGCATACTATTTTAATAATTATCATGTGAATTTTCAAAAGTGTATTAATGGAATTATGATGTGTGACACATTTACCGAACGATCTGTGTGTATTAATGTTGTTGTAGACCAGCTACATCGTTTGGGATATGGAGAACTATTTCCAGTAACACTTGTTCAAGAATTCTTGACCAAAGAAAAGGGGGTTGAAGAAGTAAATGATGACTTAAATTGTTGTATAGTTAACAAGTTTTTTAATAAATTTTAATGACTTTTAAAAACATTGCTAAATATGTGTAATTACTGTGCCACCAAGTTTGGTGATATATACAATTTTAGTTTTCATCGAAAATTAAAAAAGACTATTAATATAGCTAAATATGTATCGTTAAGAACAATTTCTCATAACATAGTTCATGAAGAATTGTATGCAGTATGCAGAACTCAATTTCGAAAGGTATATGAGAATTCAGTAATAGAAAGTAGATTACACACAACCCCTCAGAATAATGGCCTTGATGTATTATGTGCTGCAACAGGGATTAGCAATTTTAATCATATCACTAAACCAATTTATATTGAAATGTTAGTGATTATTCCATAAATTTGGCTAATGATGGTCAGCGTTATTTTACCCCCTCCCTAAGCTGTGAAAAGGTGGGGGAAAATCTATATAATATATCGATTGAAAGGAAGCTTCACATTTCAGTTTTGCCGTAAACTTCTAAAGAGTCTTTAGCTTAAATAAAATGGATAATTATATTTACGATGAAATACTTGAAAAGCTAGAAATATAGGATTTGTTGAAGCTTTATGAATGCTCTGCAACTAATTTATTAGTAGTTGACTATCTTAATAGAAGACTTATTGATTGGAAGCGTATATCCAAATTTGAATGGCTGTCTGAAAAATTTATGGAAGAATTTCAAGACAAAGTTAAGTGGGAGAGAATTTCTCATAGTCAAAAACTATCTGAAGAGTTCATAAGAAAATTTCAAGATAAAGTTAACTGGAAATGGATATCTGCATATCAGAAACTAAGTGAAGAGTTTATAGAAGAATTCCAAGACAAAGTTAATTGGAAGCGGATTTCCCGTTCCCAAAATCTGTCTGAAGATTTTATAAGGAAGTTTCAAGATAAAGTAAACTGGAAATGGATCTCTCTTTGTCAAAATAAATATCAAGGTTTGTCTGAAAAGTTTATAGAAGAATTTCAAAACAGAGTTGACTGGGAATGGCTTTCTCCTTGTCAAAATCTATCTGAAGACTTCATAAGAAAATTTCAAAATAGGGTTAATTGGAAATGGATCTCTGCTAATCAAAACATTACTGAAAAGTTTATAGAAGAATTTCAAGATAGAGTTGACTGGAAACGAATATCACGTTGTCAAGGTCTATCTGAAGATTTTAGAAGAAAATTTCAAGATAAGATTAACTTGAAACAGATTTCTGGACGTCAAAACATGTTTGAATTTTCTATAAGCTTCTAAGAGGGAAAGAATTATTTGTTATTGTATTTATTGTTTATATCAATATTGCAAAACTATGTTTTCATTTAAGTGAAAAAATATCTGGTTAATAAAACACCTTAATACAATTTATTATGTTTTATTTATCATCCATTAAAAAATGATTATACAAATTAAAAACATTATTTAAGGCGCAGATGCAATAGTCCTTTGCATGATAAAAGCAATGTGGTTGATCAGCTTGTATAGTTGGATGATTATCCAATTCAATAACAGGTTTGTGACTATATTTGCGAATGATGTCAGCCTTCTCCTTTCCTTTTACGTACACCAAATCACTTTTGAGTGTTAAATATTTAATAATATCGGAAAATTTGTGTAGCGGTGTAAATCCTTCGTTCCATGGAATGCAGTGATGGTTTTTCATCACTCATATAGCCTGTTTATGCAAATCTGGTGGTAGCAGATCCATTTGAAATGGTCGCTTAAAAATATAATGTGTGATATGATATCCATCATATGCTGCTAGCTCCTATGTAATAAACTCATTATTTTCTATTTTAAATCCTTGAATATCAATAACAGTATTCATAGTTAAATCTTCAAATACTTAAACTTTCTAAACATCCTTCTTCTTAAACAATAGCTATCAATTAATTGCTTTAGTTTATTTAATTCCTTAATGTGTTGGGCTAATAGTTTTGAATATTGCGTGTTCATAACTATCTACCGAATACTAAAAATCGTATATGAAATAAACTTATTATATAGAAATAATTGCGCATGCCTATTAAAGTTGTTTAACACTTTTGGTTAGTGGATTATAACTAAATATTTTATCATGTAACACAAGACAGTAAGCAGAAACATCATCTTGAAGGTCACTGTGTAATTCAAATTCTACTCTCATAACTATTGGACCACTTTCAATTGAATCTTTTTGATGTGAACAGTCAATATAGGTGATAGGTGCATAATCTTTAAATTCCTCTGGGGAAAAAATTGGTTCGGGTGATAGACCATAGTATGATTTTTGAAATTGTGAAAACATATCATATAATAATGAATACCTATTTTTATCAAAGTCTAAAAATAGATCGTTATATGGGTACCTTTCTGAATTTAAATATACTTTAATGTTTCGTAATTTAATATCAGTAAATCTGCTCATATCTGTTGTAACTTTATCTCGCAAATTTTTTTGAAAACTTAGTGCTACATGGCGAGGCGTATTCACCTTAGTCGAAGTTCTGACAGGCCAGTTGTGACGACTTGTTTTTGTTAATTCCGGATATTCTATTAATTCCCAACTTCTAAATGCAATTAATATATTTGTATTTCTATCAATGTTTCGTAAGAGCTAATTCTTGTGGGATAGCTACTGATATGTGAGGCACATTCCAAGTTAATTTGGTGAGTTCAATTTTGGGATTTTCATTCCCATTAGTATTTATTGTAGCATTTTTGTCCGAATTGTCTCGAATTAAAATAAGTTCTTGTTTTGAATTCAATATTATTTTTTTATAATCTTCAAAAAAACCCATTAAAAATTTAAGTGGGATACAAACGCTAAATAACCCTGTAGCAGAATCGACTACCTTGGAAGCTTCTCCCGGAAACCAGCCGGCATTTTTTAATTTGTTGCACTCGTTTTTGTTATACGATAAATACCCTTTCATTGTTGAAGTTAAACCAACATCTCTAACCGAGTCTACCGTAATGCCATTTAACTGATAACGTATTTCCTTAAAAAGAAAAGCTATCCCGTTATTAACAAGTTTTAATGTTGTTGAAACTTTCCCATCTTCTTTAGTTAATTTACCCTCTATGTGAAGAAAGCTTTCGGAAGGAAGCGTATATTTTTCTACTTCATGAATAGGAATGATAATTTCATCATTATTCCCCAATTTTGATGGTAAATATGGTTCGTAAGCATGAAATTCTGAATGTGTGATTGAATTGTCTATGTTAATATTTTGTGATACATTTAGGATATCCATGTTATACTAATATCTTTAAACCCAGGGATTTAAGAAAAATTTTGTTTTCACGTGTTATCCGTTGTGTGTTTGGCTTTCTACTAATCTTAAATTTTAAATGTTTGTTCTTCTTATACCTTTTAACATTATTGTTTTTGAATAATTTATCACATTCTAAGACATTCCTATTATATAGTATAACCATTATAGTTGTTTTATATGTAATCTAATTGTAACAATTTCGTTTCGAAAATTAACAAGTTTTAAGTTTTGATCTATTATTTTTACAGTAAGTTTATCTATTACGTTAACAGTAACAGGAAAATAAATAATATTTTGAGGACTTTCTATAATTTTAAAGCCCGGACTAACATTAGGAAAGAATTGATGAATAATGTGCACTGGCTTTCCGTTCAGATAGGATCCTTCAGCGATACTGCAATCAATACATAAAGAATTGACTTTTATAATCTCTGCAGGATTTTTTTATATCATCTATTTCATAACTTCCTGGTGGAATTTGTAAAAACTCATTATTTTTTCCAAAATAAACTTTATTATTTGTGTCATCTATATTTGGTATGGCATTAAAAGTTTCAAAATTTGTTAGTCCGACAACATATGAGGAGTTAGAATCTAAGTAGATTGGAGGATGAAATACTGACTGTAATACAGCGGAGTCACCAGAAAGAGCAATAGTAAACGACATGATGGTTTCGAGTGGAATAAAATATAAACATAATTACACATTATTATAAATAAATTGTAAACATAATTGGCCGCATGTAAAAGTGTCAAAAGACTGATATCTATTGTAGTTGTATTTTACGTTATTATGGCTACCATCGCTAAAAAAATAAGTTATTACTTCCTTTGGCGGTCTAAGGTTACCGAAACTATCAAGGTAATTTATATGTTTATTTCTTTTAATATAGGCAGTCCAATGTGTGCCTTCTCCCCTATTGTCATCCAAATTAATAACACCCGTTTCATATTTTTTTATTTTGGTTGGTAAATTTGTTCTCATAAAAACTCCTCTAAAATTCGGCAGTTTTAGCAATTTTGCATATTTGATTAAATCAAAATTTGTTAAAGGTTTGCGAGGTAGCAGTTTTAACAGTTTTTTGGATATGGTTTTAAATATAAACCACACCCTTTCTTATAAGGTTTTAAATAAAGCCCTTTCCCTATCGATATTTTCTCCATAATCCTATTGTGTCTCTTTTCTTCTTCTAATTTTTTTTTCGCGTTTTTAGCTGAATTCACTGCTTGTGCAATACCAGCAGCGCCGCCACTCAAAGCTCCTAAAGCAGATAATCCAGCAAAAAGTGGTATTAATGGTAAAATTCCTCCAGTTTTTGGAATTGGAATGATTCTTTGCTTAGGTTCTATAACTTTTAATTTCCCCCTTTTAATGGATGACAAAGCTGCGCTAACAGCATTTTTTATATTATTAAACTTCTTACCGATGATACCTTTACGCGCTTTTTTAATAGCATTATTAAAAGTTATCTGACCACCTTTCTTACGCTTTTGTTTTCTTTTTCTCCTCAAACCCATACCCAATTTTGTTTTAGCTTTCATTATTCCAGTCACAACCAATGAAGATAACTTTTCACCTATACTAGAATTTTTGTCTTTGAATCGTTTAAAAGCTTTATTGGCTAAAGCCTGATCTGCTTTATGTCTTTGATCTAAATTAGAATATGTTGAATATGCTATATCGTGTTCTTTACAAGCTTCATCTAACTGATTAATACCTTTATCACCTCGAGCAAGCCTATTCTTTAATTTTGTACCAGGACCGCAAAACTTGTATGAAGGTAAATGGAGTTCTATGGGTAATTTATCTATCAAGGTGTTAACCACACCCCTACCTTTCCTCTTAACACTCTTAGCGCGACTGCTACTTAAAGTAATATGTTTAACCATTATATATAAAGTGAGTAATATTTTGTAATGTTCTTATTTAAATAGTGATGTTGAAAGGATGAAGATTAAAAAGCAAAATATCTCTTTACCAATAAAAAATTTTGAGTTTACTCAAGATACGTATAGAAAACATGGTGAATTATTTGGTGGAAGTTGTAAACGCTGTTTAATTGTAGGTCCCTCAGGCTGTGGAAAAACTAACGTAATAATTTCGCTTCTGACAGAAGTTAATGGTTTAAGATTTGAAAATGTATATGTTTATTCGAAATCACTGTACCAACCCAAATATGAATATTTAAGAACCCTTTTAACTCCGCTAAAATTCATAGGTTATTTTGAGTCATCAAATGCTGAGGACATTGTACCACCTAATGACAAAATCAAATTCTGTTATTGTATTTGATGATATTGTTTGTTGTGACCAAACAATTATGAGAGATTATTTTTGTTTTGGACGACATAAAAATACCGACTGTTTTTATTTATGTCAGACATATTCCTAAACAGTTAATAAGAGATAACGCTAATTTGCTTGTTATCTTTCAACAGGATGCCACCAACTTAAAACATATATATAACGACCATGTGAACAGTGATATGTCATTTCAAGAATTTAAAGATATGTGCGCTTTATGTTGGCAAAAGTATTATGATTTCATCGTAATTGATAACGATTGTCCGTTAAATGATGGGCGTTATAGAAAAGGATTTGATAATTTTATTTTTCTTTAGAGTATATAACAGTTTACTAAAATTTGTGGTATTCAGTAAACATCATAACTTTCATAAAGATGGATGAAAGAGCAATTAAAGAGTTAATAAAAACGAGAAAGGATGTTAAACAAAAATATAATGCTTTAAAATCAGATATTGCTGAGACTGAATTTCGTAAGGAAAAAGAATTCAAACCGATCACTCAACCTTTACGGGAATTAATTAAAAGCATTAAAACGGAAGCGCACATAAAACCTGAAATTTCCTCAGTACCATTGTTTTCTACGCCACAAAAAAAGGAAATAACCAAAAGAAAATCTAATATTTACCAAAGATATCTGCCATATGATGTACCATCGTTTTTACCAAATGAAGAAGTTTTTGAGACTAGTGATGATGCATTTTTAGATGATAACGGATCTTTGTTAAGACCGAGATTAAGCTCTACAGTTAGAGAAAATCAAGATGAATCAACCTTGCAACCTACACTAGAAGATACAAGACGCGAAATTTTAGAACTAACTAGATTGCCATCCTACAATGAATATCTTGAAGCATTTCACCCACTAGTAAGAGCTTTTGTTGATGCGTCAGTTAAAGGCGAGCGAGATCTGGATAACACACACGGTCTAAGACATGATGCCGATGCTGAAAAATGGCAAATTGGAGACAGTTTGCTTGATTTTGATAAAGAGAATATTAAAGTTAAAAACGTGGCATATAATGGTACCCCTGGACTATATGAGCTTTTGTTTTTTCAAGATCCCAAAGGTTTCACCTCGAACGATCTTAAAAACTATATGGATATTTTGACACGAACTAATGCTTACAGGAGAAATTATGATGCTAATGACCAAATTCAAGGCACCACTGATCCAAAGTATCTTACAATTATTAAACCATACTTAATAGAAAACAAAATTATTAAACCGAGAAGTACTTCCAGCACTTCAAGTATCACTAGCGTCTCTAGCCTGGAGAGATTACAACCTCCTCAAACGCGTCAAAGAACAACAAGACTTGGTTCAAAAAAGGGGGGAGCTATGTTAAATTTATCTAAAAAGAAATTAGATTATGTATATTATGACGATCCAAACGAAATCATAGATAGATTGAAATTGTTGATGTCATCGCAAATGGCTGGACATACTGGTCATCAAAATGAAATAATATCGATTTTAGAAGAACTACGAGAAGCAAAAATAATTGGATAAATACTTGTCATAATTGAAGTATTGTTTATTATACCGTTGACTGCTAAGATGTCTATTGATAAGTTTGGCTCCCACATATTTGGGAGGGATAATATAAACAGTAACTTGTCACCCAATTTTAGTAGGGAAAATGTTTTAAAAATTGTTGATATCAGTGATGTGAAATTATATTATAATTTGGTGCTACCTTTTATGGGAAATTATAATCTCTCAGATGGAGTTTACCAACTTTTACAAGACAAAAGAATTAATTATATTTTTCCTATAGAATCTGCTACAATAATTGGGGCAGAGTACCCAAAAAAATATATTTTTCTTAAAATTAATGGAAAAAAAGTTATTGACCCTGTCGGATTAAAACTAAAGAAAGGGGATGTTCTTTCTTTTCATCGTCCTGAAAGTAGCCATTTAGAAGATTTTTATGGGGAATTGTTAATAAAATGCAGTGTAGAAATAGAAAAATAAACATTTAGAAGTCATGAGTAAGCAAACTAACATCAAGGAAGAAGTTGTTAATGAATTACATAAACCAGCTAGAAAAAATTTTAAGCGTCGACGTGTAATAATTAAAGGATTAAATGACTTGTGGCAAGCTGATTTAGTAGAGATGCTACCCTATGCAAAATTTAATAAAGGGTATCGATATATTTTAGTAGTAATAAACACTTTTTCCAAATATGTCTGGACTCAACCTGTTAAAAGAAAAACTGCGCAAGACGTAACTTCGGCCATGGATAATATTTTAAAAGTAGTTAATAATATTCCAAAAAACCTTCAAACCGATATGGGAAAAGAATTTTTTAATAAGGATTTTAAAGAGTTGATGAATAGATATAAAATTAATCACTATAGCACATTCTCAAATTTAAAAGCAAGTATTGTGGAAAGAGTAAATAGAACATTAAAAAATCATATGTGGAAAAATTTTAGCTTACAGGGAAATTACAAATGGGTAGAGATTTTAAACGATATTGTGTTAAGGTATAATAATTCAAAGCATAAAACAATTGGGTTAGCACCTGATAAAGTTAATAAAAATAATGAAAAGGAGATTCTAAAACATATTTACACTTTTCCAAAAACCCTTGATCCCAAAAACCCAAAATATAAAAAAGGCGATTTTGTTCGAATAAGTAAATATAGAGAGGCATTTCGAAAAGGGTATACCCCAAATTGGTCTAATGAAGTTTTCCAAGTTAAAGAAGTAAAATTAACTAACCCTAGAGTATATTTACTGAAAGATGAAAAAAATAATGATATTCAAGGAGGTTTTTATGAAGAGGAGTTGCAAAAAGTGAAACATCCTGATGTGTATCTAGTTGAAAAAGTATTAAGACGAAAAGGAGACAAAGTTTATGTTAAATGGTTAGGAATGGATAAGTCACACAATTCTTGGATTCCGAAAACTGAAATACTAAAATAATATATACTTGTTATAGCTGTAATTCCTAAATATGAAATAAAACACACTACATTTATTTAACTGTTTTTTATTTTTATCTATTGGTTACATGTGAAACGTTTATAAAAAATTTTATCTCTATGTTCCATAGTTAAAACTTTATTTAAAATTGCAGCAAGGCATTCAATTCTTCTTTTGAAATGGAATCGATCCCTAGCCAATTGTTCATACATATTCTCTCTAGCTTGTCTATAAGCGAAACTCCAAGCGATTATTGTATGAACCTCGTTTATCTTCTCATTGAACTGTACTTTCTTCATATCGTTAAAATTGTTTGATTTTGCGTTCAAGAATGGTTGGATGTGAAATAGCTAACTCCAGAATTGCACAAATATTTTCACTCGTGTTTTCCTGCCCAGCTAATACTTCATATATTTTATTTGCAATGTCACCTTCACAATTTACATAATTGTTTTTAAAGATTGAAAAATATTGTTTAAATTGTTGATTTTTAAAAAGAGTTAATCTTTTTTCTATCATTGGAATTAACTGCCACAAATTGCAAACTGTTTCTCTCCCTAGATAGATGTACAATCCATTTTTTTTAATTTTTAGGAGAATTTCATCTCGAATTTTTTCAAAGTGTAATCCAATGTTTCCGAATTCTAAAGGCTCGCAACGTATTTCTGATGAAAACAGGTTACTAGTTATTACACCTTGATAAATCAGGATTTCCCTCCACTGACTTTCACTTAAAAGAATTGAAATTCCTTTATTTCCCGACAGCTTGATACACGGGTTTAAATCTTCCACACTTAAACCAATGCATATATATTTATTGATAGACTTATTTAAAGGATGAAACCACTGTTGAAAAACACTTGTGTTTTTAAAATCACTATCACTACCAGAATTGAAAATGTTGTTTGAAGTTAAACTTGGAGAAAATGCTTCAGTATAATATGAATTTACTTTATTAGGGTGAATAGTGTTCGGAGTATTCATGTTTATACTTCTAACTTTAACGTCGCAACTACTGTCCAGTTCAGATATATTTACTCTTTTATACCATATTTCCCCCTCCATCCGGAGAGATCTCCCACTACATATCACTTACTTTTACTATAATTGATTATTATTAGTGTAAAAATTTATATATTTTCCACAAGAAAAATGATGTAAATAAATACATTACAAAAATTAAGATGAAACATGAAAGGGTTACGTATAAAATGGTAAAATATTCGCAAGTAAACTCACTTTGTTGCGACAGTACATTCCATTCTGAATTAATTATAGTTTTATTAGGATACATGTATTTTATCTTAAAATATCTTGTTGAAGATATATACTTATCATCGACTTGGTGATACCACATGGTACTACCATTTATATTAGTTATTTTCATTACATAACAACATTCAGGTTTATTATCTGATTTATTTGTATTAATACAAATCTCAGCAAGGTGAGTTTTCGGAACATAATTAACATATATTATATTCCCTATTAGAGCAGACAACACTAACACAGTATTAGCAATCATTTTTCTATAACGATTACCTAACAACTGACCTGCAACTATTATAGTTTTTCATTATATATAAAATAATTTTACATAAATTACATTATTCATCTTTGTTAACAATATCAACAGCTTTACACAATTCATGTAACTGTATGTCATGGTGACCCAAAGCTAAAGTTTTACTACTCCCAGGAATTAAATATCGTTTATCATCATCAGCAGTCAAGGCCAATTTATGAATTAATTCAGTATATATAGTATGTGAATGTGATCTAAAGGCATACATTGTGCAATACACTTTAGAATTTTGTTCAATTACGTTTATGTAATCGGTAATGGTTAATTGTTTTTGAATGGATGAGCGACATACACCCTTTGCTTTTTTAAGAACGTTATGTTCTGTTTCAACGCAGTATGCTTTCGCACCGGTCCCATAAAAACTTTTGATTGGTTCACCAGCATATTCATCTTTAAATTTACCAACCACAGAAATATTTTGAGGAATATCATAAATATTAGCTTTATTATAGTTAGATGTGTCGAATTTATCTAGGTTGTGTTTCAAATCATCGTAAAAATTTTCGGTTGAAACTTCCAGTATAAGAGAATCGGTGTCTGTGTACAAAAGAGAAACATTTTCTCCATACCTTTGCTTAAGATAGTCATAAAAAAAATTATATATTACAGTCTTAGAAATATCCAATATTGAAAACCCTGCATAAATAGGTTTGTTATATTCAATTTTTGTTTTATTCATTTGTAAAGCTACTAAATTTTCTGAAAATATTTTGCAATCTTTATAATAAGGTTTTGCTATAAACATCTCTGCACAATTAATTTTATGACCAACTCTCTCCCAATGTGATACCAGTTTTACATCAACCCTTCTATCCACATTTTCCATAGTTTTGCCATATATGCTATTATTTTTAGTCTTATATAAGTTTTTATCAAATTTATTTTTTGAAGAATTTCTCAAATTTGTATTTAAGTCAATATATTCTTTAAGCCATGGTGATTGCGTGAATTTTATGGCCCTGTGTATTTTTGTAAGTTTTAAACCAAAACGCAAACATTGTTTTAGATAGATATAATGAATAACATATTTTTCTTTATTTCTTAAATTTGGTACTAATTTCGAATATTTTGAATTGGGAGGAATTAGACCTTCAGGACAGAATGGTAGATCATTGTGCTCATCATGCAATTCTGTGGGATATTCTAAATCGACTTCAAGAACATAACCCGTTTCTGCTGTATCAGATATATTACTAATATTTTGTTTAATGTTATCAATCTCTTCTTCAGACATCCAAACAAAATTTTTTTGAGGTAAATATTGGCTCATTGCATAACCATATAAATTGGTCGCATCCAAATAAATTATATATTTCGTGGGTTCTAATGGGTTAAAATTAACAAGAAACGGGTTATTTGCAATTGATTTTCGTTGTACGCAAGTACTAACACCCCCTCTCACACCTTTTTTAAAAAAATGAAGCATGTCAGGATCGGTAAGAAGTTCTAATTCAACTCCTGTGTGCAATAACATGGCATCCCAACTTAATCCCGGTGCAGTAAAATAATGTGCTGGGTCGAGTTTGTATGTTTTTAAACAAAGGTTTCTATAATTTTCAAAAACATCTGCTAACAGCAAAACATCAGATTTTAAATAAATGTCCGAATAATCTCCAAGTGTTTGACATTGAAACATATCCCAAATTTCCTTAACACGTTGATAATCCATACTTGAAATATGTTCATCTTTTAATTCATTATAAAATAATTCTGCAGCTGGTAAATTTGTTTCATCAAATTTTGAAATATCATCAATATATGAATAAGGAAATATACCTTTCTTTCTTATATTTTTAAACTGTAAATCATTTGAGAATTCTTTTCTGATTTCTAAACATTGAGAATCATCAAGTATACTTGATAAGTTATCCAAAGACGATGGCAAAAACTGATATGAATCAATAAACCTGAGTTTTAAATACCTATCTCGTGTTCTTCCATTTTTATATTTTATTTTATCTACCCAGAGGTATTTGCTAAAGGAAATGTATTTTTCCTTATTCATAGGAATAACATCAATTTGCTCCTTATCTAAACACAATGATTTTATGAAAAGGTGGCTATCATAATTTTTTAAATTATGCATTATGACTGGAATAAAGTTTGGAATTTTGAAATTTAAATTACACACTGAGTGTGCTGCACCTCTGAATTTTCCAGTGATATGACAATGATCTTTCACCTTATCCGAAATGTTTAGAAAACTTTTTTTGCAACTATGACAATGTGTTGACTTGTGAAACATTTCCCTATCAGAATTTGTAAGTTTTAACATTGGTGTAATATTTTTTAAATATTTTGAATATATTGCTTTAACATCCGATTCTAAATCTTCTACAAATTTTTTGATACAATCCCTCCCTCGATATAAATGAAATTTTGAAACAGCATCATCAAATGAACATTTAATATAATAAGCAAATGAATGTGGTATATGTTCAAATTTTTTCAAAGTGTAAGTTTGTGACGAATTTTCATCATAATCATTTTGGATAGGTTTTAAAGCACATTCAAAGTCTGCATAAACGACAAATGGAACTTGCATTTGTTTTTCAATGTTTTGAAATTTTAATATATTTTCAGGCACCATATTGCCAAATTTATCTAATATATACTCTTTTGAAGGAAAATCATTTCTAACAAAGTTGCAATCATTTTGCATGTGTTGCTTAAGAATAGTCAAAGTAGTAAAAAATTGTAAACAGCCATCACAAAAATATTTTCTATGTTCGTGATTAGTAACTTGACTGGAAACTAGACGAGAAAGATCGCTTATATAGCAGTAATGATTTTTAGTATTACCCATATCATCTAGTTCCGATAATAGCAATAAATTTATATGGGTATTAGATCTAACCTTGCAAAAATGTAGAGGACCAATCACCTCATATATGTTTTTCCCATTCTTATATGCGACTTCTAAACCGTAAACATTTATCGATACATTATTTAATTCTTCAAATTTAGCAATGTCTTTAATAGATACTGGAAAGTCTATACCTTCAAAGTTGAATAACTCCCTAAACTGCGGATACGATGCTGGATTTCGGGGATCTCCATGGTAAAAAGCTGATACAACCGCATAACCAAAACAAAACTGATCACTATTTTGCACATTAACAACAGCCTTTTTCCATTGAATCTCCCTCGGAAGAGGTATGTATGATGAACTCCTCAATGGATTATATTTATTTACATTAACTTCAAGATGAAGTATTTGTTGCAGAACCCATCCTAAAATAAAACGGTTAAGTTTTAATATTTTTAATTTCATTGATACTATTTACAGTTTTTGAAAAACTAGTGAAAACGAAACATGTATAAACTTATACACACCTGAATCGCGTTCTGCAAATTCATCAAATTTTCCATGAATTATTCCCATTAATTTTTCATATACCATTATCAGATTTGTAGATTGTGTTACAACTTCGAAAACTGTATTGTGAGATTTAATTTCAGAAGTTCTAGAATGTGGTAAATAGTACAATCCAAACAGCTCCAAATTAATTTTGATGACATTGTGTTTCTTCAATTCATGTTGAATTACTTTAACTACCTTATTCTGTACATTTTCTTGGAATTCTTGTAATTCAACAAAGTGCTTTGAGGAAGATATTTTATATGAAATAATGCGGCATTGAAATGCGCTGTTTAGTATCTCTATACCTGATTCACTAAACTTGCAGGCTTTTAATTTGTGAGCATTTGATTTTAAATGAGAAGTCCAACATCCATTTGAGACGCAGACATCACAGTCCAGGCAGTGTCGAACTTTTTCTTGCGAGAAAAATTTTTTATTAACTAAAAATAATAATTTCCCATAAATAAAAAGAAAATGTTAAACAAAAAATAACTCACCATCAATTATGTAATCATCGGGATTTGAGACGTATGTATTTGATAAGCAAATTTCTTTGATATGTCGCACTACACCTCGCTTTTGCTTAAACTCGCGTAAACACAGTGTGCACAAGAAGGACATGTTTAATACTGAGGAAATAAAATGTTGACTTTGGTTTAAACAGTGGAACCGCGGGAAGGTAGTCAATAACTCCACCAGGAGAGGATATAAATGGAGTAAGGGAAATGGGTAATAAAGTAGTGGGGGAAAGGGAAAAATATTTTATATATCTATTGATTCGAAGCATGACTCGAAGAGCAGGTTTCCGCATTTGGTTAGAAGATTTCCCTGCCTATTTAAAACTTCCCCGACAAAATTTAAATTTTTACAAGCCTCACCTAAAGACAAGTAGTTGTGGAATAATGATTTCATTAGTCCACAACTACGTCGCATATCCTTGCTTGATATATTTTTTTTAGGTTTAGCTCGTAAAAATTTATCAAGCTCACTCTTGTCCGGAACATCGCCAGTTTTGTGGAATTTTCTGCAGGTTAATTTTGGTTCTGTTGTAATTTCATTTAATAATTTGGGGGTAGTTGTAATTTCATTTAATAATTTGGAGGCAGTTGTAGTAAATTTTGACAATTGGGAAGAATCAGCTTTTAAAGTATTGCTATTATTTTTACCCGCGACTAATTTTTCTAGTAATAAGCTGAAGTGGCCAGATGTGAGCTCTCCAGTAAAAAGAAGATTAATGGTTTTTGAGTGCTCCATCGAACTTATAGTCGTGGGCTGAACATTATTATTAGTGTATATTTTAACGTTTAATTTATAAATATCTGAAATGGCCAAACATTCTACTGATGTTCCATAAATCCCATCTTGTGCCATTAATGAGCAATATGCATCTCTATCCATATTGAAATAAAATAAAAAAATTTCGAAAATATACCAATTTTTACTGATATATTTTACGGCCTCAGCTCTGACCTCCTTAAACCCGTCTTGATCCCCACAAAGGAAGAAACTTACAGCTCTAAAGAGGCAGTTCCCATCCCCTGTAATACTTATTTTATTGAAAACTGTCAAATCACCGGTTAAAGCTGATTCTTCCGTTTCTGATCCGATCTGATCAATAGTTTGGTTCCCGTCTACATCCCGTTTGCCGATCGAATTAATTGTTTGTTCACCGTCAACAAGTTGCTCGTTTTCGTTGTCCGCCAGTCTGTCTGTCTGTGCGTCACTTGTTAAGTCAACAATTTGCTCATTTTCGTTGTCCGCGAGTGTGTCTGTCTGTGCGATCGTCTCCCTCCTTTCTTCCAATAAAATCATTAAATTACCAATTTGCTCATTTTCTTTGTCCGGATGTCTGTCTGTTTGTACCGTTGATTCAGTCGTAATATTAACATTTTTATATATCTCAACAAACTCGGATTTAATAACATCCGTTAAATTTAAAACAGGTATTGCTGGATATATAAAAATCTCTTTATTATCCACTTCTGGAACTGGTGTAACAGGTGAAAATGTCGCACACCTTTTTGTTTGAGGCTCGCTCACACAATTTTCATTTTTTACATCACTAAAATTGACTGTTGATGCGTAAATTTCATTATAATTATAGGTTGATGCATTCTTTAAGTATGTATACAAATTTGGTAAAATGTCGGATTCTTTAAAATTTGGAACTATATGTGAGTGAGTTTCATCAGTTTCAGAAGTGGTTTGTTGCGCTTCGACATCGGAAATAGCATGACACGAGTCCTCATTACAATATTTCACTATTATATTATTAGACATGTTTTCTAGATCTTCACCGATATTGTTTATCGTATAATCCTCTACTTTAATATCACAAAAGCTTTCACTCGCAATACTGATCGAGTCAAGCGCAACAATTTGTTCATCAGTCATTCCACAAATCTGGCAATCCATATAATCATGAACATTACAAGCGAATGTTAAATCAAAGACAGTTAAATCAATTACAGTCATACTTACGAAAAATAGATATAACAAAACACAAGGCACAAGAGAAGTGAACAAAAGATGTTAAATTAACCTGAACACAAAAATAGGCACAACTGTATTATATCGAGCTCAAGGTACGACTGCAGACACTGAAGAATGCGAAGCGTGAAGAGAATATAAAGAGAATCCGTCTGGGGGCGGGACCTCTAGTACCAGGCAGTACCAGTCTGCATATGACGAAAAAATCAATTTTTTTTTTCTGCGAGTTTTTTTTTCTTTTTTTTTCTGCCTGCGAGTTTTTTTTTCTGTCTGCGAGTTTTTTTTTTCTTTTTTTTCCTGTCTGCGAGTTTTTTTTTTTTGTTAGGGGCGGTACTTTGGTGCATACATTCCAACCCACCACCCACTTTTTAAAATATATCTCCAATAATGAAGCTACAAATAAAAAACTTTGTTGTCGAGTGCATCCTTTCTCCCGCTTTATTATACATATGGGAGGAGCTTGCTTCACACTATATTGAGACGCGTGTTGTTATCTTTCAATAGTTTCAACAACGCTCGCATTTTAACCGCACTTGTCTTTTACGTAACACGCTGTGCAGTACAATGAAATTCGCTATGAGTGAAGCTTTGCGCAAAAAAGTGTCTAAAATGAGTTTTCCTGAGTTTAGCGAGTTTTGCGACACGATTCATTCAGATACGGAAGAACTATTACTGGATTTGTGGATTTACGATATCCCGACAAGACCGAATTCTCCTAGCGGAGAATCCACCACGTTCCACCCTGATACACTGGGTATCAATGCAGCAGAGAGCGACACCACCCTCACAGCCAACACCACCCCCAGAGCCAACACCACCCTCACAGCCAACGGCAGCAGCAGCAGCAGCGCGCCATCGAGTGAGTGTAATATTCAAGTGTTGAGGCGACGAAAACAACCGAAAAGGTTGTGTAAACATATTTTTAATTATAGGTATAATTTTTAGTTGTATATTGCTTTGTTTTTAAATATATTTTCTTTGTAACATTTTTTTCTTTATTATAATTAAAACAACTCCACGACAAGGTGGATTTTAAAAGCGAATTTTTACTAGCAATACTTCACTTCACTGCACACCATGAAAGAGTGCATTTCACACATTTTTATTGACATTCAAGGGTATACTTGTTCCTTTAGTTACGTTCCTAAAGAAGTGGCAATTTATGATGGATTTCGTCTTTCAACTTTTTTATTTAAACCTCCATTTAAAAGAAACATGCTGTCTCCTGAAGATAATAAAATTATTACATGGTGTGAAACATATCACGGCTTAGACTGGGAATCTGGATACATTGACTTAAACGAGATTGATAATATTCTTAAAAATATATATATTTTATTTAATAAACCAAAAGTATATGTAAAAGGTGTTGAAAAGACAAAATTTTTACAAAAAGTTTTAGATAGCGAAAACATTATTAGCATTCCGACTTCTAATGAACCAAAATTAAGTAAATATAAGAAGGTTCCTGATTGTTATTTTCATAAAACGGTACAAGCTTGCCACTGTGCATTGGAGAATGTAAAACTATTATACAATTATAAGAATTGCTACCAATAAAATTGTACTTTTGATTAACCTCTCTTTATCACCTGAATTACAGAAATATGTTAGTAAAAACGCTACTGTGCGAATATTAACACACAGTATGAATAATAATTGTTAAACTTTATGCAGTAATAAATAAAATTTTATCTTGCATTACGTTTTTCATTTATCTATCGCATGAATATTAAGTTGGGTTAATGTTGAGGAAAATATAAACACAAATTTCCGCTTAGAAATATTTATTAAACTAAAACTATTATCAATTCAAATTGTATATTTATAATGATCCAACATTTTTAAATATATAGTTATACTGTTTAAACAATTTTGCAGAGTTAAATCTTCAAAGAAGTCTTCACACGCTTTGTTCTAAGGTTGTTTTCTCAATTTTATGGTTTGTGATTTTCTGTACATCCGGTTTATTACACATTACACAGACGTCTGATAAAATAATCATATGTAGAACTTGCTCACACACTTTACATTTAATTTCATCTTTACAACAATCCATGGCACGCTTATAATGGGTGTTTACATGTATGTGTTTACCACGTTGTTGTTCTATGGCTAATAAAAAGTAACACTCGTGACACAGACTGTACCATTGCGCCCAAAAAAAACTAGGACAACAAAATTTGCTGAAATTTACTGTGATCTCCTAGACTATTACGTATTACCTTAGGTTGAACCTCATACAGGTATCATGTGACAGTTGTCACTTTGATTTATTTAAATAATATTGACTTTAGATTTACTTCCTAAATACGTCTTCGTTAACCCCCCAGCAAAAATCAATTATCTACAGTCGATTGCGAGACGGTGTCAATTTAAGAAACATAGCAGATGAAGTAGAAATCGACAAAAATACCGTGCTCTTGGCAAAGCAAAAAGTTGCAGAACATGGAGCTATTATTAGAAAAGAAGGTTCTGGTCGCCTCAAACTTTCGACGCAAGATCAAGGTAGAGAATTAGTTGATTTTTTAAGAGATCACCCATTTGAAACCGCCTAACCGCCATAAAGGCCAAAAAAGAGACCAATTTCCCAGAGTCAGTTAATACGGCTCGTAGAAGAATTCGCAATTCTGATATAACGAATCGATGTGCCGCTAATAAAATATTTTTAACGGGCATAAATCAGGTTAGATTATTCCCATGACTACCTCAACCAGAATAATTTGTGGGAAGCAGTGGTATTTTCAGACGAAAAAACATTTCAGTCCTGTAATAATGGAAGATTCCGTGTTTATAGTGCGCGATATGATGAGAGATATACTCACAAAACTAATAGAAGTGGACGTTTCTCTGTAAACGTTTGGGCTTGGATTAGTGCTAGGGGTCCAGGAGCTTGTCAAATCGTGGAGGGGAGACTTAGTGCAGCGCTATACTGCGATATTCTCCACCAAGTAATGATAGCCTCGGTAGGCGCAGCTTATGATCAAGATTACATATTCCAGCACGATAATGCTCCGATACCCAAAGCCCGTTTCACTCAAAATTTCATTGAGAAAATAATATTCGTGTTTTACCATGACCTTCAAGGAGCCCCGATCTCAACCCAATCGAAAACGTTTGAGGTTTAATGATAAAGGACATAAGCATAATTTCCAGCCGAGAAATCAATATGAACTCCGCGAAAGAATAAACCAACTTGGGATGAAATCAACGTAAATACTACGAGAAACTTAGTTTTAAGTATGCCGCGAAGGTTGCAAGATATTATCGTCAAAAATGGTGCAATGACCAAATATAAAAAAATGTAAAATGTGTTTTAATTTAGATTTTTTTAGACTTAGAAATGATTTAATATTTTTTCCTACGACCACCTATGAAAGTCAGAAAAAACGCACGGTTAACTTGACGAGAAAGTGCCTTATATCACACGCGTGTTGTAAAGTACTTTACAACACACGTGTTGTAAAGTACTTGTCAACATGACATTTAAATAGATGGTGCCAATTTCATTTGCTTTATTTTCAGCACACTTGATGAAAATGTTAGTGTTGAAAGTGAGGGTTTTAAAAGATAGAAATTGAGGTTTTTTTGTAAATATTTTTGTGGTCGTAGGAAAAATATTGTACATTACTCGTGTGAAAGTAATTTTCGCACACTCGTGGGATTATCGCACTCGGCTGTCGCCTCGTGCGACAACATTCCCACTAGTGTGAAAAATGTCACTTTCAACACTTGTTATATAATATACCTATTGATTTTGATTTAATTTTTAAGGTTTGATTGCTTTTTGATTTTTCATTCATGTTTAATATACGCTTAAAATATGTTGTTTTGAATAATTGAAAAAAACTTATAATCCAATATTTTATAACTTTGGGGTTCCTATATCTATATCTGTTTTATCTACATCAACCGTAAAATTCGGATAAAATAAAAACATACTTTTGATTTCACCTCGTATCACAAAGTACAAAAGGTAAAAATCTTGAAACCAAGGTTACTTTCTACAGGGTAAGGCGTTAATATTTACACCTTCAGAGTACCTCCTTACAGTCTGGGAGCTACAACTCAGCTGTCCCAGTATTACAGTTTTGTTGTCCTAGTTTTTTTTTGGCACAATGGTACATGCCACCCGCCATGGATGTGATTAATATGTATGATTGCATTACGCACACTTCACGTTTTAAATAGTTCTCTTTCACAGCTTCTGAAGCGTTAATTTTTTTAATTTTCACTAACCCTTCTTCTCCACAACCACTCCCCAGAACTTCTTCCTCGGTGCCGGAGTCATCTTCATCTTCATCTTCATCATCATCATCATCATCCTCGTAATTGTAGCGGTCAACATCCACAAGAGTATTAAGTCTATCCTCAGCTAAAAAACCAGTAGTGTTTTGAAAATAAATTTTTTCTTCCTTATGAATCGATTCCATTTCTTCCCGTTGCCCATTTAATGGAGTACCATTATAAATATACAATTTGGATTGAAAATCCATTGTTTTATTTTATTTCAACTTTAGTAGAAGAACACTTTATTACTTCAGAACTAATAGCGTTTAACTGAAATTATCAACCTTTTATGCTGCAACCCCTTCTCTTCTATCCCTCCTATGCATAATTTGGAGTGGGAAATTAGCGCGCCTTGCTGGAAGGGGTCAGATGCTTGAAGGCGGGGTTTAGGTGGGGGCGAGCAATCAGATGCTTGGAGGCGGGGCTTGGGGGCGGGGGCGACCAATCCGGTGCTTGGAGGCGGAGCTTGGGTGGGGGGTTGACCAATCCGGTGCTTGGGGGCGGGGCTTGGGTGGGGGGTCGACCAATCAAAAAGTGGTGGGGGTGCAATCTGCTCCGGCCAAGTATATCTACTTTGCCCACAGGTCATCAAGAGGCTGATCTATTGACGAAATCATTGCCACCCCAACAGTTCAAGGGACTAAGAGAGAAAATGGGATTGCAAGAAAATTAAAAAGCATATTTTTTTGTTATAAACTTGAATAAGTATGGTTATTCATCAATTTTAAGTGTTCATGATCTGGTTAGGTTTTTCTGGGGTTTTTCCCTAACCCATGCAACAAATGTTGGATCATCAGTTGTTAAACTCCCCATAAGCCGTAAAGTAAAGATTTCAAACTCATATATTTTTTGAGGGGGTGTGTTGGTTGTGCAAACAATTATATTCGTTATCTTTATGTTTTGTTTAGTCTCAAGCTTAGCCTTCTAGTAAAGCTGAGTAAGTAAATTTGAGTGACGCCATTTTTATTTTGTATGATTGTACCACACACACACTTTAGTTAGTTCTCTCAGTATTGTCGATCAATAGACATCAAATTACGGCTCTAAAATAAAGAAAGAAATTATAATACACTCATCGTGTTTTACCTAAATCCGCCATACCTGCTAAAAAAAGAGTATATATTAGATAAATTTGGTAACATGGTGCCTGAAAATATATTAAAATTTGTAAATATCGAAAAACAAATGAAAGTTCCGTTTATCGTTTATGCTAACTTCGAGTGTGCTTTAAAACCTGTCGAAAATGATCTGGAAAATTCTTCTCAATCTTACACTCTGAAAAAATTTGAACATATTCCGCATTCCTTTGCTTACTACATTAAATGTTCATTTGATGACAAAGTTTCAAAGTTTCATTTATACCGAGGGAGGGATTGTATTGAAAAATTTGTAAAAGATTTAGAAATAGATATTAGAATGCTGTATTCAAATTATTTAAAAGATATTACACCCATGTCTAGACTAACAGATTCTGAGAAGGAAACTTTTGACAAATCGACTGATTGTCATATTTGTAAAAAAAGATTTCTAAACATTTCGGATAAAGTAAAAGATCATTGCCATATTACTGGAAAATTCAGAGGGGCAGCACACTCAGTGTGTAATTTAAATTTTAAAATTCCGTCATATATTCCAATTGTGATGCACAATCTAAAAAATTATGACAGCCATTTATTTATAAAATCATTGTGTTTAGATAAGGAGCAAATTGAAGTTATCCCCATGAATAAAGAAAAATATATTTCTTTCAGCAAGTTTATCCATGTGGATAAAATAAAATACAAAAATGGTAAAATAAGAGATAAATATATCAAACTAAGGTTTATTGATTCATATCAATTTTTACCATCATCTTTGGATAACTTATCAAGCATTTTGGATGATTCTCAATGTTTTGAAATTAGAAAACAATATCCAGATGACTTACAATTTAAAAATATAAGAAAGGAAGGTATTTTTCCTTATTCATACATTGATGATATTTCAAGATTTGCTGAAACTGATTTACCTGCTGCAGAATTATTTTACAATGAATTAAAGAAGGAAAATATTTCAAATGAGGAGTATCAACGCGCTAGAGAAATTTGGAAAATTTTTCAATGTCACTCACTTGGTGATTATTCAGATATTTATTTAAAATCTGATGTATTATTACTAGCAGACATTTTTGAAAATTATAGAAATCTTTGTTTAGAAACATATCAGCTCGATCCTGCGCATTATTTTACTGCTTCAGGATTAAGTTGGGATGCGATGTTATTGTATATAGGAGTAGAATTAGAACTCCTAACGGATCCCGATATGCTTCATTTCTTTAAAAAAGGTGTGAGAGGGGGTGTTAGTACTTGTACAGGAAGAAAGTCAATTGCCAATAATCATTTTCTTGAAAACTTTAATCCTGAGGAAAATACAAAATATATCATCTATTTGGATGCGACTAATTTATATGGTTTCGCTATGAGTCAATATTTACCTCAAAAAGATTTTGTTTGGCTGACCCAAGAAGAGATCGATAATATTAGAATAAATATAAATGATATATCTGATACAGCAGAAACAGGTTATGTTTTGGAAGTTGATTTAGAGTATCCTAAAGAACTACACGACGAACACAATGATCTTCCCTTCTGTCCTGAAAATCTGATTCCCCCGAACTCAAAATATTGTAAATTAATTCCAAATTTAAGAAATAAAGAAAAGTATGTAATCCATTACACATACCTTAAACAATGTTTAAATTTTGGTCTAAAACTTACAAAAATACATAGAGCTATAAAATTCACTCAATCCCCATGGCTTAAAAAATATATTGATTTGAATACTAATTTGAGAAATTCTTCAAAAAATAAATTTGACAAAAACTTATATAAGACTAAAAATAATAGCATATATGGTAAAACTATGGAAAATGTGGATAGAAGGGTGGATGTGAAACTGGTATCACATTGGGAACGAATAGGTCATAAAATTAACTGTGCAGAACCATTGATTGCAAAACCTTATTATAAAGATTGCAAAATATTATCAGAAAATTTAGTAGCTTTACAAATGAATAAAACAAAAATTGAATATAACAAACCTATTTATGCAGGGTTTTCAATATTGGATATTTCTAAAACTGTAATGTATAATTTCTTTTATGACTACCTAAAGAAAAAATATAAACAAAATGTTTCCCTTTTGTATACTGATAACGATTCCATCAAAAGTTTTTATGGGACTGGTGCGAAAGCGTATTGCGTTGAAACAAAAAGTAGTATTCTTAAAAAAGCTAAAGGTGTTTGTCGTTCGTCTATTCAAAAGCAACTAACAATTACAGATTATATAAACGTAATTGAACAAAATTCTAAAGTGTATTGCACAATGTATGCCTTTAGATCACATTCGCATACTATATATACTGAATTAATTCATAAATTGGCTTTGACTGCTGATGATGATAAACGATATTTAATTCCTGGGAGTAGTAAAACTTTAGCTTGGGGTCACCATGACATATCGTTACATGAATTGTGTAAAGCTATTGATATTGTTAACAAAGATGAATAATGTAATTTATAAAAAATTATTTTATATATAATAAAAAACTATAATAGTTGCAGGTCAGTTGTTAGGTACTCGTTGCAGAAAATGATTGTTAATACTGTGTTAGTGTTGTCCGCTCTAATAGGGAATATAATATATGTTAATTATGTTCCGAAAACTCACTTTGCTGAGATTTGTATTAATACAAATAAATCAGATATTAAACCTGAATGTTGTTATGTAATGAAAATAACTAATATAAATGGTAGTACCATGTGGTATCACCAACTCGATGATAAGTATATATCTTCAACAAGATATTTTAAGATAAAATACCTGTATCCTAATAAAACTATAATTAATTCAGAATGGAATGTACTGTCACAACAAAGTGAGTTTACTTGTGAATATTTTACCATTTTATACGTAACCCTTTCATGTTTCATCTTAATTTTTGTAATGTATTTATTTACATCATTTTTCTTGTGGAAAATATATAAATTTTTACACTAATAATCAATTACAATAAAAGTAAATGATATGTAGTGGGAGATCCCGCCGGATGGAGGGGGAAATAGGGTATAAAAGAGTAAATATATCTGAACTGGACAGTAATTGCGACGTTAAAGTTAGAAGTATAAACATGAATACTCCGAACACTATTCACCCTAATAAAGTAAATCCATATTATAGTGAAGCATTTTCTCCAAGTTTAACTTCAAACAACAGTTTCAATTCTAGTAGTGATAGTGATTTTAAAAACACAAGTGTTTTTCAACAGTGGTTTCATCCTTTAAATAAGTTTATCAATAAATATATATGCATTGGTTTAAGTGTCGAAGATTTTAACCCGTGTATCAAGCTGTCGGGAAATAAAGGAATTTCAATTCTTTTAAGTGAAAATGAGTGGAGGGAAATCCTCTTTTATCAAGGTGCAATAACTAGTAACCTATTTTCATCAGAATCATATTGTGAATCTTTAGAGATTGGAAAAATTGGATTACACTTTGAAAAAATTCGAGACGAAAATCTCCTGAAAATTACGAAAAATGGAATTTACATCTATCTAGGGAGAGAAACAGTTTGCAATTTGTGGCAGTTAATTCCAATGATAGAAAAAAGATTAACTCTTTTTAAAAATCAACAATTTAAACAATACTTTTCAGTCTTTAAAAACAATTATGCAAATTGTGAAGGTGACATTGCAAATAAAATATTTGAAGTATTAGCTGCGCCGGAAAACACTAGTGAAAATATTTGCGCAATTCTGGAGTTAGCTATTTCACATCCAACCATTCTTGAACGCAAAATCAGACAATTTTAAAGATATGAAGAAAGT
Source organism: Philopedon plagiatum (assembly GCA_963971165.1). Taxonomy (NCBI): domain Eukaryota; kingdom Metazoa; phylum Arthropoda; class Insecta; order Coleoptera; family Curculionidae; genus Philopedon; species Philopedon plagiatum. Next base: position 62,492,703 of record OZ020191.1, read on the forward strand.
GCAGTTCAATGATAAGATAAACGAGGTTCATACAATAATCGCTTGGAGTTTCGCTTATAGACAAGCTAGAGAGAATATGTATGAACAATTGGCTAGGGATCGATTCCATTTTCAAAGAAGAATTGAACGCCTTGCCGCAATTTTAAATAAAGTTTTAACTATGGAGCATCGAGATAAAATTTATTATAAACGTTTCACATGTAACCAATAGATAAAAATAAAAAACAGTTATATAAATGTAGTGTGTTTTATTTCATATTTAGGAATTACAGCTATAACAAGTATATATTATTTTAGTATTTAAGTTTTCGGAATCCAAGAATTGTGTGACTTATCCATTCCTAACCATTTAACATAAACTTTGTCTCCTTTTCGTCTTAATACTTTTTCAACTAGATACACATCAGGATGTTTCACTTTTTGCAACTCCTCTTCATAAAAACCTCCTTGAATATCAATATTTTTTTCATCTTTCAGTAAATATACTCTAGGGTTAGTTAATTTTATTTGTTTAACTTGGAAAACTTCATTAGACCAATTTGGGGTATACCCTTTTCGAAATGCCTCTCTGTATTTACTTATTCGAACAAAATCACCTTTTTTATATTTTGGGTTTGTGGGATCAAGGGTTTTTGGAAAAGTGTAAATATGTTTTAGAATCTCCTTTTCATTACTTTTATTAACTTTATCAGGTGCTAACCCAATTGTTTTATGCTTTGTATTATTATACCTTAACACAATATCGTTTAAAATCTCTACCCATTTGTAATTTCCCTGTAAGCTAAAATTTTTCCACATATGTTTTTTTAATGTTCTATTTACTCTTTCCACAATACTTGCTTTTAAATTTGAGAATGTACTATAGTGATTAATTTTATATCTATTCATCAACTCTTTAAAATCCTTATTAAAAAATTCTTTTCCCATATCGGTTTGAAGGTTTTTTGGAATATTATTAACTACTTTTAAAATATTAGCCATGGCCGAAGTTACGTCTTGCGCAGTTTTTCTTTTAACAGGTTGAGTCCAGACATATTTTGAAAAAGTGTTTATTACTACTAAAATATATCGATATCCTTTATTAAATTTTGCATAGGGTAGCATCTCCACCAAATCAGCTTGCCATAAGTCATTTAATCCTTTAATTATTACACGTCGACGCTTAAAATTTTTTCTAGCCGGTTTATGCAATTCATTAACAACTTCTTCCTTGATGTTAGTTTGTTTACTCATGACTTCTAAATGTTTATTTTTCTATTTCTACACTGCATTTTTTTAACAATTCTCCATAAAAATCTTCTAAATGGCTACTTTCAGGACGATGAAAAGAAAGAACATCCCCTTTCTTTAGTTTTAATCCGACAGGGTTAATAACTTTTTTTCCATTAATTTTAAGAAAAACATATTTTTTTGGATACTCTGCCCCAATTATTGTAGCAGATTCTATAGGAAAAACATAATTAATTCTTTTGTCTTGTAAAAGTTGGTAAACTCCATCTGAGAGATTGTAATTTCCCATAAAAGGTAACACCAAATTATAATATAATTTCACATCACTGATATCAACAATTTTTAAAACATTTTCCCTACTAAAATTGGGTGACAAGTTACTGTTTATATTATCCCTCCCAAATATGTGGGAGCCAAACTTATCAATAGACATCTTAGCAGTCAACGGTATAATAAAGAATACTTCAATTATGTCAAGTATTTATCCAATTATTTTTGCTTCCCTTAATTCTTCTAAAATCGATATTATTTCATTTTGATTACCAGTATGTCCAGCCATTTGCGATGACATCAACAATTTCAATCTATCTATGATTTCGTTTGGATCATCATAATAAACATAATCTAATTTCTTTTTTGATAAATTTAACATAGCTCCCCCCCTTTTTGAACCAAGTCTTGTTGTTCTTTGACGCGTTTGAGGGGGTTGTAATCTCTCCAGGTTAGAGACGCTAGTGATACTTGAAGTGCTGGAAGTACTTCTCGGTTTAATAATTTTGTTTTCTATTAAGTATGGTTTAATAATTGTAAGATACTTTGGATCAGTGGTGCCTTGAATTTGGTCATTAGCATCATAATTTCTCCTGTAAGCATTAGTTCGTGTCAAAATATCCATATAGTTTTTAAGATCGTTCGAGGTGAAACCTTTGGGATCTTGAAAAAACAAAAGTTCATATAGTCCAGGGGTACCATTATATGCCACATTTTTAACTTTAATATTCTCTTTATCAAAATCAAGCAAACTGTCTCCAATTTGCCATTTTTCAGCATCGGCATCATGTCTTAGACCGTGTGTGTTATCCAGATCTCGCTCGCCTTTAACTGACGCATCAACAAAAGCTCTTACTAGTGGGTGAAATGCTTCAAGATATTCATTGTAGGATGGCAATCTAGTTAGTTCTAAAATTTCGCGTCTTGTATCTTCTAGTGTAGGTTGCAAGGTTGATTCATCTTGATTTTCTCTAACTGTAGAGCTTAATCTCGGTCTTAACAAAGATCCGTTATCATCTAAAAATGCATCATCACTAGTCTCAAAAACTTCTTCATTTTGTAAACACGATGGTACATCATATGGCAGATATCTTTGGTAAATATTAGATTTTCTTTTGGTTATTTCCTTTTCTTGTAGCGTAGAAAACAATGGTAGTGAGGAAATTTCAGGTTTTATGTGCGCTTCCGTTTTAATGATTTTAATTAATTCCCGTAAAGGTTGAGTGATCGGTTTGAATTCTTTTTCCTTACGAAATTCGGTCTCAGCAATATCTGATTTTAAAGCATTATATTTTTGTTTAACATCTTTCCTCGTTTTTATTAACTCTTTAATTGCTCTTTCATCCATCTTTATGAAAGTTATGATGTTTACTGAATACCAAAAATTTTAGTAAACTGTTATATACTCTTGCCACGCTCTTTTCCGCACAGAAGAAGAATTTTACTTCTACTTACCCTTCATAAATAAAAATTCAAAGTTCGGTAAAAAATAAAAAAAAAAATATTGAGAATTTACAAAATTAACTCACGTAAAGAGTTGAGTTGAATGCGAGAGGCTTGCGCATGCGTGCCAAAAAAATGCCCTAGCTCCAATGCCGGAGAGAGGGGGGGTTTAATAAGGGCGCCACTGTTTTTAATGCCGAGTGAAAAACAGAAACCCTCCTAGATAGTATTGGGATCTCGCTTTCAGCTCACTCACTCACATATAGTTACCATATTATCCAAAAAAAAAAATCCAAGAAACTGCGGTGTCTGGTGAGGCAAATAAAACACTACCTTTAAAAAAACAAATTTACTAATATATTACAGATTCGTTAGAGAAAAATTTTGAATGTCACATCGGTGTATTCTGTCAATTTGTGAAATTTGATACAATAGAATTATTAGGGATTATTATTATTATACTATTATTATAACAATTTGTAGTAAACCCTGAAGGGGGAAATAAAATAAAGAAAAGTACTAAGCCGTTTTAAAAGCAAAGATTGCTAACCATGGTTAGGGCCGAAATTGAAACAAGTGGTTATCGTATAACAGGTGATACTGATTATAATAAAAAAAAATTAAAAGGTTGCCTGAAGGGGTTCGTCCCCTGATGATGGTGTCTTAGGTCAATGCTGACGTGTCCTAGACAGCTTAACTGACTCAGCACGATGAAGGACTGGAGATGTCTCCCAGCCCAAAAGAAGTTGCGGGGTAGCGGTGTTCCCCCAGTAAAAGATTGCTGCCTTCCAGCCAAAAGGAAAGACTGTAGGTGTATGTCTTTCAGTAAGCGGAAAGATTGCTGTATCCCAGCAGAAAGAAAAGACGTGGTGGGGTCGTCTCCCAGTAAAAAGACCCTGACAAAAGAAAATGTATGCGTCAAGGCAAGGTAAAATTCAGGTACTATGCAAATATAATGTCGACGAAATATTAAATTTATATCACAAAAAAAAACTTTAAGTGGCTGAAGGCCTTAAACAATTATTCATTGGTATCACGAAAGTAAAACCGAAGGAAATATTTTGAATTAAATAGAGACATCAAGTCAAAAAAAAAATAAACAGGCAATATCAAAGCCAATTAATTAACAAAACAAAGTTGAGATAAAATTTACATAGGCATAGCCTTTGTGCGCTACTGTACACAGCCAAATATTTATTACAAACTAATTATATTTGCACAAGTAATACAGATACAAAAATATTAAACAATTATATTATACACTGGTAACAAAATAACCAAAATAGTTAGGTAATCACTCAAATTACACCAATGAAAAGTTATAGCCGCAAAATACAATGTTATAAAATTTGGAAGGTTAAATACAATCAGTCAAAAGAGAAAGATAATTTCCACATTACTACTACTAAACACATACATCAAAATATGATAACGTAGCTTAATATTTATGAATATAAAATAACCATACAGTATCTGTAAGCGTAACCCAAGAATCAACAAATGCCACCGTGAGTAGTTAACGGTACTATCCTTCACCCACCCTGAAATTTTGCAACCAAATATCATAATTAAGAATCAGCCTTGTCAATGTCATACCCAATATTAATTAAAAGCTAGTTAACACCAAAAAAAATCTGAGAAATGTGAAAATTACTACTACTGACTGTCAGAAATTTTTAACATTTGCTCAAATTACTAAAGTACAGATCCACTGACAGCCAAAATATAAAACATTTAAATTGCCGGTCTCTAACGCTATCAGCTGATATTCCAAAACACAAAATATTAATTTGAACAACCTGGCTATTATTGATTTTTAACTTATATTGATTATTAACATAATTAGTTGATAAAAAAAAATCATTAACTTCAAATTCACGGATATACACCAATAACCAGCTCACGATGGTTTTGCTTGCAAAATAACAAAATAAAATTTAACCTTGGGTCACCCTGTACCGTGTCTTAACCAACATTATCAAAGAGCAAAGTAAATCAAGCTTGAATAGCTGACAAAAAAAACCCGTATTAAAAAAAACTCGCAAGAATTTGACCTACGTGAAGGGCAAATATCAACCCATTCAATTCTTAATAAAAAAAACCCATCTGTACATAATTTACAGATTTTTCTTACCACGAAATGTAGCGATCTACTCGTATTTAGAAAATCTTTAATTACAGAAAAACTAATTAAAAACGTGGACGTCAAAAAAAAAATAGAATCAAAAGGAAATCAACGAAAATTAATTAAAATAGCAGTTTAATCGCGGAATTCTGTGTTTTTTAAGGGTTTAATAGTGGCAAAAGGACCTTACCTGCAGTTTTCGTGTCGGGTCTAAATTAACATGTCCGCTGTCGTCGTAAAAACCGACGAAGAGATGTCGAATTTCTTCTACAAAATCAACTAAAACGGCCTCACTGGACCAACAACGTAACGCCGAAAGGGCAAATAACAAAACAAGGTAGAAGAAGTTAATTGTACCGCATTCACAGATCCAAATTTTTGAGTGTCTTTCCAAAAGACTTTTAGAATGGCGATACTGTCGACGACGCGATCAGTTTCTGAAAAGGAACCTCTGCTCCGGTGCCACACCCAATCCTTGCCAAAAATTCCAATATCGATTTTCTTGCACAAGTGACGTCACAGGGTTGTTTCGAGGTACACTTTGGTACCCAATTATGTACAGTTCTGAAAGCTTTGATTCGATGGTATTCCCTGGGGTATTGGCACAATATTCTGCCAGTAAAAATTAACTTAACCAATGAACAACGGAAATATACCAACCAACAAATACATTTTTCCGTATCCATAAACCGACATTCATTAATAGTTTGTACAATTCATTATACTTTGTACAATTATTGGAAACAACTTATGATTTTCGTCAACCAGGAATACATGTAGGCGTGGATCAACATTAGAACCCTTTAAAATCAAGGGACCTAGAACTCAGAACGCAGATTCCATCGTTCCTGGCTTCGACGTTTTCCAACAACAGTCACAGAGGGCGGCTCAGGACAGAAAACTAAGATGTATGCAACAGGCTCGACAGAAAATAATTACGGCCGATTCAAATGTCAAAAATGACGTTTCACGTTTGTCATTGTAAACAAATTCTAATTTATATTTATTGGCAACTATAGTTTTTAGGGCCAAATTCAGACATATTTCCTTAGGGATTAACTATACAGAAAGAGGGAAAACAAGGCTGGATCCAAGACAGACTAGTGACGGAAAATTTGTAAAAATTTAATTCGAGGTTAGGAAAGATTTTGACTAAATGGAAAACAAATCAAAATAAAACGTTCAAGGAATAAGGGAATATATTCAAAAAGGTAGGGCGAAGTCTTAAAACTCAACTAATTGTTGCAACTGCTATAATAATAATACTTTAATTTCGTATGACAAAACAAACCGTAACAACTCCCCCTCTCCTACGAAAGGAGGGAAATTTTCTCAAGAAAATTAACCGACGATAAGTACTCCAAAAATCTACAGTATTTACAAGGTAAGGCAAAAATTAACTCCGGAGCTCCGGGGGTATTCCCCTAGGAAACAACGGACGAAAGTGAAAGATACTAGTGGATCGCTACTAACAAAATATATACTCACACAACCATAAGAAAAACTAAACCAAAAAGAAACTCTGACATGACATGACTGGTCCGAGTGTTTCTGACGGCAGCCACCATCTCCGCACCGAAAAGTCAACTGTGCCTCAATGGTATAGTGGCCACATAGACCAACACTGGGAAGATGTGTCCCCAGCTCCGGAATTTCCACCAAGGTCATAAGACACCCGTACTCATCCTATCAGCCTCCAATAAAAGAAAATAAAGAAATAAGTTACTAAAGGTATGGTCTGGGTTTGGCAAAAACATATTAAGTTAAAAAGATTAAGTTTTCAAAGAATAGTAGGACAGAGAAAAGCCAAACCGGGTTCGTAGATCGTGGCACGCTTGACGGCAGCCAAACACCTCAGCACCAAGAAAACCAAATGTGCTTTTTATAGTGTAGGGCCACGTAGATCGGTCCGGATTTGAAATCCGAGAGACCGAAATTTCCGCTAGGCCAAGCATCACCATGGCCGACAACCCTAGCCAACCAAAATTAACCAAGAAAAGAAATAAAATGAAAATTCAGGAACCAGTGTGGTTCCAATACAGACGAAAACAACCCAAAGGCATAATGAGGTAATTTCTCAAACTGCCTATAAAGACACCTACTAAAAATAATACCCGCAGCTTAGTGGATTACTAAACCCACTAACTCAGGTAATCGACAACCCAAAATAGTACAATAACCAAAATAATTCAAAATAAAAATTAACTTTGGTCCCCTCGCCGCTAGACACCCAGCGACCCCTCCAGGAGTTTCCGGGGTGGAATAAAACTTCAGGGTGCAGGAAGCACAGCCTGGTAACATTAACCCAAAGATGGTAAGGGGGCTAGCATTGCGTAACACTCGAAGAAAGCGTGAGGTACCTCGTGTACTAGCCTCACTCCAGAGCGTCCCAAAACAGATAACCAACTGTCACGCGTCGAGTCAACCAAAGGGTGGAAAAACTAAAAAGAAAAGATAACTAATATACAACCAAGGTAATTTAAGAAGAAAAAGGGATAGCCCATATGTTCCACCGAGCATAAGGAAGTGAATTATAGTAGACACTAAACTAAAAGATGCACCGAATGGGTAGTACATCAGTCCCTGTATGAAACAAAATAAATTAAATAGGGTACTCTGAAAGGTGGCACTGCCACCGGCCTGTCGCAACCTAATAGGCCGACTTGAGCTCAGGCCGAACAAAGTAGCTTGGCCCTCCCCTGGCCCGCCGAACAAGTTCGATGGGCAAAATGTTACCCCAGGGGTCAGACTTCCGCCCCCCCCCCTGAACAGCCCTTGCAGTCGGTCTGCTCTCCGAAGGATCAATAGTTCCAACAAAGAACGTCGAAGCGACATTCGGTAGCACCCAACACCGCGCAGCCTATAAAAGGAGATAGGGACAAATAAGTCAAAGTCGGGAAAGTTCTATTTTGTCTAGTTAAACTATAGACCAAATATAGAACGACAAACTAGGGGTCTAGGTACAAAGACCTAGGCCAGTCAAATCCAGGATAATGAAAATAGCCAGTCAAATAAGACTATAAAGAAATATCAAGGTAAAATTAAATTAATAATTGAACACAAGAAAAGATAAGATAAATCAAGGGAAGGTAAGAAACACCAAGTCAAATACTTAAATAAGACTTGAAGATATCGAGGTAAAATTACCCGAATAATTAAACCCAAGGTAAGATAAAGTAACCAAGCCAATGACTTAAATAAGGCTTGGAAGATATGAAGGTAAAATTAACTGAATAATTAAACCCAAAATAAAATAAAGTAATAAAGGTAAGGTAAGATAAGATAATCAAGGTAAGGTAAGATAATCAAGGTAAAGTAAGATAATCAAGGTAACGCAAGATAAGATAAGAAAATCACAATAAGGACACTAAATCAGATCGAGCTAGGATAACGAAATCACTCAGCAAGATACGGATTAGTGTCATAAGTCAAATCAAGTTAAGGTAAATTAAATTATCCAAAACAAATTGTCAAGTACAATTGCAATCAGTGTATTACGAAATTCAAAATGGGTAAGTCTAAGGTAAACTAAAATAAGGTAATTTAACGTAAGTTCAGATAAGGTAAATTTATAGTTACTAAAAGATTAATGAATTTATGACTCAAATAAAAATATGCTAAATTTCAGGTTGGGTTGGGCAAGACACCGCCAAAAGAAAAAACTCTAAGTTAATGTTACTAAAGCCACAAAAGTTAAAGAAATTTATATAAGGTAAAGATAGATGATACCATAAGAAAAGACGTAAAGCGATGATAGCAAGTAAAAGTAGTAAAACTGCTGAAGGCAGACTTACTACGCGCAATAGAAGCAAGTTGGCTGAAGGCCTAGCTTGCCCCGGCTTTTGGAGGGCTCCTACCTCCACTAGTTCACCAGTGCAGCACAATTCTAAGCGATAGTGTTCAAATCCATCAAGTCTCGCGCCCAGATGGATCCAAACACCACTGCGCCCGCCACTGCAGGGCATTAAAAAAAAGGTATTAAAAGAAAACAGAATAAGGTAACGTTAAAGAAAAATATTTAAAGGTAAAACTAATCATTATCTGAACTCTCATTTGTGGTCGATGGATTATACAGTTTGAGATCTTTTACGTGCCAAACACCTTTACTTTGTCCTGCTCGATCTTGAAGTTCGTAGGTGCAGGAACCTGTTTTCTTCTTAATAATGAACGGGCCCACATAAGCCGGGGCCAGTTTGGCACTATAATAGTTCGCGGCATCGGAAAGACTTTTGTTCTTACGCCAAACCTCTTGTCCAGGTGCGTACTCAATGGGTCGTCTACGTAAGTTGTATCTTCGTTGATTTTTAACATGGGATGACTTGATTTTATCCTGGACTTCGCGATACAATTTCACAAAGGCGGCTTGTCTTTTCCTGACATAATCTTGAAGGTCTGCATTGGTGTTAGCAGTCTCTTCTGCAAAGTCTTGTCCGTACAATTTATGTTCTCTCCCAAAATTAAGAAAATGCGGAGTAAATCCAGTGGTCTCGTGTCTTGATGTTCGCAAAGCACAGCCTATAGAAGCTAGGTTCTCGTCCCAGGTACGGTGGTTATTGTTCTTGATGTAAGATCGCATCATGGTCTTTATGACTCTGTTGACTCGTTCGGTCGGATCGGCTTGTGGATGATAAGATGCTGTGTAGAATAGCTTGGTTTTATAGCGTTGACATAGGTTCTGAAATTCCTTGAACTTCATTTGTACTCCATTATCACACATTAGGAACTGTGGTGATCCAAACATTAGGAAAATACCTTCTTCAACCTGTTTGGTGAGGGATTTAGCTGTCGCTGAACGAGAAGGAAATAAAACGGAGAATTTGGTGAAACAATCGGTAACCACAAGAACGTAAGTGTTACCTGACCTCGAACGAGGAAACGGTCCAATATAATCCAGGCTGATACACTGCCAAGGTTGATTTATCACTGGACGATCACCCATTAATCCTGCAGGAGGTTTTTGTTCTACTTTGTGCTGGGCACAAACTCGACAAGCTTTCACGTAACTAGTGACGTCACTCCTCATCTTAGGCCAATAATAGCGTTGGCATACTTTCCAGTAGGTCTTGAATACGCCTACGTGACCTGAAGCAGGTATATCGTGGCAACGGGCGAGTATCTTGCGCCTTTTATCCTTAGGAACGACAATTTTCCAAGAACTGGAGGGAGTACCAAGGTCCGGATGATTGGTTCTAGCATATTTGTACAACATGTTGTTTTCTACACGCCAAGCAGGAAATTTGTCTGGTTGTTGTTCAAGCCTTACAAACATATTTTTATACCATCCATCAGTGGTGGAAGACATCAGAACATCACTATCATCGGTGTCAATAGCTTCTGCGGAGACAGGAACGGATCTGGACAGAAAATCGGCAACAATGTGCTCTTTACCAGGGCGATGGATTAAGGTAAAATCATAGGGTTGCAGACGAAGCGCCCATCGCGCTAAACGACCTTGAGGGTCTTTTAGTCTGTGCAGCCATAGTAACGAATGGTGGTCAGTTACTACCGTAAAGTGTACCCCTTCCAAATAATGTCTCAACTTCTCCACACTCCAAATCACTGCCAAACACTCTTTTTCGGTGACTGTATATTTCATTTCTTGTTTAGTCAGTGAACGTGATAGGAAGCATATTACTTTCTCACCATCATCAAAAGTCTGTGTTAAAACTGCACCAAGGCCATATGCGCTTGCATCGGTTTGCAGGACAAAAGGACGGTTAAAATCAGGACAGGTAAGTATCGGTGCTGTAACCAAAGCTTCCTTGATCGCTTTAAAGGCTCTATCACAGTCGGTTGTCCATGACCATCTGACATTTTTCTTAGTCAAGTTAGTTAGCGGAGCTATGGTGGATGAAAAATTCGGAACAAAGCGACGGTACCAAGATGCTGTACCAATAAATCGGCGAATTTCTGTGACATTCTTCGGTGGTATAATATTTACAATTGCCTCAACTTTTAATGGATCTGGTCGGAGTCCCTGACGGTCCACAACATATCCTAAGTACTTCAATTCTGGCAGGCAAAACTGACATTTTTCTAGTGAAACTATGAGTCCCGCTTCATGTAGTCGGTCGAAAACTAAGCCCAACAGACGTAGGTGTTCATCAAAGTCCTGAGAAATAAGAATTATATCATCTAGATATACCATGACCGCTGGTTGAAGGTCTGCTCCAAGGACGGTATCTACTATGCGCTGCCAAGTTGCTGGTGAATTGGTTAAACCAAAAGGCATGCGACGGAACTGAAATAGTCCTCTTCCAGGGACGGTAAATGCAGTACATTCACGCGAAGATTCACTTAAGAGAACTGTCCAAAATGCGGATTTGATATCGATGGAACTGAGGTAAGTTGCATCTCTCAGGCGGTCCAAAATGGCAGAAATATAGGGCAAGGGATATGCGTCTTTCTTGCTCAAACTGTTCAAAATTCTGTAATCTACACAAAATCTGTAGGATTTTCTTGCGCACTAAACATATCGGACTGGACCAAGCACTCTTCGACGGTTCGATGACTCCGTCCTCCAGCATTTGCTTAAGTTCTTCATCAATAATTTTCTGCTTAAATGGAGACATAGGGTAATACCTTTGTTTGACAGGCTTCGTGCCTGGCTCTACTTCAATTACATGTTCAGCCACCTTACAACATCCCAGGCCAGTACCCATCAGAGCAAGTTTTTCTTTGACTAAGTTATCAAGAGTCATTCGCTGAGCAGTAGTAAGGGTACTCTCATCCCGTATGCTAAGTAATTGAGTAGAATTCGTTTCATCTGCGAAATGCCAAACATCCTGGTTCAAATCTGGAACGATTCCCATGCTCTTCCAGAAGTCAACTCCCAAAATTAAGGTATGAGCCAGTGCAGGCAGGACTAACACATCTATCATGCGGGTTTTTCCCATTAAAGAAAACGGTACTTGCATGTAACCAATAGCAGAACAGCTCTCTCCATTAGCAACTGTACACCTTGTTTCTTTACCTAAAAGTTGCAGTCCCAAACTCCGTAGCAACTCATATCCAGGAAGGCCAACAAGTGTTCGAGTGGCACCAGAATCCAGCAAACCTCGTATAGGTGTGCCTATGACAGAAACTTCCAAATATGGACGTTGATCTCCTCGTGCGTGACTAATGATCAAATCTAGAAGAATTTTGGATGAAAAATCGAAATCATTGGTCGTTACACGCTTGGTATTGGGAGAAATCGTACGACCTATTGATTCCCCCGGGAAGCGTTTCCCGAATTAGCACATTTTGGGCAAGATCTTACAGTGACATTAGGTGTTCCACAACGATAACAGTGTGTTTTTCTAGGGCTTTGACAATCTCGATTAAAATGTCCCGTTTGTTGACAATTCCAACAGACTAATTCCCTAGGACCTCTACTGGTAGTAGGAGGGTTGACATGTCTCACTTCATTGACCTTAGTTGGAGGTAAGGCTTCTTGCATATCTGAGACGAAGGCGAAATCAGGTTCTACAAATCCTTGTCGCTTCCGAGATGGCGGTACATAATGTTCTGCACGGTATTTCTTGGCTTCTAAAACCAGGCACTGCTCCTCTAATTCTTCCAATGAGTTCACTTTGGGTAACTGAGTGGTGTAAAATGGAGCTAAATTCCTAGTTATCATGTCCAACTTTGCATCCTCACTGAGGGAACCATAACGCCGAAACAGAGCTTGCATGCTTGAAAGATAGTCCACTATGCTTTCTGATGGATCTTGAGTTCTCTCGAGAATTCCTTTAAAGAGTCTAGGACGATAATCTGGTGGTTCAAAGTGTCTGCAAAGCAGTTCAGCAAGTCCTTTCCAGTTGTTAAACCGGGAACGGTTCGCTCTAAACCAATTCAAACAAATCTATGGCAGACTCAAACAGTTCTCCTTCTGATACATTACGAGCCAATCTCAGCTCTGTTACTCTCTCTAAAAATCCATGGACTGACATACTCTTGGGGTCTCCTGTAAATTTAAGGCCCCATTTTTCTATACGTAGTGCCTTGAAGTTTGACACTGGCTGTCTATTCGGGGTTGAACCATGCTGAGTCGGTCGAGGCACTTCCTCTTCTGACGAATCATCAGAATCAGAACCTCCCGAACGTGCTGCATCCAATAATACACTCAAGTTGGGATCTCGTCTGGATACTTGCTCTAGCTCGTCAAGAGCAGATAAAGTTTCTGCAATTAATATTGCTCGTGTGTCAGCGTCCTCTGACGACAGTTGGTTAACTGGTACCCGATCAATTCGGTTGAGAAGATGGACCAAGTGTGTCTGTAGACGTTCAAATTTGGTCTTGGCTTTTTCTCCAGAGACGGACTTAATCGCCAATCTAGTCTTCCTCAAGTTAGTCGCCACATAAGCTTTTTCTTCAGCAAAATCCAGATCGTAGGGAGGGTGACTTATTGACTTACTAACTTTCTCCATCTGCAACAATGGGCGTAAAGATGCACGAAGGCTTTCGACAGTTTTCGTTTCATCAGCTGGAATGCCACGAACTTGCAACTCATAAATGAGCATGTCCTTTCTAAGGTAATGCACTCTCATACTGTAATCCATCGTAACTTATTACGAGTCAAATAATACACAAGCAAAAATAAATTTAAAGAAAAATCAATAAAATATTAACACTGATTGCACTTGACACTGTAAACTGCAAATAATTTGCACAACTAAATTTTCAGATAATTTTCACTAATTAAACTTCACCAAAAAGATTTTTTTAAAAAAAATAAACCGGTTAGGACAGCGATGTCCTAACAGAAAGAATAACGAAAACCCGTCAGAACAGCAAAGTTCTGATGGCTACAACAAAACAATAGGTAGGCCGCAAAAAAAAATATTGCGTTATCAGCAAAAAAAAAATCTCATCAGAGGTAAGACAACATATCAGAAGCGCAAATATCGATAAATGAAAATTAAAAAAAAAATTTGATAATGTTAGTACCAAAGTGCTCTATCTGATCTCACCAAACGCAGTTTCTTCTTGTTTGAAGGCCCCACGTTGGGCGCCAAAATTTGCCACGCTCTTTTCCGCACAGAAGAAGAATTTTACTTCTACTTACCCTTCATAAATAAAAATTCAAAGTTCGGTAAAAAATTTAAAAAAAAAAAATATTGAGAATTTACAAAATTAACTCACGTAAAGAGTTGAGTTGAATGCGAGAGGCTTGCGCATGCGTGTCAAAAAAAAATGCCCTAGCTCCAATGCCGGAGAGAGGGGGGGTTTAATAAGGGCGCCACTGTTTTTAATGCCGAGTGAAAAACAGAAACCCTCCTAGATAGTATTGGGATCTCGCTTTCAGCTCACTCACTCACATATAGTTACCATATTATCCAAAAAAAAATCCAAGAAACTGCGGTGTCTGGTGAGGCAAATAAAACACTACCTTTAAAATAACAAATTTACTAATATATTACAGATTCGTTAGAGAAAAATTTTGAATGTCACATCGGTGTATTCTGTCAATTTGTGAAATTTGATACAATAGAATTATTAGGGATTATTATTATTATACTATTATTATAACAATTTGTAGTAAACCCTGAAGGGGGAAATAAAATAAAGAAAAGTACTAAGCCGTTTTAAAAGCAAAGATTGCTAACCATGGTTAGAGCCGAAATTGAAACAAGTGGTTATCGTATAACAGGTGATACTGATTATAATAAAAAAAATTAAAAGGTTGCCTGAAGGGGTTCGTCCCCTGATGATGGTGTCTTAGGTCAATGCTGACGTGTCCTAGACAGCTTAACTGACTCAGCACGATGAAGGACTGGAGATGTCTCCCAGCCCAAAAGAAGTTGCGGGGTAGCGGTGTTCCCCCAGTATGTAGAAAAGTGTATCCCAGCAGAAAGAAAAGACGTGGTGGGGTCGTCTCCCAGTAAAAAGACCCTGACAAAAGAAAATGTATGCGTCAAGGCAAGGTAAAATTCAGGTACTATGCAAATATAATGTCGACGAAATATTAAATTTATATCACAAAAAAAAACTTTAAGTGGCTGAAGGCCTTAAACAATTATTCATTGGTATCACGAAAGTAAAACCGAAGGAAATATTTTGAATTAAATAGAGACATCAAGTCAAAAAAAAAAAATAAACAGGCAATATCAAAGCCAATTAATTAACAAAACAAAGTTGAGATAAAATTTACATAGGCATAGCCTTTGTGCGCTACTGTACACAGCCAAATATTTATTACAAACTAATTATATTTGCACAAGTAATACAGATACAAAAATATTAAACAATTATATTATACACTGGTAACAAAATAACCAAAATAGTTAGGTAATCACTCAAATTACACCAATGAAAAGTTATAGCCGCAAAATACAATGT
This sequence comes from Philopedon plagiatum, assembly GCA_963971165.1. NCBI lineage: Eukaryota > Metazoa > Arthropoda > Insecta > Coleoptera > Curculionidae > Philopedon > Philopedon plagiatum. The sequence continues at coordinate 62,508,094 of OZ020191.1, forward strand.
TATAAAATTTGGAAGGTTAAATACAATCAGTCAAAAGAGAAAGATAATTTCCACATTACTACTACTAAACACATACATCAAAATATGATAACGTAGCTTTATATTTAGTTTCTGAAAAGGAACCTCTGCTCCGGTGCCACACCCAATCCTTGCCAAAAATTCCAATATCGATTTTCTTGCACAAGTGACGTCACAGGGTTGTTTCGAGGTACACTTTGGTACCCAATTATGTACAGTTCTGAAAGCTTTGATTCGATGGTATTCCCTTCCACCCCATTGGCACAATATTCTGCCAGTAAAAATTAACTTAACCAATGAACAACGGAAATATACCAACCAACAAATACATTTTTCCGTATCCATAAACCGACATTCATTAATAGTTTGTACAATTCATTATACTTTGTACAATTATTGGAAACAACTTATGATTTTCGTCAACCAGGAATACATGTAGGCGTGGATCAACATTAGAACCCTTTAAAATCAAGGGACCTAGAACTCAGAACGCAGATTCCATCGTTCCTGGCTTCGACGTTTTCCAACAACAGTCACAGAGGGCGGCTCAGGACAGAAAACTAAGATGTATGCAACAGGCTCGACAGAAAATAATTACGGCCGATTCAAATGTCAAAAATGACGTTTCACGTTTGTCATTGTAAACAAATTCTAATTTATATTTATTGGCAACTATAGTTTTTAGGGCCAAATTCAGACATATTTCCTTAGGGATTAACTATACAGAAAGAGGGAAAACAAGGCTGGATCCAAGACAGACTAGTGACGGAAAATTTGTAAAAATTAAATTCGAGGTTAGGAAAGATTTTGACTAAATGGAAAACAAATCAAAATAAAACGTTCAAGGAATAAGGGAATATATTCAAAAAGGTAGGGCGAAGTCTTAAAACTCAACTAATTGTTGCAACTGCTATAATAATAATACTTTAATTTCGTATGACAAAACAAACCGTAACACTCTAAAGAAAAATAAAATTATCAAATCCTTTTCTATAACGCCCATCATTTAAAGGACAATCTTTATCAATTACGATGAAATCATAATACTTTTGCCAACATAAAGCCCACATATCTTTAAATTCTTGAAATGACATATCACTGTTCACATGGTCGTTATATATATATATATATATGTTTTAAGTTGGTGGCATCCTGTTGAAAGATAACAAGCAAATTAGCGTTATCTCTTATTAACTGTTTAGGAATAGAAGAATATGTCTAACATAAATAAAAACAATCGGTATTTTTATGTCGTCCAAAACAAAAATAATCTCTCATAAGTGTTTGGTCACAACAAACAATATCATCAAATACAATAACAGAATTTGATTTTATGTCATTAGGTGGTACAATGTCCTCAGCATTTGATGACTCAAAATAACCTATGAATTTTAGCGGAGTTAAAAGGGTTCTTAAATATTCATATTTGGGTTGGTACAGTGATTTCGAATAAACATATACATTTTCAAATCTTAAACCATTAACTTCTGTCAGAAGCGAAATTATTACGTTAGTTTTTCCACAGCCTGAGGGACCTACAATTAAACAGCGTTTACAACTTCCACCAAATAATTCACCATGCTTTCTATACGTATCTTGAGTAAACTCAAAATTTTTTATTGGTAAAGAGATATTTTGCTTTTTAATCTTCATCCTTTCAACATCACTATTTAAATAAGAACATTACAAAACATTACTCATTTTATATATAATGGTTAAACATATTACTTTAAGTAGCAGTCGCGCTAAGAGTGTTAAGAGGAAAGGTAGGGGTGTGGTTAACACCTTGATAGATAAATTACCCATAGAACTTCATTTACCTTCATACAAGTTTTGCGGTCCTGGTACAAAATTAAAGAATAGGCTTGCTCGAGGTGATAAAGGTTTTAATCAGTTAGATGAAGCTTGTAAAGAACACGATATAGCATATTCGACATATTCTAATTTAGAGCAAAGACATAGGGCAGATCAGGCTTTAGCCAATAAAGCTTTTAAACGATTCAAAGACAAAAATTCTAGTATAGGTGAAAAGTTATCTTCATTGGTTGTGACTGGAATAATGAAAGCTAAAACAAAATTGGGTATGGGTTTGAGGAGAAAAAGAAAACAAAAGCGTAAGAAAGGTGGACAGATAACTTTTAATAATGCTGTTAAAAAAGCGCGTAAAGGTATCATCGGTAAGAAGTTTAATAATGTAAAAAATGCTGTTAGCGCAGCTTTGTCATCCATTAAAAGGGGGAAATTAAAAGTTATAGAACCTAAGCAAAGAATCATTCCAATTCCAAAAACTGGAGGAATTTTACCATTAATACCACTTTTTGCTGGATTATCTGTTTTAGGAGCTTTGAGTGGCGGCGCTGCTGGTATTGCACAAGCAGTAAATTCAGCTAAAAACGCGCAAAAAAATTAGAAGAAGAAAAGAAACACAATAGGATTATGGAGAAAATATCGATAGGGAAAGGGCTTTATTTAAAACCTTATAAGAAAGGGTGTGGTTTATATTTAAAACCATATCCAAAAAACTGTTAAAACTGCTACCTCGCAAACCTTTAACAAATTTAGATTTAATCAAATATGCCAAATTGCTAAAACTACCGAATTTTAGAGGAGTTTTTATGAGAACAAATTTACCAACCAAAATCAAAAAATGTGAAACGGGTATTATTAATTTGGATGACAATAGGGGAGAAGGCACACATTGGACAGCCTATATTAAAAGAAATAAACATATAAATTACTTTGATAGTTTCGGTAACCTTAGACCACCAAAGGAAGTTATAACTTATTTTTTAGCGATGGTAGCCATAATAACGTAAAATACAACTACAATAGATATCAGTCTTTTGACGCTTTTACATGCGGCCAATTATGTTTACAATTTATTTATAATAATGTGTAATTATGTTTATATTTTATTCCACGCGAAACCATCATGTCGTTTACTATTGCTCTTTCTGGTGATTCCGCTGTATTACAGTCAGTATTTCATCCTCCATTCTACTTAGATTCTAACTCCTCATATGTTGTCGGACTCACAAATTTTGAAACTTTTAATGCCATACCAAATATAGATGAAACAAATAATAAAGTTTATTTTGGAAAAAATAATGAGTTTTTACAAATTCCACCAGGAAGTTATGAAATAGATGATATTAATAAATATTTACAAAACCAGTTTGAAAAGAAAGGTATTTCATTTCACCTTTATGCAAATAACAACACACTAAAATCATTGATTAAAGCCACTACAGATATTATTTTCAAGGAGGGAACAATAGGTACACTTTTAGGGTTTCAAGAGGGTACTATTCCTGGTGATGGAAATCCAAGAATGTCAGAAAACCCCGCAGAGATTATAAAAGTCAATTCTTTATGTATTGATTGCAGTATCGCTGAAGGATCCTATCTGAACGGAAGCCTGTACATATTATTCATCAGTTCTTTTATAATGTTAGTCCAGGCTTTAAAATTATAGAAAGTCCACAAAATATTATTTATTTTCCTGTTACTGTTAACGTAATAGATAAAATTACTGTAAAAATAATAGATCAAAACTTAAAACTTGTTAATTTTCGAAACGAAATTGTTACAATTAGATTACATATAAAACAACTATAATGGTTATACTATATAATAGGAATGTCTTAGAATGTGATAAATTATTCAAAAACAATAATGATAAAAGGTATAAGAAGAACAAACATTTAAAATTTAAGATTAGTAGAAAGCCAAACACACAACGGATAACACGTGAAAACAAAATTTTTCTTAAATCTCTGGGTTTAAAGATTTTAGTATAATATGGATATCCTAAATGTATCACAAAATATTAACATAGACAATTCAATCACACATTCAGATTTTCATGCTTACGAACCATATTTACCATCAAAATTGGGGAATAATGATGAAATTATCATTCCTATTCATGAAGTAGAAAAATATACGCTTTCTTCACATAGAGGGTAAATTAACTAAAGAAGATGGGAAAGTTTCAACAACATTAAAACTTGTTAATAACGGGATAGCTTTTCTTTTTAAAGAAATACGTTATCAGTTAAATGGTGTTACTGTAGACTCGGTTAGAGATGTTGGTTTAACTTCAACAATGAAAGGGTATTTATCGTATAATAAAAACGAGTGCAACAAATTAAAAAATGCCGGCTGGTTTCCGGGAGAAGTTTCCAAGGTAGTCGATTCTGCTACAGGGTTATTTAGCGTTTGTATCCCACTTAAATTTTTAATGGGTTTTTTTGAAGATAATAAAAAAATAATACTGAATTCAAAACAATAACTTATTTTAATTCGAGACAATTCGGACAAAAATGCTACAATAAATACTAATGGGAATGAAAATCCCAAAATTGAACTTACCAAACTAACTTGGAATGTGCCTCACATATCAGTAGCTATCCCACAAGAATTAGCTCTTACGAAACTTATTGATAGAAATCCAAACATATTAATTGCATTTAGAAGTTGGGAATTAATAGAATATCCGGAATTAACAAAAACAAGTCGTCACAGCTGGCCTGTCAGAACTTCGACTTAGGTGAATACACCTCGCCATGTAGCACTATGTTTTCAAAAAAATTTGCGAGATAAAGTTACAACAGATATGAGCAGATTTACTGATATTAAATTACGAAACATTAAAGTATATTTAAATTCAGAAAGGTATCCATATAATGACCTTTTTTTAGATTTTGATAAAAATAAGTATTCATTATTATATGATATGTTTTCACAATTTCAAAAATCATACTATGGCCTATCACCCGAACCAATTTTTTCCCCAGAGGAATTTAAAGATTATGCACCTATCACCTATATTGACTGTTCACATCAAAAAGATTCGATTGAAAGTGGTCCAATTGTTATGAGAGTAGAATTCGAATTACACAGTGACCTTCAAGATGATGTTTCTGCTTACTGTCTTGTGTTACATGATAAAATATTTAGTTATAATCCACTAACCAAAAGTGTTAAACAGCTTTAATAGGCATGCGCAATTATTTCTATATAATACGTTTATTTCATATACGATTTTTAGTATTCGGTAGATAGTTATGAACACGCAATATTCAAAACTCTTAGCCCAACACATTAAAGAATTAAATAAACTAAAGCAATTAATTGATAGCTATTGTTTAAGCAGAAGGATGTTTAGAAAGTTTAAGTATTTGAAGATTTAACTATGAATACTGTTATTGATATTCAAGGATTTAAAATAGAAAATAATGAGTTTATTACAAAGGAGCTAGCAGCATATGATGGACATCATATCACACATTATATTTTTAAGCGACCATTTCAAATGGATCTACTACCACCAGATTTGCATAAACAGGCTATATGGGTGATGAAAAACCATCACTGCATTCCATGGAACGAGGGATTTACACCGCTACACAAATTTTCCGATATTATTAAATATTTAACACTCAAAAGTGATTTGGTGTACGTAAAAGGAAAGGAGAAGGCTGACATCATTCGCAAATATAGTCATAAACCTGTTATTGAATTGGATAATCATCCAACTAAACAAGCTGATCAACCACATTGCTTTTATCATGCAAAAGACTATTGCATCTGCGCCTTAACTAATGTTTTTAATTTGTATAATCATTTTTTAATGGATGATAAATAAAACATCATAAATTGTATTAAGGTGTTTTATTAACCAGATATTTTTCACTTAAATGAAAACATAGTTTTATAATATTGATATAAACAATAAACAAATTAATAAATAATTCTTTCCCTCTTAGAAGCTTATAGAAAATTCAAACATGTTTTGACGTCCAGAAATCTGTTTCAAGTTAATCTTATCTTGAAATTTCCTTCTAAAGTCTTCAGATAGATCTTGACAACGTGATATTCGTTTCCAGTCAACTCTATCTTGAAATTCTTCTATAAACTTTTCAGTAAGGTTTTGATTAGCAGAGATCCATTTCCAATTAACCCTATTTTGAAATGTTCTTATGAAGTCTTCAGATAGATTTTGACACGGAGAAAGCCATTCCCAGTCAACTCTGTTTTAAAATTCTTCTATAAACTTTTCAGACAAACCTTGATATTTATTTTGACAAAGAGAGATCCATTTCCAATTTACTTTATCTTGAAACTTCCTTATAAAATCTTCAGACAGATTTTGGGAACGGGAAATCCGCTTCCAATTAACTTTGTCTTGAAATTCTTCTATAAAGTCTTCACTTAGTTTCTGATATGCAGATATCCATTTCCAGTTAACTTTATCTTGAAATTTTCTTATGAACTCTTCAGATAGTTTTTGACTGTGAGAAATTCTCTCCCACTTAACTTTGTCTTGAAATTCTTCCATAAATTTTTCAGACAACCCTTCAAACTTGGATATACGCTTCCAATCAATAAGTCTTCTATTAAGATAGTCAACTACTAATAAATTAGTTGCAGAGCATTCATAAAGCTTCAACAAATCCGATATTTCTAGCTTTTCAAGTATTTCATCGTAAATATAATTATCCATTTTATTTAAGCTAAAGACTCTTTAGAAGTTTAAGGTACAACTGAAATGTGAAGCTTCCTTTCAATCAATATATTATATATCTTTTCCCCCCACCTTTTCACAGTTGAGGGAGGGGGTAAAATAACGCTGACCATCATTAACTAAATTTATGGAATAATCACTAACATTTCAATGTAAATTGGTTTAGTGATATGATTAAAATTGTTAATCCCTGTTGCAGCACATAATACATCAAGACCACTACTCTGAGCGGTTGTGTGTAATCTACCTTCCATTACTGAATTCTCATATACCTTTCGAAATTGAGTTCTGCATACTGCATACAATTCTTCATGAACTATGTTATGGGAAATTGTTCTTAACGATACATATTTAGCTATATTAATAATCTTTTTTAATTTTCGATGAAAACTAAAATTGTATATATCACCAGCTTTACTGACACAATAATTACACATATTTAGCACTGTTTTTTACAAGTCATTACCATTTATTAAAGAACTTGTTAACTATTACACAAGTTAGGTCATCATTTACTTCTTCAATTGTCTTTTCTTTTCTCAAGAATTCTTGAACAAGTGTTACTGGAAATAGTTCTCCATATCCCAAACGATGTAGCTGGTCTACAACAACATTAATACACACAGTTCGTTCGGTAAATGTGTTACACATCATAATTCCATTAATACACTTTTGAAAATTCACATGATAATTATTAAAATAGTATGCGTAATAATCTTCCCAATATTTAAAACTCGTACGATCTTCAAAGTATTGATGTTACAGCTCTGCGTATTCTTCTAATAAATGCAGTCTCGCTAAGTTTATAGCTTTATGAAAGAATATACTAATTTCAGAGTTGCAAATACCGCACAGATCCATAACACTAAATATTATTAGTATCTTGTGACAGCGCTGCAGTGGTACTAAAGATGCGACTAATACGCGAATGCTCTTAGACTACAATCCCTTCTCTCACACCCCTCCTATGCATAGTTTGGAGTGGGAAATTAGCGCGTCTTGCTGGAAGGGGGGCTGACCGGTGTAGATTTACACCCCCACCACTTTCTTGATTGGTCGACCTACCACCTAAGCCCCACCTCCCGGTGCTTGGAGGCGGGGCTTGGAGGCGGGGCTTGGGTGGGTGATTGACCAATCCTGTGCTTGGGGCGGGGCTAGAGGGCATTGGCCGGTGCAGATTGCACCCCCACCACTTTTTTGATTGGTCGACCACCCACTGGAGGCGGGGCTTGGGCGGAGCTTAGGTGGGGGGTCGACCAATCAAAAAAGTGGTGGGGGTGCAATCTGCACCGGCCAAGTATACCTACTTTTAGTTTTTGAGGCAAAAGGCAACCAGTTTTTAAAAATGTAACGCAGACATGTAATGTATCACTATGTAAATAGAAGCATAAGGGAGGCTACACCATGCAAACGCCGAAAAAAAATACTGGTAAAGTTTGAGCTCTTAATATTAATTTTAAGGGGTGCCGCATCGCAAATTTCAATTTCACATTTGATTAACATGGGAAAATTTTGTTTTCAAACTTTGGAATTTTCTAGCTCGTTAACGGCTCGTCATATTTGTATGCCCATAACACATTTTTGTAGAGAATTTAATGCTCTACAAAAAAAGGTCCTGAGCAATTTTTTGATAAACTCACTCCTACAAGGTTATAGTTGAATTCATAATTTTTTACAATTTTTCAATTTTACGACAAAATTATCGACTTTTTCGAAAAATGTTATTATAGCTTTTTTGCTTCATTCATTTTATTTTCTACAAATTATCTTTTATAAATTTTCAAAAATTTCGTAAGCTTTGAGAGTTATCTCCACTATAATGCAAATTTTCGGAAATAATGGTAATTCTGAAAATTTACATTTTAGTGGAGATAACTCGCAAAGCTTACGAAATTTTTGAAAATTTATAAAAGATAATTTGTAGAAAATGAAAAGATCTACAAAAAAAGGTATAATAACATTTTTCGAAAAAGCCGATAATTTTGTCGTAACATTGAAAAATTGTAAAAAATTATGAATTCAACTATAACCTTGTAGGAGTGAGTTTATCAAAAAATTGCTCAGGACCTTTTTTGTAGAGCATTAAATTCTCTACAAAAATATGTTATGGGCATACAAATATGATGAGCCGTTAACGAGCTAGAAAATTCCAAAGTTTGAAAACAAAATTTTCCCATGTTAATCAAATGTGAAATTGAAATTTGCGATGCGGCACCCCTTAAAATTAATATTAAGATATTAAGAGCTCAAACTTTACCAGTATATTTTTTCGGCGTTTCCAACAATATTTTCGATATATTTAAGTAAAAAAATTGTCAATTTTTTGAAACAGTCTAATATATATATATATATATATATATATATATATATATATATATATATATATATATATATATATATATATATATATATATATATATATATATATATATATATATATATATGCGAACTTTTTGCCGGTCACTGTATATATATATATATATATATATATATATATATATATATATATATATATATATATATATATATATATATATATATATATATATATATATATATATATATATATATATATACAGTGACCGGCAAAAAGTTCGCAACATATGGGAAAAATTTTTATTAGGAGAGTATCGGAAAAACTTTCCCAGGGGATCGGTTCTGCATGTCCGATAACCAAAAAATCGATTTTGACATACGTCACGTGAGCACTGGTATAGCGTCAAATTAAAAAAAAAATTGTTAATTTACAAAAAGTGAGGTTAGTTGACGAGATATCAAAAAAAGTTATTTGAAAAAATTGCTTAGAATTAAATTCTAGGTCCTTGTGCAAAATTTTAAGATTTTATTTAAAAAAATTGGAAAACTCAATTTTTTTTAAATATTTTTTTATCGATTTACAAATTTCCGGTTTTTTTCGTTTAGATAGCTTGGCTAATGTAAAGCCCATGTATCTGGATGAAAATAAACGAATGTAGTAGTTTTTTCTACAATTGACAGGACAAAATTTAAAAAAACAGGGTTTCGCCGGACGCTAGCTGTTGCAATGATTTGTATCTAGCAGCAGTGTCAAAATTTTAGAGACATTTCAATGAGATTACATTGAGAAAACCTTAATCGTCTTAAATATATCTGAAGTTCGACTTTTTGTAAAGTTAAGGGGATTAAAATAGATAATAAACAAAAAATTACCTGTTTATTTAATCGAAATTTTATAAACGAAAACCAATGTAAGAAAAACTTAAAAGTAGTCAAATTCTGTACTAACAACACAAAAAATCATTGTTTTTCCTTGGGTGCACAAAATTTAAAACTCAGTATGACCACCATTTCTCTCCATACATACTGTTGTTCTCGAGCGCAACTCTCGATTAACATTTCGGAGCATTTTACGATTTATTTGCAATACACAATTTATAATGACATTCTCTAAATTTTGTATATTCCTAAAGGGTCGATGTTTGTACACAGGGTTCTTTAGGTATCCCCACATAAAAAAATCTAACGGAGTCAGATCTACAATTCTACAATTGACAGGACAAAATCGAAAAAATAGGTGTTCGCCGGACGCTCGCTGTTGCAATGGTTTGAATCTAATGAAATGACTGTATCAAGATTTTATTAAGATTTTTCGCACATAAATTTAACAACCAGGTCTATTTAGTTGTACTTAAAACTACCAAAGCAGGCTCTGAAATTAAAACAACCAAATAATCTAGTAGGTTAAAAACAACAGAAAAATGTCAAACAAATTATAATTTGTTTGATTTCAACCTATGTCATTGGTTTATGTCTCGCATCTTACTAAGTTTGATATTTTACATAAGTTTATTAATATTTTATTCCTTAAAATGGCACCCACACTACTTCTTCAGGAAAAGATAGAAATTATTTTAATTTCTGGAGATAATTACAAAAGCCATAGAGAAACAGCAGCAATTTTTAATGAGAGGCACCCCGATAAATCCCTCCATTATTCCACAGTATCTCGTCTAGTCAATAAATTTAAAGAAACGGGATCGGTAGAAAATCAGTATAAAGTTTCCCATGAAAAAACGGTAACAGGTGACGAAGGTTCTCTGGATGTGTGTTTGTCGATCACAGAAACACCCCAATTAGCAGTTAGTCAAATATCGGAGATCACTAACATTCACGAAAGATCTGTGCGGAGGATATTAAAAAGAAACAAATTTCATCCGTACAAACCTAAATTTGTACAAGTATTAAAAGATAGGGATTATGACGCCCGCTTCGATTTTTGTGCCTGGTTCCAGGGTATGATTGAGGAAGATTTTAATTTCCCAAAGAACGTTCTTTTCTCTGATGAAGCTACATTTACCTCTAACGGAACCGTCAGTTCACAAAACTGTAGATGGTGGGCCACCGAAAACCCAGACTTTGTAATTCAGAGTAAAGACCAATATAGTTTTAAGGTTAATGTGTGGTGCGGAATTTTCAACCTCAGAATAGTGGGACCTTTTTTCTTTAGAGACAATTTAAATTCAGAACGATATTTAGAATTTCTACAAACTGAGATATCTGACTTTTTAGACAATTTGTCATTAGCCGAAAGAAGAAATTTATACTTTCAACAAGACGGAGCTAGCATTCATTCCACAAATGAGGTGAAGAGATGGCTGGATCAAGAATTTGGAAACCAGTGGATAGGACGGTTTTCTGAAAATCCGTGGCCTGCGAGATCACCAGATCTGACTCCGTTAGATTTCTTTATGTGGGGATACCTAAAGAACTCTGTGTACAAACATCGACCCTTTAGGAATATACAAAATTTAGAGAATGTCATTAGAAATTGTGTATTGCAAATAAATCGTAAAATGCTCCGAAATGTTAATCGAGAGTTGCGCTCGAGAACAATAGTATGTATGGAGAGAAATGGTGGTCATACTGAGTTTTAAATTTTGTGCACCCAAGGAAAAACAATGATTTTTTATGTTGTTAGTACAGAATTTGACTACTTTTAAGTTTTTCTTACAATTGGTTTTCGTTTATGAAATTTCGATTAAATAAACAGGTAATTTTTTGTTTATTATCTATTTTACTCCCCTTAACTTTACAAAAAGTCGAACTTCAGATATATTTAAGACGATTAAGGTTTTCTCAATGTAATCTCATTGAAATGTCTCTAAAATTTTGACACTGCTGCTAGATACAAATCATTGCAACAGCTAGCGTCCGGCGAAACCCTGTTTTTTTTAATTTTGTCCTGTCAATTGTAGAAAAAACTACTACATTCGTTTATTTTCATCCAGATACATGGGCTTTACATTAGCCAAGCTATCTAAACGAAAAAAACTGGAAATTTGTAAATCGATAAAAAAATATTTAAAAAAAATTGAGTTTTCCAATTTTTTTAAATAAAATCTTAAAATTTTGCACAAGGACCTATAATTTAATTCTAAGCAATTTTTTCAAATAACTTTTTTTGATATCTCGTAAACTAACCTCACTTTTTGTAAATTAACAATTTTTTTTTTTAATTTGACGCTATACCAGTGGTCACGTGACGTATGTCAAAATCGATTTTTAGGTTATCGGACATGCAGAACCGATCCCCCGGAAAAGTTTTTCCAATACTCACCTAATAAAAAATTTTCCCATATGTTGCGAACTTTTTGCCGGTCACCGGTCACATATATATATATATATATATATATATATATATATATATATATATATATATATATATATATATATATATATATATATATATATATATATATGTATATATATATATATATATATATATATATATATATATATATATATATATATATATATATATATATATATATATATATATTAGACTGTTTCAAAAAATTGACAATTTTTTTACTTAAATATATCGAAAATATTGTTGGAAACGCCGAAAAAATATACTGGTAAAGTTTGAGCTCTTAATATCTTAATATATATATTAATATATATATATATATATATATATATATATATATATATATATATATATATATATATATATATATATATATATATATATATATATAGGGTGTCAACGAGATCACTTTCCGGCTGCCATTTCTTTAGTATTCAATCGATCAAGATGAAACTTGGCAGCAGTCATAGGCTAATAGAAAGTCACTTTTCGAGGTACTTGTCAAATTTCGACGACTTCCGGTTTAGCCGGAAGTGACGCCAACTTTAGATTTTGAAATGAGACACCCTGTATATTTCTTGATTTTTTGAATCTAGAGATCATTTTACGTACAACTGTATTATTGTTATTACTTTTTGTGTCAATTTACCATTTTTAAAACAAATTTTTTGTTTTAATCTAGAGTGCCACGACCCACCTTAAATCGTTCTAATAGACGTTTACATCTGCACAAAAATACCTACACAATTTTATCACCGTTCATTTGTCTTACCAGAGCGTTCAAAGTTGACTAAATCACTTTTTTGATAATAACTTAAAAAAGTTAAATACAACTATACCACTTTCATGGTATAATTCGATGTAGTTTTTTATTACGAATCCAGCGGTGCATCACAACATCAAAATTCTCTTGGATTTTCTAAATAAATCTGCATTTTATTTCCATAGCCATTTGTTATGGTTTGATCAAACATGTATCTGCACGACGATCAAATATTACATCCAGTGAGCCATGGCAATCAATTAAATTATAGCTGTTTAAAAAATAACGGAATAAAGCCTCAAAACTAATAAAACGGAAATCGGCTTCCGCAAAGCCGATATTCTTCCTTCTCTCTTATATATTGTACGGACAAGAAACTTCTACTTTTTATTCTTACTTGGCCTTTTGTTAAGGGTTATGCGTCTTTCTGGTGAGGACGTCGTGACTCCCTCCTTGCACTGCGCGAATGGTGCGGGCGAGTTGCGCGAATTTGCGAAAATGCGTTTCTCATAAACCAGAGATGCCAGCACCCGCTAGGTGGCGTTATGGTATGTTATTTCCTGCTTGTGTTTTGCAAAAAGGATGTAAGATACAGTAACATCGTTTGCCACGGTGCGACTGGGTTATGGCTGTCTGAATGAGTCCTAACAAGGACGAGACAGCTGTCATGGTCTACCCGGCCCGGGGTTGTCCATTTTCTTGGACTCCCCGTACTTTGATGCAAAAGAGGAACACACTTCCACAGTCCGCAAAGCCGATATTCTTCTTTCTCTCTTATATATATATATATATATATATATATATATATATATATATATATATATATATATATATATATATATATACAGGGTGGTGCAACCAAGATGGGGTGGACGATTGTGAGTAAACGGTGAGGAATTTCGAAAAAATGTGTTTTGGATATTATCGATAGTCAGACACGCTATGTTTTAAAATTATAGCCATAATACAGGGTGGTCCGAAAAACTCGTGGCGAACCAAACTTGTATTTTTTTAAATGGGACACCCGGTATATTATTGTTCCAATTGATTCTCCTGGTCGTTACGATCATTTTGATATAGGGGTTATTGGGTCTAAAACTTATAGTAAGAGAATGGGAGGCGGTTAAAGTTGAAAAAATGCTTACAGTTCGGCCATTTTTTAAAGAAATTTGAAACAGGTATGGAAAAACCAAATATTCCAAATACATTAATCACTTGCAATTTGTTTAAAATTATTCACTGTTATACAGGGTGATCAAGTTTTGCAAATACGCCCTGGACTCATTTTTTTTAAATGGAACACCCTGTATATTTTATTTTCATGTTAAAGATAACATTACGAGCTTTCAAAAAATACCATACATGATGCCTTTCTGACCAACAGTTTTTTAGTAAACTAGCCGTGAAAGCAAAGTTTCTTCATTCTAATACGATTATACTGAATTTACGTTGTTTATTATTGAAATGAAACAAAAGATTGACGAACTTGTCAAAGCTACTGCCGCATTATTTACAAGTTAAGTGTAGGTGGGAATTATGAGGTAAGAAAACTGAGACCCGAAACTTTTACATGTTTATTAGAGATATTCCAAAAAACAGAAAATATTGTTTTTAGGAAATGTAAAGTAATTAATAAACAAAGATAATCAGTTATCAGTATTATTAATAGTGTAAGGAAATTAATTAAGTAAAAACAGAACATCTTTTCAAATTATTTAGGTATGTACTTACTTGTAAACCTAATTTAATATAAACAAGTAAGTACATACCTAAATAATTTGAAAAGATGTTCTGTTTTTGCTTAATTAATTTCCTTACACTATTAATAATACTGATAACTGATTATCTTTGTTTATTAATTACTTTACATTTCCTAAAAACAATATTTTCTGTTTTTTGAAATATCTCTAATAAACATGTATAAGTTTCGGGTCTCAGTTTTCTTACCTCATAATTATTGGGCCACCTACACTTAACTTGTAAATAATGGATTATGCGGCAGTAGCTTTGACAAGTTCGTCAATTTTTTGTTTCATTTCAATAATAAACAACGTAAATTCAGTATAATCGTATTAGAATGAAGAAACTTTGCTTTCACGGCTAGTTTACTAAAAAACTGTTGGTCAGAAAGGCATCATGTATGGTATTTTTTGAAAGCTCGTAATATTATCTTTAACATGAAAATAAAATATACAGGGTGTTCCATTTAAAAAAAATGAGCCCAGGGCGTATTTGCAAAACTTGATCACCCTGTATAACAGTGAATAATTTTAAACAAATTGCAAGTGATTAATGTATTCAATGATATGTAACGTTTTATGGAATATTTGGTTTTTCCATACCTGTTTCAAATTTCTTTAAAAAATGGCCGAACTGTGAGCATTTTTTCAACTTTAACCGCCTCCCATTCTCTTACTATAAGTTTTAGACCCAATAACCCCTATATCAAAATGATCGTAACGACCAGGAGAATCAACTGGAACAATAATATACCGGGTGTCCCATTTAAAAAAATACAAGTTTGGTTAGCCACGAGTTTTTCGGACCACCCTGTATTATGGCTATAATTTTAAAACATAGCGTGTCTGACTATCGATAATATCCAAAACAAGTTTTTTCGAAATTCCGCACCGTTTACTCACAATCGTCCACCCCATCTTGGTTGCACCACCCTGTATATATATATATATATATATATATATATATATATATATATATATATATATATATATATATATATATATATATATATATATATATATATATATATATATATATATATATACGTCTTTCTACCAATCCTGAACCATAGTTATTCCATACCATCCTGAACCACCCATTTCTAGAGTTGATAGGAAGAAATTAATGTCATAGATAAGCGTATATAGGGGGTGGGAGAACCTATTCTGTAATATATATAGTAATTTTATTATAAACAAAAATTTGTATATGTTGTTATATAATTATCCTGAACCATAGCGACGTTGCCGCGGTCACAACAATTTCATTGCTTATTTGATGACTCTTTTAAAGATTTACTACCTGTTTGGGGTACGTTAGGTCCTTTTCATTTAAAGGACACGAGATTACAACCTATTGTGAGCGTTAGCCCAAGATGTTTGGGTTTATTTGAAATAAAATATAGACGAAATATAAGCTGTTTTCATACTTTTAACACTTTCTTTATAATTTTGCAACGGCAAAATAGACTGAAAAATCTGGAATATTTAACACAATATGGATTTTTCTGTAAACAATAGTGTGTGGATTTATTATTACAAATAAATGTAATGATGGCAAAAATGGCACAAAAATGCGAATTCGTTTCCTAGACTATTAGAAAAATGTCAAAATGAAAGCGAAGAAACAATAGGGAATATGCATATAACCCAAATAAATCTGAAATATTTTTTTATATTCTCTACATAAATTAAATGTTTATGGCGGTTGCTGTTATTCATTTATTTTGGTCTTTATTAAAAACAAAGGATTTAAAACTGTAAATTTTCGCGCTAATTTCGAAACTTGTAAGACGTGATTGGCTGTGTCGTCAAAACTGAACGTATGACTCATCATGAGTATACACGGTGTCCCATATAAGAATGCACACTACAGGGATCTCGTAAACCAGAAGAGATACAAAGATGATTAAATTAGAGAAAAGTTGCGCTTTGCTGAACCCTTCAAAGTCACGATTCGAAATCTAAAAAAATCCGATTACTTCCGAAGATATTTGGGAAAAACCGAATTTTCCCGATTTCGTTTTTATTTTTTTCTGACTCTATTTAAAAAGATATTACAAAATAAATTTCACATTCTCATTGCCACTTTTTCTGCGCTACAAGCCGGCGTTCTAAGATTTTCAATGCGACGTTTCGTTTCTTGGCAACCATCATCAACTTAATTTTTTTAAATAGTCGAAAAATTTTGTTTTATTCCTAAAAAATTCTAATTTTAATTCTAAATCCCACGACATACCGCTTCTTACATTTATCCGACGTTTCGGACGAAAAAATCATCATCAATATTATTTGATGATTATTACGAAGGAACGAAACGTCGGATCAAAAATCGAATTACGTTATCATGTAGAGGAGAAAAAATTACATGGGAATGTGGATTTTATTTTGACCTGTCTTCTTTTGTGAAATCAGAAAAAAAATAATTGCCAAAATTTATGTTTAAAATTTCAAGAATTCGTAGATTTTTTCTGATTCTACTGTAAGAGATAGATTAAAATAAATTTTACATTTTTATTGTCGTTTTTCTCGTCTACAACATGACGTCATTCAATTTTTGATTCTACGTTTTGGCTTTTCTCGACCATTATCAACTTTTTTTTAAATAATCGGAAAATTTTATTTTAAAACAGTTAAAAAAAAGTTGATAATGGTCGAGAAAAGCCAAAACGTAGAATCAAAAATTGAATGACGTCATGTTGTAGAGGAGAAAAACGAAAATACAAATGTAAAATTTATTTTAATCTATCTCTTACAGTAGAATCAAAAAAAATCTACAAATTGTTGAAATTTTAAATATAAATTTTGGCAATTAATTTTTTTCTGATTTCACAAAAGAA